>CM035787.1:33838620-34438620 GCA_020466265.1 Siphamia tubifer | reverse complement strand
GGACGTCCTTACACTGTCATCAGTGGCTGCCTTATCTATTTTCACCTCAGGCAGAAGTCGTCTGCCGGGCCCAGGGCCGATGAGAGACACAACGCCATTGCAGTCCACTGTGCTGTTCCTCTTTCCTCCAGAGTGGGGTGCCAGCGGGTGGATGCGTGACGAGCCTTGACTGTAACCACTGTAGCTGTTGCGGCGATAAGGGATAAACAAGGAGCCCCGACGGTCTTCACTTTCCTCTACCGTACTATGTTCATCGTCTGCAAACTCGTTCTCTGAGCCCATGTCCTTGGAACGGCCTTTGAAGCTGAAGATGCTGCTGCGGCTGTTGTGGCGCGACATGAAGGGTGAGCCTGGGATGCTGAGTAGTGACTGAAGAGGAGATGACAGATGCACAGAAGGAGAATTGAGGAGTTATTAAAAACAGCAGGAGTTATGTGATGTGTAAATAAAAGGGACAGACAAGGTGAAGAGGGTAAGTATGGAGACAGGATAAGCAAAGAAACACCAAAGGAATGAGGGAAAAAAAGGATACACATTGGATGAGGACATGTAGATGCCAAAGCCATCAAAGTAACTTCTTCCTATCAAACCATATATTTATATTACATTTACGGTACTCATTTTTGTTATAGTTACAAGTTACTCTTCTAACCTTCTTTTACTAATTCTCTTTGTTATTCTCAACAAGAAAATCATTATCAAATTCCTTTGTGATGCCCTGACAGACCACAAAAGGATTAAACAAAATGATGGTTGAAATTATTTGATTAAGCAGTTGTTGTTGTTTTTGTTTTTTGCTAACTTAAATGCAATTTTTTATGTCTTTGATGTAAGACGCTTTAAGAACCTAATCTAATAGTTACACTTCAGTGTATGCTTCTCTTTTTTCTTTAACAACGTATTCTATTGTTAAGTATTACATATCTAATGGGGCACATACTTTGAGGAGGTTTCTGAAGCACCACTAAGCATCACATTACAGTGTAGTTTAATTTTAAGATTAAAGGTTTGACAGACTGATTTACAGAATAAATACATTTTGTAACAATGAGCAGTGTATACAGAGTATAATTTGTCCTTAAATTTTGGTCATTGTTGATCCCATCATGGTATAGGCAATGTAGTCTGGAGTGTCAATGTAGAAGCAGGTAGGTAAACCACACTGGGCTGAAGTTGTATAAATTATCCGTTGGTATTTTATTTTATTTTATTTTTTTACATAATTTAAAGGGGAACTGATGACTCAGTATTTATTAAAGAAAAATGAGTCTTACATTTTATATTATGTGAAATGACCAAGTAACCAACCACATATAGAAAAGATTAGCTTCTTTATGCTGATAGACTTTAGTTTCACCTGATTCATGATGGATGTCTTTCTCCCCAGTCGACTTCCTGGGAATCGAATCGTACTCCTCTTGCTCCCATCGTCTGACTCAGACTTGACAACCTTCTCACTGTCTCCTTTCTCCTTCTCCTGCTCTTTCTGGCGCCATTTTTTCTTGCGGTTGCGCCGCTCCTTAGCGCTCTTGGAGCTCAGCTTGGAAACCTCAGAGGAGCTTCGGGACAAGTGCTCACCTCCTTCATCCTCTAATGCAGCCTCTGACACTGTGCCCGCAGATGTCGCCATGGCAGCAGCCTAAAAGAAAAATATGTATACATGACAAATAAACTTTGAAAAAAAAGAAAATAATAAAAATTAGAGATAAAATGACACTAACTTGCGTCTCCTCCTGCTGTTTTTTGAGCTGCTCCAGCATGGCTTTGAATTCTGCTTCTTTCTGTTCCGCCTCCTCAATAGTGGCCTGATTCTGCTCCTCATAAGCCATCGCCACCACAGCCAAAATGAGATTCACCAGGTAAAAGGAGCCCACAAAGATGACTAGAACAAAGAAGATCATGTAGGTCTTGCCTGCAGCCCGTAGAGTCTGACAGGAAAAAAAAAATAACATTGAGACAAACAATGAGAGTAAAATAGTTATTTCAGGTATGTAGAAATCCTCCAGGTAGAAAGGAAGCCTTAAAATGCAGGAATTCCCGTTGTCAACACACAGGCAGACACACACACACACACACTGTGACTGGCCTATTTGCCAAATGAACTGAATCTGTGTGTGCAGGTGGTGTTACAGGTCTGGATGAGCATGACAGATGTGTGAATTACACTTGGTCAAGCACTGTCCATGAGCATCATTTAGCAAACAGTTTTTCATTTATCAGTTGCTTGAATATGATAAAAATACACTTCGAGTGGCTAGTTATGCACAGGTCATAACAAACTATTACTAATCAGTATTCACTTTCAGTCAGAGGGAAAATGAATTACAGAGAACTGCTAAGAGACACTCAAGCGTATTGACTGAGATATAAGGAACAATGGGCATATACTGGTTACAAATTAAAGGAAAAGCCTCATAGGAGTGGTCTTTTTTAGTAGAAAAATGCCGTGTGGTTAGAATAGTGTAAGAAAATTATAAGAATGATATACTAGAGCATTTCTTAACCCAAATGAATATGGAAGATTTTGGGCCAATGAGCTCTTCACACTCAACATTCCTTTACTCAATTCCCATCTCGCGAGACCATTTACAGCACATCAGTACTCTATTCTCTCTCCTTACATTTCCTGCCTCTCTCTATTGTCGATGTAAAAAGATAGGGGGGGGGCTGCTTTTACCAGCATGTACAGATTCTCCCAGAAGTCTTGTGTCATGAGGCGAAAGAGGGTGAGGAAAGCCCATCCGAAACTGTCAAAGCTGGTGTAACCATAGTTGGGGTTCCTTCCAGCTTTCATACATGTGAAGCCCTCTGGACATCGCCTGAAAAGAAATCACAATAGTGAAATAAAATGTAAAGATTTCAGGGGTGTTTTTTTATTTTCAGTATATAGTTGCATAACTGTATATTTGGGAATAAAATACTAAATAGATTTATCTTAATATTTCAGAAGTGGGATTTTACCATTTTGAAACATACACTAATTAAGGCATTGATTTACCCTGAGTCAGAACTGTTTCCACATAGCAGAGCATCAAGTTGACCAGGGAGAAAGTAGAAATTAGCTGTGAAAAAAAGAACAATATTAGTGAAGTACTGCACGTGAAAATTTTTATGTTTTTGAGCATGAAAGGAAATTACATGCTTCTCCTGTGATGCCTATATGTAAAATAAAACCATTTTTAAATAACAATTATTTCAAAAGGTGACCATATGGTAAAACAACATTTTGGGATTATTATTTGTAATGCATTTTGATGAAAAATTATGGTACATCAGATATGTTGATCCAATCCTAATTCACCTCTTGGCCCTACCCCATACCCCTACCCCCCTATATTGTATCTTCATGTGAAAGGATAGTGCAATCACAATTCTTGATGAGTCACAAGGGAAGAGCCACAGGAGGCCACAGGAGTCAAACTCTGGTCCTCAGGGCCAGTGTCCTGCATGTTTTTGATATTTCCCTTCCCCCTCTTCCATCACACCTGGAAGCCATTACACAATTATCAGGCTTCTGCAGAGCATGATGATGGGCTGATCAGTAATTGAACCATATGTACTGGAAGAGAGAAACATCTAACATGTGCAGGATACCAGCCCTCAAGGATCACAGTTTGAAACCCCTTGCTTAGGAGGAGGGCTGTTTGACCCCTGAAATGTAGATTTTAAATTCTCGGTATTGGCCATTTTTGGCAAAATATCGAATTCAAGAATGAGTCACTTATGTGTCTGGAGAACAACCTGCTGATGCACCGCAGGAGTATAGCACATCATTTCAGGCAGAGAAGATGTGCAGGAAATGAAATAATTAATTTTCCCACCCATGATATATTTTAAAATAGTTCATTTGGGCAATCTACTGTCTATGGTTTGGACCCAAGCAGGGACGGACTGGCCATTGGGCAATGTGGGCAAATGCCACTGTGGCCGTTTGGTGATGCGGCCGCTCGCGGCTTTCGGCCGCATCACCAAGCGCCCACAACAGGCGGCATCACAAACAAATAAATAAATGAAAATATAAAGCGGCCGCATCAATAGGCGGCCGCAAATGATTAGGCTGAATGAATGAATAAATAAATAAATAAAGCGGACCGGCTGCGTCGATAGGCGGCCGCAAATCAATAAATGAATAAATAAAAATAATAAAAAATAATAATAAAGCGGAGCTGAAGGTGGCCACAAAAAAGAGGGGGAAAAAGCAAACAAACAAAACAGCCAGTTAACCCTGGCAAATAATAGGCCTACTAAACAAAATAATAATAATGAAATTTTTTTTCCTATAAAGGACAAATAGCCTGAATTTATTGCCTGAATCTGGGAAAAGCGCAAATATTGTGGAGTTATTCTTTAAAAAGCCTGTGCCCGACAATGTGCCCACAAATGTGGCCTCTCTCTATCAAAATTGCCAGGGCCTCTTTTTGGTGCCAGTCCGCCACTGGACCCAAGTTTGTGTTTAGCATTTAGTGCAGCCAAGCGGACCCAAACCACCTCTTTTTGGAGGTCTGGGTCCGCTTGATGTAGAGTGGAGCTGAGTACGATTGATGCTTTCATACCAATGAAAATGAACCAAACTAAGAGCTATTAGTTCAAATGGGATGTTTGGTGTGGCCCAGGTGCTGTTTGTCATTACTGGAATCTAAACTAATGCTTTAAAACACCAAGTTACACAACAACGCAAGGAGTAGAATTGCTATTTTGTCAGGGGAGGCTGGTGTCTTGAAACTTGAGCTCCTTGTTGAAAAAAAACAAACAAATGTGACAGCAAGGTAAAAGAGTGACAACACTTCAAATATATTGTACACTAAAACTGACCTACTGTACAGACTCTCATATGGTTAAGTGTCTCATGAATATACCCCCCCCCCATCCTACTTTTTGCTCTTGTTAGAATGATACATTAGCTTGTGTTACACAGGCATGAGGTTACATTTCACATGTACACATATACATTATGTTCTGATATTCTATTCGTGTTGAAAAATGTGTGATGATAATCACTCACTATCGTTCATGATGTATTCGTCCCAGTCAAAACCTCTGCTGCCATTGGACAGGTATTGCTCGGTCATGTTGATCGGCCAGACTACACACTTATTTCGTAGGTTTCCCATGAAGAGCTGCAGTCCAATCAGAGCAAACACGCTGAGACAGAAGACGGTTAAGATCATCACATCTGACAGCTTCTTCACAGACTGGATCAGAGCACCCACAATTGTCTTCAGACCTGTTGATTAACATACACACAATACACACACGCACACATACATACAAATGTGCACAAGTGCACATACATGAAAACATGCAAACTCACACCAGCATACACACAAACACCAGCATACATATTCAAAGACACAAACACACAGATAGACACAAATAAAAATAATTTAAACTTTTTGAACTGAGAAAGTGAAAAATGAGTTTGTTTTTTATAGCTGCAGATTCAGAGCTGACTCAAGAAATACACAAGCTGTTAAGTTAGGTAAGTATTCTATATTTAACTCAGGGTTGTATAAAGGCTTACATAAATCTGAACTTGGCAGGCATCAGTCTTTATTTTAAACAAACAGTACATACTCCCATAACTGTCAAGTCTCAACACTATTAACTGCCTTCATGGAATCTTGTGCATGTTGTCCCAGAATAAACTGATTCAATTATTATATATTAATTAATCAGTTAAAAAAACTACTTTTTTAGTACTTAAACTACACTGTTACCCATATGGGTGATACGAGCATACATTTCTTTAATGTAACATTTCCTTCTCCAATTTTACCTGGTGAAATGTGTGAATTTAATCAAGATTTTCAACCATGTATGAATACATAGTCACTGACAATAATGGCATAAGGATAAATATTTTCATTATACATATGTAAATATTGATGCAAGTTTTTGTTCCAACATGCTGTTTCATATCAAAAAGACAATAGAGCCAACATTAGAAAATGAAAAAGACAGTATAGCATTGAACTGATATTTAAACATAAATAATTTAAATGGTCAGAAAATGCAATAATATACTGATAGCCTCAGAAGCGAAAATCCTCTGTGTGTGTGTTTGTGTGTGTATGTGCGTTGGGGTGGGGTCTTAATATATCCTTTCACTGTCTGCAGGGACAATTCTGTACCTCAATAGGAAAATGCTGTGCTGCTACTCCAGTCTCCTGGGAGAAAAGTCCTGTGTCCTGTACAGGGCTTTTACCTATTGTTGTTTTGTTACATTAGGTAATAGCATAAAACCTTTCAGGCACAGCAAATTTTTATGGGCAGTACTCAATCAAAATGTTTAAGATGAATAACAGATGTGACAAGAATCATGAATGTAGAGTCAATGTGGTTAAGCTATATTTCTCTTTGTGTTCTATGCTCAATTTGACCTCATGCTTTTTTTTTTGTATTTTCCTCTTGAAACAGCACAGTTAACCAAACTTAATCCACATTACAAATTGGACAAGTCCAATAACAAATCTAAGATAAGGCATTCCTTTACTAGTCCTACTAGGGGAAATCTAACAAATCTACCCATGGGTATAAATAAAACCTTGAAACTTATATTGTAATCAAGCTGCAATATACTGAACATTAAACAAAACTAAAGACATGGTTCAATGTATTGTCATGACTACGTAATAACAGAACAATAATTTCAGTATCAGAGTGCATTCACATTTAGCCACTGATATAAAGGTCAACATTCATTTTTTTTTATCACACAAAATATTCTGTAAACACTGCAGCAGTATAAGGTGTTCCCATCAGATATTGTTTTTAGAGTTTAATATTAACATTCTTTTGTTTTATATATATATATATATATATATATATATATATATATATATATATGTATACATATATATGTATACATATATATGTATACATATATATATGTATACATATATATGTATACATATATGTATACATATATATATATATATATATATATATATATATATATATATATATATATATATATATATATATATATGTTTTACAAATTTACTGTATACAGTTCAAGTGTCTGAGGTAATTTCCATTGAAGAGCAGAAGACAACACAAGAGCTAAGTTCAAGGTCAAGGTCAGATGAACAGAAATTTAAATATGTTTATGTTTTTCCTTCTCTTGTGTCCATCTAAGGTCACACCCCAAACCAGCTGCAGATGGGTCTACTGATAAGTATTCATCCACCAAATAATTGCAACACAGCAAGCAGCGCACAGCAAAAAGCTCAGTCAAAGAGGCAGTAGGAGAAAGAGAAGATAGGTGAGGAAGAGTTGGTGTGTGTGTGGGGGGGTGGGGGGGGGGTAGTAGTGAGAAGTGGCATGCAGGTCATTTAAACGCCAAGGCTGAAGGAATTAACTCTGTGTCAGCATCACCTGTCTGAAAAACATGATGGTGACCTTGGTTTTAACTGAAGAACCATTCCCATCCCAGGTACTCTCTCCCCCAATCAAGTGCTGGGCAAACCCCCAGGCTGGTTTAGCCCAGAGTACAACTGAGCTGCACTCAACTGTATTTGCTTGAGGCTTATTGCACTGTGCTGAATGTGTTGTGTGAAAGTGAACATATGTGTATCTCAGTACATCAGTAATGTGTGAACATGTGTACTAAAATAACCCAAATTACAACATAACTGTTTCATGAACATTACCGGTAGAGCTATGGAAGAATGTAAGCAAAAGTACAAAACGTGTTGCTGTGTGAAGCCCAGAAAAAAAAGAAAATGGACCTCCAATCTATTCTTATTGACAATTATTTCAAATTTCCCACTTAAGTGTTCCCTTACATTCCCAGGATGGACAAAGATCTTCAAAAAAAGAAACAAATCAACAAATCAACAACTCTTCTTTAAAAAAAAAATTTCAACAAAAATCAAAATAAAAGCCCCTCAAAGCCAAACTTGTAAAATGCAGTTGTCTCCAAGCTTCATGCAGCGTTCCTAGGCTTGGCAGTCTTAGGGAATTTAATGCTCTTTAAACGTAATGAATCATTGTCATAGTTCATGAAAAATCACACAAACCTGATAAGCAAAGAGGTCACAGAGCCAAGTTGTAACATGATGATATTTTTCTACCTTATGATTTTAATAATTATCATTTTAATCAATGTTTGGATGGAAAATCAATTTCCTAATCTCTTTATTCTATATTACCATTTTTTTCCCCCAATTTCACTTTGGATTGGATTTCTAACAGATTACACTTGGATAAATAACGTGCTTCATGATTTTAGTTCTCACTCTACCAGACTGCCAGTAGACTGCTAAGCCTGTCAAAAATGTATTGGTACCATTTTTGATTTTATTATACAAAAGTAAAACAAAACAATCTGTAGTCTCTGGAACATCCTCAAAACATATCAATGTAATAGAGACAAGGAAAGCTAAGAGGTAAGGTCAGCTCAGCCTTAGTGTTTAAATGGGAGTCTCACCTGGAATGACAGAAATAGTTTTCAATGCTCGGAGAACCCTGAACGTTCTCAGCGCCGAGACATTCCCAAGGTCCACAAACTCTGTTATATATCTGTAACAAGGTAGGATGACACACAGAACAGAACCCCATGACACACAACACACACGATAACGACACAAACACGCACGCATGTACGCGCAAGAGCACGACACCAGCACCACCATCGAAGACCAGGAGGGGACACCACGGTGAGAGAAAGAACACCTGTCCGACCAGTGGGAGGATAACGGAGGAGGAAGAGGAGTGGAAAGGGACTGAAACAAAACCACACCTAACATCAACCCCGTGACTCGCCCACCCGCAAACACAAACACCTAGACCGTCTTACCTGGGATAACTGATATTGTTTTCAAAGCCCTCAGAACCCTGAACGTACGTAGAGCTGAGACATTGCCTAGGTTTACAAACTCTGTTATATACCTGCAAGGTGGATCAGATACAGTTACTCAGCAGCCATCCCAAACAGAGGAGAGAAATAAGAAATTGTCACATAATATTTTAATAAGCATTTTCAGTGTGGCATGATGAGAACTTTGAGTGTTGTAGGAATTGTATTTAGACTGTGTGGAATATTTAATAAAACTCTCTGCATTGCACTACTGATGTCCAATGTATGTACATGAGGTGAACACAGTTTTACTAATATGAATACACTAGGAAGATAACATGTTCATAACCAGAGGGGAGCCAACACAAGATTAAAAAAAAACAACAACTAAACTTTAAAGGTGACTAAGTTACAATTAAAAATTGTTTATTACAAAACTTCTTAATGTACATTAAATAGGTGTATTCCAACACACCTAGTATGTGTTTATGGCTGCAATGGCAAACCTGTATTTATTTTAAATCAATGAGTAATATTTTAGTTCATTATAACATGAAACACTTGTGATTTTAATATATATATATATATATATATATATATATATATATATATATATATATATATATATATATATACCTTTACAATAAGAGGACTGAAACCTAAACCAACACAGAATGCGATGACTGTCTACTGAGTTACTGTCCTTGGTTGTAACAGTTTTGTGACAGACTTTCCCCACAGCAGATATTCTTGTTGTTACACAGTAATACTAATGATGGCTCTATCCTATCAATACATCAAATAATCACTAATATGGAATCAGCATCTGCAACACAAGAACTATGGTACTAGTACACCTGAATGGAGTGCAGCTTGAATTAATGTGATTAACTACCCTTTGAATGGTGGAAATGTGTTTGTTTTTTGGTTTAATGACAGTGGTTATTTGTTTTAATATGGCTAAAGATCATTTATGTTTAGATTTGGTTACTGAGAAAAGTTAAAATACTTACGCCATTGAGATGACCATGAAATCCAGCCAGTTCCATGGGTCTCTGAGAAAGGTAAACCCATCTATAGCAAAGCCTCTGGCGACAATTTTTGTGAGTGACTCAAAGGTATAAATACCAGTGAAGGTATACCTTACAGAAGGGAAGAAAGAAAAGACAGCAAAATAATATCGAAAAATATTATGATATAATGTAAAATAGTACAATATAAATATATCTTAAACAAGAACAATAATGAGAATAAAATGGTTTGTGTACTTACTCTACTTGTTTGGACCACTCTGGGGGGTCACTAAATGTCATGAATATACAGTTGGTCAAAATCGTACACATGATGATCATGCTGAATAACGTGAGGAGGCAGAAGTTAAGGAAATTCAAGTCAGATTTAAATACACAATTTAAACATGATTTACTTCATAAAACCAAAATCTAAGACAAGGGCTCAAGAAGAGGGCTTCACAACAAAGAAACAAATGTATTAATTGCACAGAATAAGACATAAATGTGTTTATTTAAAAGGATATGAATGTATCAAAATCTTAATAGCTATTCGCCTTAGTAAATTAAAAGGGCTTAAGATGTACAAGGAGGGCGTGGCACTGAAGCGGAAGAGTGTTTTCCCTTTGTTTAGGACTATAAATGTCTGTGGAGAGAAAAAGACAAAGACATAAAAATAGAGACTTAGATCATTTACAAATTGACATAGACCACTATTTAGAATGTAGTATGGAAATCTTTGTACCATGTTAAGGAAACAAAAAGCAGAGTTACGGTCTCTTGATTACCTAATGTAAGCCCCACACTCCCCTCTGAGTCATTGGGTACCACTGTTTCAGTTTCCCCCCAAACCATAGGGCTGATTTCTGCTACGGCAGTGATACTGAAACCCATTTAAGCATGGTATATTGATAAGGATACCTCAAATCTGTTGTCAGTTTGCCCATTATAAAACCAGCAGTGAGATAATGCTAGAATATATGCTTGTAATAACCTTCCAGTAAAAACTAAAGACAGAGAAAAAGAGCACATAGTATTTGGCAGCAAAGGCCCAAGACTACATTTTACTCCAGTGATGCTGACATCCCTCCCTCTATAGCCGGTCACCCGAGAACCAGGAGTACAGTCAACACTTCTGTCCTGGCGACATAAGAGGAGGTCTCCTGAGTGGTGAGCTTTCACTGTAAAGGTAGTTCAGGACAAGACAGTGAGAAGCTCACCCCTTCTCGTGGCCAAATGACTCTCTTCTCCCCAAGTTTAAAGCTCTTACTGGAAGAGAACCGCAAGTGCTGTCATCGATCAGGGGGAGATCTGCTGACTCTAGGCTCTCAACAACCACTCCCCACCCATAAACAGCACTGGGCCAAGTGGGGCTGGGCACTGGGGTGAAACAGCAGCCTCTGTGTGTCAGTGTGTCTGTTTTCTTCATACCAGTGTGAGCTTCTATGTTTAACATTTACAGCAAGTTTCTTAACAGTGCTTTGAGTATCTTCTTAGTCATTCAGGTAATACAAGCATTAGATTTGGTTAACAATTTAACAAATAGGTAAGGTAGGTGAGATAATGTGAGTGATTCATTAGGGTTTTCATTGTACATTTATTGTTATGAGTCATCAATAATACAGGGTGTATATATTTATACAAAACACATGTATGTATGCAATTACCAAGTTAGAATTAAACATGTTTTGTGTTCATACTAATCCATGCATTTTAGTAAATTAATTTTACTACTGCTGTTAAACTGAAAAAAAAAATCAACTTAATTTTGCATGGAAAGGCTTTCAACATGTTAGAAAGTTTACTTCACAATATATAAATCATTAACTTAAAATAAGCACTGTACTGACAAAGGAGAACTTGCTGGTGGTGAGCACATATGTTAAGCTGCAGCTTGGTCTATGGTTTACATATGACACCAATGACTAAGAAAATGCTCATACACCACAGGGTTGAGGTTCCCACCACAGGAAACACTAGAAAGAAGGGGGAGGGAACCAGAAGTGTCCCAAGATGAGTGGTGTCCCGAAATCTAATTAAATTAAAAATAGTGTCCGCAGTCTGGGAGAAAGGCAAAATGTCTTCTCATTTTCACATCAGAAGACTCTTCTGTCCCTCCCTCCCTTCACCTCTCTAATTCCTTTTTGCTAACAGCACTACTCAAGCATCAGCACTACTTAAGAATAAACAAAAAATACAAAATAATTATATATATTCTCTCACAATTTGAAGATTATCTACTCCTAATCAACAGAATATACACAGGAGAAGACATGATCTACAGCCATGTCCAAAGGGTAAATCTCAGAGGTCATGTGTCTGCTGACTAAGCAAACACAGAATGTGAATGAGGAAGGCAGTGAAAAATGAGCAACATATCATTAGCTGTTTAGAAATTCCTGCTATGCGTGCACACCAGTGATGTTTTTAGTAGGCAATATAAAGCATATCCCCATTGATTAATCTATTAATTTCAAGACTTTTTGGAAGACTTTTATAGCTGAACAGAACATCTTAGGTTTGTCCTTACTGAGTTGGTGTTTCAATGTAGGTCATCCTCCATAGCATGAAGAAATTCATTAACATAAGGATTCACAAGTACAAAGTGGCTTCAGTTACCCAATGAATTGTGTTGATTTAGAGACAGAAAAATCTGCTGCTGATGCAAACTTTGCAAATTGGCACAAGTGCAGCAAGGGATGCAAATGTTAGGCAATTTCCTTAATTGATGATTGTCAGCTACATTAATTGGCAATCAGTTAATCAGTTAATCTTATAAATTCTAAACGTGAAATTATAAATTAACTAAAAAAATGTTTGACATAATTTTTTAAACTTCTATTACTGAGTGTACACAAGAGATGCTTCCATATTAAATTCATACTAAATATATATGTAGAGTGTAACTTCTGAAAAATAGTCTGTAGTCTACAAACTGTTAAAAATTGTAAGGGAACAATATATGGAAAGAATTAACTATATTATTCTGTTCAATGATATTTACTCGAAAAGTGGTAGATAAAAAAAGGATGTACTGTATTGAGTAAAGGAGGTAACAGTTCATTATTGTACTTAAGATGGGCTCCTACATGTTTAGGTAAGCAGCACCTTCCATAATGTATGATGTAATGTTACATCAGACAGATGCCACAATGTGTAAAAAAAAAAAAAAAAATCACTTCTCATCCAGATGAAAATCTGAAAAACATAAATAAAACACCAGAATAACAGTATGAGCATGCTTTATAAGATACACTTTGTTCAAATCACAATGAGGATTTCATAAGTAGATATATTTACAAGGTGAGTAAAGAGATCTCAAAGGAGATATACACCAGAGACACATGTAATAAATGTCCTTGTTTAGATCAGAACCCAGGATATTGCAGGTCATGGTCTGTTTCAAAACTCTGAAAACCACTGGATCACCTCCCAAACACCATTCTTTATTATTGAAATTATTTACTGTGAATACTTTATAGGTAAACTGTTCCCTTCCTCAAAGTCTGTATTGGATTTTGACTGTTTTTTTATTCACTGGATTGAAGGTTTTGCTTTTTGAAATGCATTGCGATCAACTAGTCATCCATGCAATACATTGGAACACTTTAATCAAGGATGAATTGTATCTGTTTACAAACTCGTAAGCAGACAGTCAGTGGACAGGCGCCATGGATCAAAACACTGCGTCCTAACACACAATACCTGTTCTACACACAAATCATAAGGACCCATACAAACATGGCACATCCAGGCTCTGCTATAAAACTAATCTATCTTGACATACAGACGTACACACACACACACACATACACACAAGTATACAGCTCAGCAGACTAAGCATCGCTGTGAGGAAGTCTTATTTGCTGCAAAGCTGGTAAAACGTTGCTAGACACTGTTAAAGGAAAAGGCACATATGCAAGAGTCAGAAGCAGAATGCAGCTGCAAGGACAGTGTGTTTCTGTGAGGAGTGTGTACGGGTAAGGAGGAGGAAAAACCTAGCAGGGATATGGAGAGGGGCTTGCAGGGGTATGGGACAGCAGCAAGGAGTGTCAGGGAAAGAGAGAGAGAGAGAGAGAGAGAGAGAGAGAGAGAGAGAGAAAGAGAGAGACAGAGAGAGAGAGATGAGGGGGTGGAGGGGGAGTGATGCAGAACAGAAAGCCAGAGAGCTGCAGAGGGGAGAGAGCCAAACCTGAGATGGATGGGTAGACGGAGGGAGGAGGAAGAATGGGCAGGCATGCAGCAAAGGAAACTGAGAATGAGATGAGGAGGGAAGGACAGAAAAGTGGAGAAGGCTGAGTGAGATGTATGGAATAGAGACAGAATCATGGGAAAGGGTATTCCTTCACCTGATCACCCCGAGGTCTCATTCTGACACTGATCAGTTTAACATCATGAAACTATTAGTTTAGTGTCTCTAATTAAGAACAAACAGTATTTTTCTAAAGCTGTAAGATTAAAGATGTTGGCAGAAACGTACATGTTTGGTGATATAGTGTTATGCATTTTATAGTATTCACACTAAACAATTAATTGATTAAAAATAAGAATATAAGACATTACAACGTCACAGAAACACTTGAACTTGCTTTGATAATACATATTTGCATTCAGGAGCCGCTTTACAAAAGTCTAAAAAGTATGCATTGGAAAAGAATAGTGGGTATGAAAAATATATATCATTGGATGAAATTAAGGCTACCTATTATACCTATTATGGCTCGAGCGTGTCTTTCAAGTTACCAAGAACTACACATACAATATAGATATAGGAGCTATATATTCCCATCTGTTTGAGCAGACATAGTGAGTACTACTGTATGTCACCAGGGTCTCACCTTCATATGTACGCCTGCAAACTAATTTTACTGCATATTGTGCAGAGGGAAAAAAAATGCGTCATCCGACTTCTTTACTTTTTATGCTGTACTGCAAACCCCCATATTCCACCTCCTTCCTTGTACCAACCTGGCCAGCAATGGCGGCACACTCTGCCACTGGACCCATCTGTCCCTCCCATGCCCACCCCAACCCCCACCCTCACCACCCCATCCCTTCCTCACTAAACTCAGTCCAGGAAGATGTTGTGTCATCAGAGACTGAGGACTCAGACAGAGTACTAAAGCCTGGCCCTTGCTCTAATTTACTACACCCTGAAAAAAAGACCGATGGGGAGGAGGCAGCAGAAGGAAGAGGGAAAGGGAGAGCAAGAGCAAGAGACACACAGCAACAGAGATGGTGGAACAGGGACATAATGCAATAGTGTGTACAATTTCACATGCTGACATTCAGAGCCCACTGCTGCTTTGGCTCTCAACTCCCCTTGTGTTCTCACTAGTAGCTTCTACTCTGCAGAAGCTTGGGAAGAAATTATACTTCTCTATATCATATTGTGCCACAGCCATATAAATGCCACATTTAGGATGACATTACATCTTTCTAATCAACCAAATCTGATGTCTGTATGACTTCTTTCTTTCCAGTTAGCTCATTATAGCAGGTCTGCTTGGTTTTAAATCCATATGCAGAGATTCAAAATATACATCATAAAAACAAATACATGATGACCGCAATAAACACTATCATCCCCTCCATCTATGCCACCGTTTTCTTCTTCTATCACTACAGCAGCTTTAACATTGCCTAATCACATCAGACATTTGAAAAGCCTAGGCAGTCCTCTCCCCATCACAGGGGAAAGCAAGAACTGCAACGCTGCATTTCTCTTCCTCACCACTGCCCCCTCTTCCCCTCTTTGATGCATGAGTGCTGTGATCAGGTTTCCTGCAGCTGATGGTAAGACACACACACACACTTAGACACACTCATGGACATACAGTGCAATGGTGAGCGATAGAATGACTGTCGGTCGAGTAGAGGAGACGAGCAGCCTGGAAAGGTGAGGACACAAACAGCAAAGGAGGAATGTGTGCTAACATGCCTCGAGGCTGTTTCTCAGGCGTGATAGAGGACAGAAACATTAGTGGATTACGAAAATGACTGATATGAATGATAGTAAAATGGAGAGGGGAGATGATTAGGCTGTGACTCTTTGTGAACTTGCTGACTCAACACATGGATGGGTACGATGAAGATCTTGACTAAGCAGTAGAGCAAGAAGTCAGAACATGTATTAATATGCTCAGAGGCACATATGTATTATGCCAAAGCCTTTTCCTTCAATACATACATCTTCATAGAAAAGGCAAAGCATCAAGTTAAAACTGTAATACTAAAATTGGGATATATTTATGAATACACTCTTACAACTTTGTCATGTCACTAAATAATTTCTTTAATGTTAAACTACAAAAAAAAATATCTATTATTATCATTATCATTATTATTCAATTATTTTAGTTATAATGAAATGAGAACTATTTTCTTTTATTGTTTTTAACATCAGTGAAGTCAATCATTGGATAACTAAAATAAATCCAGACAGAGGCCACAATTTACGAGTACATCTGCATGAACAAACAACTGGTTATGCAGAATGCATGGGGACTTATTACTAGCAGGATTTAGTTTTATATTTTGTTTGTGTTTATTGAATCAAATCTAAAAAAACTTTTAAATTCATGCAAGAAAACCAAGTGTTGGTGTTGATGAGTTTTGTACGTGTGCAGACATCTAAAATGAGCTATTAAACTCAAATTATTTTGCTATTCACAAAATCTGTCATCTTTAGCCTTAAAAACCTTCATTGAAACTACATATTAAAAAAAACACAAGCGGAAAAATACTTATCTGAGGACAGATTTAGTGCACTTGCTGTGTCATCGCAAACTTAATATGATGAAACTACCTCAGAAGCCTGTTTTTTGACATGAATGCTACCTATGATGCACTCCTCCACAACTGTATAATAAAGTGTCTGTGTCAAAGGCAATCATATAATCATATAATGACTCTTAACAAACACCAGAACAGGACGAGTAAAGATACAAAAACATGCAACGACGCCAAAATGGAGCAACATAATAAAACATGAATGCAATCCCCCTGTGACCACCAGTGAACTAGGGCTGTAGATCAATAGAGCACAGAAGGTATATACACTTGATAGTTCCATCCGCCCTATGAGGGAGTGCTGCTGCCTGAGACTGCCCGTCCTGCTGACTGAGCTTCTTGTAGCTGTACAGGCCGCGGATTCTCTTACACATTATCACTGGCACCACACAAGAGACTGGCTACTCCACACCTCTCCACAGACAAAGGTACTACAGCCTGCTACTGTTTTCTCATCGACCCCTCCTGTACTAACCTGTCATTTCCAGCCTTCATTCCTAATTCCTCAGTAAAGGCAGAACCAGGATACTTTACAGTACATGCTGTAAAACCATACGAAGCAGCCTTTAGACATTGTACGATGTATAATGCATAAAAGCACATGGTTTGTGCTGAAATCAAGTATTGACTTGTATTTAAGTTTGTTTTGCAAACTAGGAATCTGAAAGGCATGGGAATGCGGGGCGCTGTAATGGACATGTGAAAAATTCTACTGAGTACCTCCTACCTTTGTAGGAAATTGAAATTGTAGTATTTAAGCCACTGATGCTTTTATAGTCATCTGAGGAGCCCAATAATATAATCTTCAATAAGAATCAGATTTAATCAGCAGTGACAAGACTTAAGAATGTAAAGTTTTGATGTGTTAATCATAAAATAAACCAGTTCAACTTAAGTGTGTTTTACTAAACTCAAGAAAAATAGCAGAAAAAAGTTTGCCTACACATACTTCTACACAAATATTTACAGAAAAATAATTTAACAGGAATGACCATTTGTTTGTATGTGCTAACAAGAAAAAGAAGTCATAATATTAGATACAAAGATTTGTTATATCATCCAGCTGTCTGAATATCTGTATCATGCTTAAATGGTACCTTATGCTTATATAAAGCTTATGATGGTCCTCCAGTGATTTACAAACACAACAACTACATCACTTTACTTCAGTTGTATTTTGATTTTACAAGTGTGCAAAAGAAAAAACATCCTGTATGATCTATTTATGTATATTGATGCACTTACTATCTGCGACATAAAGTAGCGCTGAAGACCTAATAAATGCCTCCAACTAGGCTTTTCTATTTATACTACTGTAGTGAATACAACAAACTCCAGCCTGACTTGAATTGTTCTCTCTTATGACAGCTAACCATTTCACATGAAAGGGTTTTCCCATTTAAAGGCTGAGTACAACATCCAGACAAGACTGAAGATTATTCTTACTAAATTATCTACTATTCTCTCAACAACGGTTGGTAAATATTTACAGATTTGAGTGAGTGCCAGATCATATGGAAAAAACTGGGTGGTGCAGGTGGCCTGTGTGTTGACTCACTTTCTTGTTCAGGTAGAAAGGGTCCAAATCCTCCAGTGGTGTGGCCGCCATGCCATCAGGAATATCGCCGTAGATGAACGGCAGGCTCTTCCCAGCCTCCAAGTCACTGTTGGGCTTGGGTTCATTGTCATCAGATGTGTCGCGGTGACTACTGTCTGATCTGGGCTTGGGTGGCTTCTTGTTCTTCTCTTCATTGATGCGCTTTTCGATGTTAGCAAGTGACTCCGGGGTGAATTTCTTGAAACTGTCAGGTCCTGGGGGTGCAAGAAGGGGTGCGGCCATGTTTTCATCCTGCAGCTATTTCCTCTTTATTTGTTTTCCATCCCAGACATCTAGTGCTGAGAGGAAAAGAAGGGAACAGAGTAAGAATGGAAGAGAGAGTTTATGTATGGAACAAAAAAGGATAAAATAAAATAAAAACCTATGGAGCCACAAAACCCTTTAAATAATGTATCATACACCATGTTTGAAAACTTTTAGAATGTTATTAAAAACAGCAAGTGGATTATTGTTATTATTATTATTATTATTATTATTATTATATTTTTGGTCAAAAGGTTGTACTATTTTGATCACCAGTCAGTGATTGCATTGGCTGTTTTCAAGGACAAATAGCACACATGCTTCTGAAATATATGCCCATTTTTCCTGAGTTTATAATGAATCGGTTCAAGCCTTCATTTTATTGAACTTTCATACCCAATAAACAAGTAATCAAATGAGCGACCAAATATATATATATATATATATATATATATATGTGTGTGTGTGTGTGTGTGTGTGTGTGTGTGTGTGTGTGTGTGTGTGTGTGTATAATTTGAGGGGGCAGTTGATTTTTAGCCCCTTTTCAGAGTCAGTATTTCCTGAAACCCTTACAGACAGAAATTTACAAATACTTCCTAAAAAAAAAGCCAACAAAGCAAAATAAAGCTGGAAAAGTTCAAACATTTGGAACATGAGCCAATAGGCACAATTAATGCTCTCTATCAGCCTTAATAACTAAAGCACTGTATCATGTATCTTCATAAGTGAAGCTCAGGGAACTAGGACATAGACAGCCAAAGATTTCCTTAAAATTTGACCTTTGTTACTCAAACATTATAGAGACATGGTCAGGGTTTTACTTCTTGTGTTACAAATCAGGGTCTACAACACTAACATTAAAAATGACACAGATTACAGCATGTGATGAAAATACAGAGTTGAGAATGGATATCATGGCCTGTCACTCTACGCAGCTTTAGTTTTTGTTTTGGTTTGGACATCCTCAATGAATTGCCTGGATCTAAACAACACATACTGACAAGAACATAAAATAATACTTAGAAAAAGTGGCTGAGCTAAGTAAATAATCAAATGGAGCTAATTTGACTATACAGACCATCTTAAGTAAGAAATGTGACAGAAGAGTAAAGTCCATCCTTCCATCCAAACAAAACACACTCATGGTTGAATGTTGTTGCTGATCTCTTCCACACCAAGCTGACCTTTCATCTGTGTAGATGTTTTTGGTCGCTCATTTGATTACTTGTTAATCGAGTATGAAAGTTCAATAAAATGAAGGCTTGAGCCGATTAATTATAAACTCAGGAAAAATGGGCATATATTTAAGAAGCATGTGTGCTATTTGTCCTTGAAAACAGGCAATAAAATCACTGACTGGTGATCAAAATAGTTTATCATTGTTTTCAATTCACTAATCAATGAAATAATCATTTTTACAACTGTTAACATTAGGTCAAACATACATATGTAAGAATTGACATCTGCTATCTGCTTTTATATACTGATGTCTTTTGACCTAAAGAAGTAATGGTTGAGATTAATTAAATCCAAACACTGACAAGTAGGCTAATTTTGTTTGTATAAAAATTGATCAGGTAAGATACATATATGTTTTCTTTGATTTTAAAAACCCCTTAACTGACTGCATCTTATGAAAGTCTGTAACTTGACAAAAACTACAAACTATAGAAATATCATTTGGTCCATGTGTACCATATACATAAGGTGTACCTAAGCCAAAATTAAACTATTTTTTAATCCACATGCAAAAGTGGAATGTTGAAGTAGGTTAAAGGTTAGTACATAATATATTATTGGACACGTTGGGTATCACACGACCTCTAGGACTCAGACTCATTGATAAAACATCATGGTTGTAGAACATACAGCAGAATATACATATTTTATTCACTACGTGTCTGATAGTGGTGATATCTGACCATTTAAGGTCTAAGTCACAGTTCAGGCTATGACATATAAAACATTGTGAGTCACATTCAAGGAAACAATGAAGTTTCAGACCTTGAAATCGATCAGAAGACAAGTAGGAAGAAATCCCCAGGCAAAGAGCTTCAACAGACCATGTTCGACAAAAACACGGTCAACCAGAAGAGGAATAAAGTCCCACTGAAGTAACCAAACCTCGGAACAACCTCTAAGTCTCCTTCCACCAGGGCTACATCAATTGATCTACCTTCAAGGTGATTCAAACAGGGATGCAATAGCATGGCCAGCAGTGCATGTAGTCTCTACCCATAACGCAGGGCGAGTCCTAAAAAGCATGCAGCAATACTCAGAGGCAGCCAGGGGAAACCGGCCACAAAGAAAAATCTGGTTTTACTAAATACTGTCTACCCCACTAGATCACACAACAAGCGCTGCAATAACGGCAAGATGTCAAAAACACAGCGCGTGCATCTTAATTCAACTGTTCAGTGCACTTGAAGTGGATCTGAATAACGCGTAAAAGCGCACAGCCAAAACCGCTTTAAGTTCTGTTCACTTAAATCCGTGAAGAGTCACTGAGTCCAAAAATCAAAATTGACGAATGACACAGAAAAATGGCAACACGTCCAGCCTTATTTTCCTCTCAAGAAAAGATAAGCGTGTCCTGTTCAACCGCGTACATCGAGCCACTCGGGTGCTGCGTCCTCTGTGCAAGAGAAAGACGTTTGAACGCGCCACGGCCTCCGGTCCGTCAATTGGAGAGAGAGAGAGAGAGAGAGAGAGAGAGAGAGAGAGAGAGAGAGAGAGAGAGAGAGAGAGAGAGAGAGAGAGAGAGAGAGAGAGAGAGAGAGAGAGAGAGAGAGAGAGCATTTATTCCGCTGTCTGCACCCCAATGATGACCTGACATCTGACTGAGCTAACCGGACACACGGTGCTAGCAAAGAAGTGGTGTTTACAG
This sequence comes from Siphamia tubifer, assembly GCA_020466265.1. Taxonomy (NCBI): domain Eukaryota; kingdom Metazoa; phylum Chordata; class Actinopteri; order Kurtiformes; family Apogonidae; genus Siphamia; species Siphamia tubifer. The sequence continues at coordinate 34,417,270 of CM035787.1, read as the reverse complement.
CAGTTGGGTCGGAGTCACATGGTCGATGGATAACTTCCACATCCTTCATTTTCTGCAGTGGAGCTCTGATGTCTTAATACTGGCTGTCAGTAAATGTAAGATGTCATCTCGGGCTAAATCCACTGCATCACTAAGAACAGGTGAGCCTAACGGGGCCAAGACAAGCACCAGTGACAGAATAAGTTGTCTGCCACATATTAAGGAGGCCTGAAATAACCTCTCATCACTTTTTATTGACTGGTCTGAGACCATTTCAGGAAAAGTTATGAATCTATGAGTGGGGTTTTATAGGATAGGTATGGTTATTCATCCGCTTAATCCTCTCAAAATATGGGACATGTGTGAAGGAAAAATAGGGAAAATATAGAAAAGGGGACATGAAACATACTTTAGATATAGGCTATAGAAAGCACCTTTTTTAAACTTTATCTTGTGTTAGATGAGATGACATTATACGTGCCATTTACCATTTGGACGTGAATGGTTTGGTTTTTATTTGTGGAAAATATACCGTTTTAGACGGAGGCGCGCCGTATGGGGCCTAAGCCTAAAATACTGCAGTGTGTTTTATTGCTGCTATGGGCTCTAACTAACTAACTCCTAGTAGGTCAGCTGAATGCACAATCCATATCCTGATAATAATGCCCGGCCTCAAGTAAGAGTAGCTGATGGAAAATAAGCAGCATCCAAAAGTGAAATAAGACTATTTGGAGAGGGAGAAAATGAAACGGTTTGACCTGGCTACCACACCCGTCCAGCCTATAGATAATGTCCAGGCGACAGAGATTCCGTATGAACAAGCATCTTTGTAGAGTCACAACATAAAGACACAAACAGCTCCAAACGAAGGAGACTGCGTGAAAATACCAGAGAAAGGCTGCTATGGCCCTAGAGGACTACCAAACTAAAGACGCACCTACCTCCTCACTCAAGTCTCCAAAGATTGCAAAGGAGGTGGTGGTGGTGGTGGTGGTGAGGGGGGGGTGGGGGGCAGATGTGGAGTGTGAGGGAGGGAGGGGGGTATCATAGTTATAAAATAATTGTTGCGAGAAAATTGCCATCTCAAATTAATTTACAAACGACGCATTATCCATGTCCTGGGAGCATACATGACTAGTTAGTATCCACACATAAGTTTGATGTGATCCCACTTCCACCATATGCGTAGCCTATGTTTCACATTCTGACACAATGTAATGTCATTCCTCCAAGAGGCAGGCCAACACCCAAAATAATCTTGCTCCGTCTTTTATTTTTACACGTGGCAACACAAAATCACCTTTCCTCCGTTTAAAATCATACCTTCCCGACTTCTAACTGCTGTCTCGCATACATATTAGTCCATGTACTGGCAATGAGCCCTCCACAGACGCGAGGAAAAGATGCTGAGAGAGTACCGCTCTGCGGCACTGGGATGCAGTCAGTCGGCAAAGTAGGACTGCGCTGCATCCCACCACAAAAATATCAGACAAAGCAGAAAACAGGTTGTCTACTTACTTTTTCTCCCATTAACAGAAATCCAGACAGCTGTCACTGAACTGCAGATGTAGAAAAGAGTCGGGAGTAACTGCGGCTGTCGCCATATTGTTGCTGCTATCTCCCTTCCCAGTGCGTGCGGCTACCCTGCATAATTGATGACTCTCAGCAAATTGTTAGGGAGTGTCGTCAAATGCCTTTAGTTTCACTAACGAACAGGAGACCGCAGCATCGTAAGCACAAAAAAGGAAGAAAAAAAACGTCCATTATACATTGTACATGTAATTGTAGACATTATTGACATAGGCTACTGGTTGGAACAGAGTTTACTACTGTATGTGGTTATTTTTACCATATTACCCACTGGCAATGACTAAAATGTGTAAAACTATACAGTCATTTTCAGGATTAAAAATACAATTATTTTAAGTATTTCAGGTTTGAATAAAGACTGTTATGGGCCAACTATTGAGCCTTTAGATACATATTCTTTAAACCACAAGCTTAGGTAGTGCAATACATTAAAAACTATTTTGAAAGTTAGTGTGACATATTAAATTTGCAACATTTCTACAGTTAGCCATATCATTGCCCATTAAGGTTTACTTCAATTATGAATTATTGTTGCACGTGACATAGAAAAATAAGGACATGCCCTTCCTCTCCATAATAAATCACCCAAACAGCTGTACAGTACAGTAGAAAATTTAAGATGGTTTAATTCTAAATTCTCTATTTATATAAATATTTATGTGTATAAACAGTAAATTTCTCATTTTCCTTTATATTTCACTCTCATTTGTGGATGTTTGTACCTGGTGTTTGCACTGATGTATTGTATGTTTGTTGTTGACAACTATTAATTTTCTCCACAGTGGGGTCAATAAAGTCTTATCTTATTTTATAACACAATCACTTAACTATCATTTATACAATTATAATTTCCCCCATACAAATGTACAAAACACTTCTCTTGAGTACACAATGTATGGCCCAGGCTTAGCTTTATATTCTGTTCATTACACAAACATACTGTGGATGTATACTCATTTTTATTGGTGATGTATGGTGTTGCAGAAAAAAAACAAAGAACCATTCATACTTTTGCATGCAGTGGCTCCAATCATCCAGTCAAAGCCATATGACTGTTACTGTTTTGGTCGTAGCACTTGTTTGTTCAAGGGCGATCTACAAACACAGTTGAGATGAGAATGTATTGTAATATCTGCTCCTGGAGGAAGTTTATGGATTAGGTATCAAATCTCAGGCAAATACCACACTGTCTTAAACAGTCAATAAAACTCTGGACTTCGGCCATTTCTACTTTATTTGTAACTACATGTAAATTCTAACTGTATTTGTACTTTTTAAATTTTTCTATAGACTGCTCTCTTTGTAAAAATAAGCTTTTTAAAATACAAATTAGTGGACATGTTGTTTGTTAGGATAGCATGAACTTTTTCAATGCAAACACCACACTGATGTAAAATGTTTAAAGCATACGGTCCGTTTAGAGCTGTGACACATCAGTTAAAATACATTGTAATGAAAACTAAATTAAAAACCTGAAGAACTTCATAAGGCTGGTATTTTGAATATGATCCAACAATGTCGCCACCTCGTGGTATTTTGTAACAACTGCATCACTTAGCCTACATGAAATCAAATGTCAGTCAGTTAAATAGGCTAAGGCTTGTGCTGTCTGGAAAACGTAAGAGAACTGCCTTAGGAACCATATATAATGTTATTAAAAAAGGGATGGTCGACAGATTACATATGTGTTATTTTGTGTAATTACGATGGTATCCATATAAACCAAAGTGTTGTTTATTAGCTTAAACATTCAGTTAACACTAACTCTGCTCTTTTCACTTACAAAACAGAGTTTGTAAACTGCAGTTTGCGAGGAGCTGAACCCGTGCCTGTAAAGTCTAACCTGTCTGATGTATGTAGTTGTCTACGTTTGTTAAAATTCATGTACCTGATGATACTGGAAACATAAGATTGTTTTCCTCTCCTCTTATAAAAAACTAAATCATTGAGGTGATGTCACTTACTGACGACATCGCCAATTAAACAAATTTGACCATAAAAGCCCAACAACATAATTTATTTGACATCTTAAAAAGACGTTAACTAACTTTACACTTAAGTTAAACCTTTTGAAGTTAATGTTTCAACAGAGGTCGATGTAGTAAGTGTCCCCTATTCCTAACTGAGATAAGCTAATAATGCTATGCTAGCTAGCTAGCTTATCACTGAAAACTCATCAGATGTGACACATCGATTAAAATACAAGAATAGATACGTGTATAATCTCTAGTCCCATAAAATAATCAAATGTTTTCGGTATCCATCACTCACCCATGCTCTGAGGTTTGTCATAGTTTATTTTTTGGGTTTCCACCAGAGGTTTCCATCTACCCAGGTTTACTGTTGGGAGTTAAACTAGGGAAAGTTATGTCGGTTTGTCTAAGGGGTGTATGTTAATATAAAGTCACCAGATTAGTGCTAAGGGAAAGACAAATCATATATTATCCAGGGGTGTCAAAATAATTTTAGTTTAGGACCCATATATAATCCAATTCAATCTCTAATATGCTTGTGACAATGTGTAGATCCATTGTGATCTGTAGGTGGCAATGCAAATGTGTAAATGATAAACTGGGACATAATATTGTTAAAATTGCACTTAAATTACAGGTTGTGTTTGTTATACATGCAAGAGGTAAACAATTTTATAATATAATATTACTTCTTTTTTTTTTACTCTAAAACAGATAAAACTGGAGTCGACGTTATTTATTGCAGGAGCAAGGATTTGGTTCACTGTAGGGGGGGGGGGGGGGTGACCTGTAGTGGGCCCTTTATATAGTCCCACTATAGGTAATGTTAGTGTTCATTCCAACACCATGGTTTTAATTAGTCCTCCTCATGTTGATCTTCCTCAAGGCATAGGCATTTTGTTTTGGTTTTATGTCTTGTGTGTTTTAAGATTGTTTGTGTATAAATGTAGACTACAGACCCCTTCGCAGTCAACGTCATTGAAACGTCAGATCGAACTAAAAAAACTGCATGGAAACGCTGTTGTCTATACAGATGACATACCTAAAGCAGAGCTAGAAATGCCTAGTTGTTGTGTTGTCAGAATCATTACAAGGACAGGGTTAAACAGTATAGAATTCCATCTGAATCTCACCCATTCAAAAAAGAGTGCCCAACAGACCACGGAGACATCAGCCAGGGCACAGACAGCCACAGCGCCACCCAGTCATGGGAGAGCATGCAAACTCCACACAGAAAGGTCTGGTGGTGGAATCAAATCAGGGTCCTTTTTGCTGTGAGGCACGAGTGCTAACCACTGCACCACTGTGTCTCGCTTTTTTATTATTATTATTATTATTATTATTATTATTATTATTATTATTATTATTATTATTATTATTATTATTATTATTATTATTATTATTATTATTATTATTATTATTATTATTATTATTATTATTATTATTATTATGTTCCTGCCTCCTTGGGCTGTAAGTGACTCCTGATCTAAAATGACTTTTATACCCCTGCGTTATATGATTATGTCAACTTTTATTTTGAAAAACTTGAAGCGGATATCCTCTGTTGAAGTAAACTTCTTGTTTTGGTTCAACTCCACACGGCATCAGTCGTGTTTGGGAACCGTAGATATGACTCTTCTAATGAAATTCTGTACAGCTGTGGTCAACGTCTTATGTTTGCCTCTACATTTGCTCCATGCGGTCGGTTTGTGTGAATTATACAAACGCGTCTTTCCAATATTTTTATACCGAATTTCTGAAAGCTACAACAAGAGCATGCACGACAAGAAGAGAGACCTGTTTCGCAATCTGTCAGAATTCAAGCCCAATGGGAAACTGACGCTGCTGGAAATAGGCTGTGGCACTGGCACTAATTTTCAGTTTTATCCACCGGGTTGCAAGGTGGTCTGTACCGACCCCAACCCTCACTTTGAAAAATATCTGAAGAAATCCATGGTCGAAAATGGCCACCTCATATATGATAGATTTGTGGTGGCTTCCGGAGAGGACATGGGGTTAGTTGAGGACGAGTCTGTGGATGTAGTCGTGTGCACCCTGGTGCTGTGTTCTGTCAACAGCATCCGGCAGACCCTGCAGGAGGTTCACCGTATACTAAGACCCGTAAGTCACAACCTAAATATATACTGCATTTGTGCAAAGAAAGGTAGGTAAGGCACATGCAGGCACATTTGACAACTGTTGCACCAGTTTCCCCGGTTTTTAAGTAAAACTCTAAAATGTTTATCCCCTTAAGAGGACAAAGTGCATTCCTGGGTCTGAAGAGGTGACTGCCGGTCAGAGAAAGTTTACTTTCTGCAATTGTGTAATACCATTTCCACCAATCACCTAAAACAAAACCTGTCAAAAAAAACACGAATCAATACTGTATTAATTTAGAGGGTAACTCTTTAAACTTCCAAGGGTCCACATATAGGCCGGAAGCAGTCGCTCAAAAATGTTAATCAAACCACCCAAACTTGTCCCAAATGTCACATGACCTAATGTAGTTTGACAACAGAGATTCTCACACATTGGAAGGTATAAAGCCACTTTCTGATAAAAAATGACCACAGCAGGTACAATCACTCATTTGTTCAAAATACAAATGACAAACAGGAGCTCTGAACCTTTGTCTCATAATTATCCACAGAGGAACCATATTCCAACAAAAACATCCAAAACAAACCGAAAAAATTGCCCAAATGTAGTCCAAAACACATTAATACAAAATGCACCAACTACACAAATGGCTTTTGCATCATTTAACAGGATCCACCTCCAATATCCCAGTTTTCATCTTCATATTTTCATTTATCATTCAAGTTATTCTTTAGTATTCATCATTATTATTGTATTTTTTTTACAGAATATTTTAAGTAAATATTTTCATAATTGCATGTTATTTTTTGCACAAGGCAAAAAATATTGAAGTTGGTATGGTTTATAGGCATAATGTGATATTTTTTTTCCACATAAAACTGAGAAGAAAATCTGGGATCATTATTTTTGTAGGTTATTCTGCTATTCTTTGACTGTAGATTATATTGGTCTGTATGTGGAACCTAAACTAAAATGAGTTAAATAGCCTTGACTGTGGAATTTTTGCATTTTACAAATTCATCCCAAGGACCAGATTGGAATCTTTGACAGGCTGCATTTGGCCCCCAGGCCATATGTTTGACATTCCAGATCTGTATCATCTACATCATTTTAAATTGGGCCTGTATGTAATAGTAATACAAACCATGCAGATTGCATTTGTCTTAAAGGTTTAACTTGTCATGTCTTTCAGGGTGGAGCCTTCTATTTTATGGAGCATGTCGTGGCTGACACTTCTTCCTGGACATACTTTTTCCAGCACGTTGTGCAGCCTATTTGGTACTACTTCGGTGATGGATGTGACCTCACCTGGGCAACATGGAAACACCTGGAGGCAGCTGGATTCTCTGAGCTCAAGCTAAGACACCTTGAAGCACCACTATTTTTTCTAATCAAACCACACATCACCGGCTATGCTGTAAAATAAGCATCTCATTAGTTTAACAGTAAGTCCGCTTCACAACTGGTATAATAATAATATACTAAGCACCAAAGCCTCTCCTGCACTATGTAAAGGTAAAACCCGTTGTGTTGATACTAATGTTTTTATTTTTATATTGAAACCACATATGTATATCTGTAAAGAGATTATTTTAGCAGAAACCTTACTGGACAATACTAATTTTGATGCAGTTTTAGTAAATATTATGTCATGTATTTGCCCATGTTTCACTTGTAGCCTAATAAATCAGTGTTGCACTAAATAATCACTGCCAAACCATGGCCTACTGTGCTACTTTTAGATTTATATGTGCCTGTCTTTGAAAAATCAATAAAAAGTTGTGATGAACAATGTGCACTGTCACATTTTGAGTGGTTCATTTGCGCCATCCTGTGCTAGAAGAGGATCACAGACACATAAGAGCTGAGGTGTAATCTGTTGATCCGCTAAAAGCCTCACAGTAAAGCGTGTTTTGGATTAGATCTGAAAGAAAATGACCTTTTGTGTCATGAAATTATGCAGACTCTGTTGTTCAGCGTTGACTTTGCCTTTGTATGTAGGGGAGCTCACTGGCCTGTATGCTGTGTACAAACGGGCTTTTCCTATGCTTGCTTACAATATAACATTCTCATACAACGAAAAAATGCACGAAATGAAGAGAGACCTTTTTCGAAATTTGCCCAAATTTGCAAACTCTGACGGGACACTTCGTCTGTTGGAGATAGGCTGTGGCAGTGGCGCTAACTTCCAGTTCTACCCGCAGGGCTGCACGGTGGTCTGCACGGACCCCAACCCGCATTTCGAGATGTACCTGCGGATGAACATGGACGCGAACAACCATTTGACCTACGATCGGTTTGTGATTGCCTCCGGAGAGGACTTGAAGGACGTAGAGGACGGATCTGTGGACGTGGTCGTGTGCACATTGGTACTGTGCTCTGTGGGAAATGTGCAGCAGGTCCTGCAGGAGGTCCGGCGCATTCTCAGAACAGTGAGTGGGACACATTCACACTATTGCATTAAACGTGAGGTTTCTAGATCTGTCATCAAACTCGTGGAGTAAGGGGTGTCCAACTCACTTTAGTTCAGGTCCACATGCAGACCAATGTGGTCTGAAGTGGGTCAGAGCAGTGAAATAATAACAGTGAAAATGAAAATTCTATCTACAAAGTATCTTGTCGTAATGTCCCAATTAAAAAGGATAACTGCAATGTTTTAATGCAGTTTTCAAACTCTATATTTAATGTTATAATTCAGCTTGTTTTATAAATGGCTGTATTAAACTTACAGATCTTATCAGATTTACAAAACATGACATTTACAGACCTAACATTGGAAACTCACTTCTCTGAGGATATTCATATTTGTTCAGATTATTCACTTTAAAAAAAAAAAAAAAAAAAGGATTGTAAATATTTGCATGTAATTTTTACACTAAAGGAAGAAACGTAGTTTTTATTCTTTTAAATTTCAGGGTTCACCAGAAGACATGCACATTTTCTTATCTTGTCTCTAGTTGATTCTTTTTCATCTAATCTGTGACAAATCCCAAATAAACTGAAAATAACACATTATTTAGAGGTTATGATAGTATTTTACTATTTAAAATGACTTTGACAGCTTTCATTGTCAATGTTTGCATTCCACACATTGGATTCTTTGGGAGGCTGGTTTTGGTCCACAGACCATATCTTTGACACCCCTGACTTCTTGTTTTCTGTTAAAATGTGTGCTCTGTATTAACTATGTCATGGACCTATACCAAACCTGTTTTGGCTGATCCTCTCTTACAGGGTGGGGCTTTCTATTTTTTGGAACATGTCATCTCAGATCCATCCTCTTGGACATACTTTTTCCAGAATGTGCTAGAGCCTTTCTGGTACTACATCAGTGCTGGATGCATATTAACCAGAGCAACATGGAAGGAACTAGAAGCAGCTGGTTTCTCTCAACTCCACCTGAAACACATGGAGGCTCCTGATGTCACCCCAGTGATCAGACCACACATTATGGGATACTGCATCAAATGAATGGAGGAAAAGGGGGCTGCTTTTATTTTGTATATGGTTTGAGTTTTTATATTATATATTCAATCTGGAAAGTTTTAGCTTTTGACCCTCTATAAAAACATAGTACATGAAGTTTTGGACATTTGAAGGCTGTGGATCTTATATTTAAAAGGAGCTCCACTACTAAGTTTAACATGAGAAACATATATACATATTTTTTAACTTCGTTAGATGATTAACAACTGATACCAAGGCTTATGTCATCAGAAGCTACAGCTAGAGGTATAGCCCCAAATGCCCCCAATCCAGGCATGTCCAAACTATTTCACAAAGGGCCGGTGTGCCTGCAGGTTTCTGTTCCAACCAAGCAGCAGCACACCAGACTGGACGCAGTTAATCAACTAAAACCTGCAGCCACACCGGCCCTTTAAGGAATAGTTTGGAGATGCCTAGTGTGAGGCATCAACAGGTCATGACCTTTCATTTGCACTTGATTTGAAGTTAGAAAAATAGTTCCAGAGATATGAAAAGTGTCTTTAGTGATTTTAAACTTTTGAGTGCCCCTTATGGACAATCTAGAAATGGTAAATCAGAATTGGCAAAATGTAATCAGTTTTTCCTCTCCATGATATTCAATATAGAAAAAAAAAATAGAATTGCTACACCGGATACATTTCAAGTTATGACATTAACAAAGGATATCCAGCAGCATTCAGACCAAGAATATAATATCCCCTACACTTCATTTGGGGATATGAATATATGGTTCTGTGGGTCATATTTGACCTGGTATTAAAATAGTACACTGTAAAAACAACACAAACCAGAGCAACATCTCATAGTAGTATGAAATAAAAAATTGCTTCATTCCAGTGAAGTATATTGATATTATGCCTATGGGAAATTAGTAGTATATCATGTTGGATACTTGAATGATGAAAGTTATGTAGTTCTAATGAAACATTGTGGTTGAAACAAATTTTTCAATGTTTGTTCATGAGTTCAAAAAGCCCAAATTTGACCCAGAGACACATCCTTTTTTTTTTCAAACAAATGTACACCAAAAAAGTTCAGACAGCAAATGCATTGTATAAAAAGGGCACATTTCATTTGCACAGGTACTTCATACGTTAGCAACAGTGCTACATTGAGTGAAAATAGATTTATTTTGTTAAAACAATCAGCAACATTTCAAAAATTGCTTGTTCTTCTTCCTCACCCATCCCATGATGTACATAATAAATATTACCTGGACAATGTGCTTTTTCCCTGATTGTCTAAGTAACTGCTGAGAAACGACCAAACAAAGCATACTCCATGTCATCTTTTCTATTGCCCTTTATATTCCATTGCACAAAACTAAGGAATGACAAGTGTAACATCTCCTTATGGGTAAATAAGAGGAATTGTTGGTTCACAAAATAAACAGGAATTGTTTGTGTAATAATCCATACAGTTAAAATTCTGTAGATGCTGTCAGAAGATTAAAAAAAAAATCCAACAGCATCATCTTTAAAAACACAAGAATAAAGAAAAGGGACACATTTAGAAACTGAGACACTCAAAGTTAAAGCTCACAATTTCAAACTTCCCAGTATTAAAAATTTACAACTATAAATGTTACTGAATTATCAAAAAAAAAAAAAACAGCAGTTGGAAAAATGGCCAATTTCTTGTTTATTCTGAGTATATCTCACTGCCAATGTGTCATTTAATTATCAGAGTAAAAAAAACAAAAACAAAAACAAAAAAAACAACTGCAGAATCTCAGCCTGAAGTGTTCCCAGAAACCCTGTAATGTCCAAATGGTTGAGCACACCATTATCAATTCTCAACCTTTATTTCCAACAGGTTATCCTGTTTTAACACAATAAAGGTCTTTTAAGGTTTTGAGTTCTTCAATCAGGGTCTTGTTTTGGTTTTCAAGAACCGCAACACGGTTTTCCAGACATTTAACATATTCCTTTTTCTTTCGTCGACACTCACGGGCCGCCTCTCTGAAGGAGAAAAAAAAAAAGTAGAAGTCAGTCTATTGGCCGATTATGCAATGAGTACAAAGTATATCACACAGTTTGGTACAAAATGTCACAATGAACACATAAAATTACATAATTCATGAATACTTATTGTTACAGATCCACAAAGTAATCTGCAAATGCTATGAAAAGCAGTGTTAAGAAAACAGAGCATATATTTTAACCCCTTACCATCTTCAAAATAAAATTACAGCTAAACCAGCAAAAAATTATGGATGGTATCTTCATGGAAAATGTTAAAAAAGCACCAACAGGTCCACAGGTTCTTTTATAGCAAGGTGCGCTTTAATTTATTATTATTTTTTAACTCAATTTGGTAAAATCGGGTGAACGTGCTCCTCTTCTTCTGCACTGTACCTCTGCTGTGCTGTTACCATAGGCGTGTTTCCACTATTGGAACTTCTGGGCCATTTTACAAGAACTTCACAGTATGTGAGCGTTTCCACTGACCGGGCCGTTCCAAAAATCAGCCCTATTGTAACTTTTACAGGAACTAACGAAGTACCTACCCTGGAGGAGGTACTCACTGTATCAAAAACGTATTGAAAATGTATCACACCAAAGACCCCTGTACCAACAAAGTACACAACTAAATTTTTTCTGTACCGTTACACCACTAATTCAAACCAATATTTGCCAGGACCAGTCATTACTGCATACTTTATTTTTCCATTACAGTTGTTTTAGATATTAATAATATGTATGTTTCAGACTGATATTTGGCAACTTAACATGTACCTGTTTTTTGCAAGCCTGATTTCCCTCTTAAGCGTTGGGTCATCTGTCTTGGTCTGAGATAACCCCATAGGAGAAGTCATAACCACAGTCTGAGGCAGGGAACTGGATGTGGGCGCTGTACGGATCTGGTATGTTTGCACCTCTCCTCCTGCACCTGAGTCAAATGATGACAGTATAAAATTTTAAGTAAACAATGAATCCCATATTATACTGCCAGTGGCTTTGTAATATCTATGTGGTGTATTTTTATTGGTTTTGCCTTATTTCCACAACTGTAGTCCAAATACTGAAAAGACAATGACCATTTTATATGGTCTTAAGCTACAAAATAAGCATCATGTGGTAAGTAATCCATGAAACTTTACAGATTGTAGTGGTACAGATGGTCATTCAAAAAGACAATGCCACAGTGTCCTGTGTATCTGAATGACAAACACCTTTATTTTACAGCCAACTTGGCCAATTACAGAGTCCACTTGTAAAAGGTTACCACAGTATCGAATAAAACTGGATCACCTTGGACGACAACCTGGTTGCTAGGCACCAATATCTGCTGGCCATCTGGTGTCTGAGCATACTGAAGAATGGTGGTGCTTTGTTGAGCTCCACCAGAATTGGCCATGGTGAGTGCCTGGACTCCCTGGAGTCCTTCTGACCCTGGACTTGCCAGCTGGATTGTGCCATTAGGGGCTATGGTAACTAGGAAAACCAGAGATAATATCAACATTAGGAAAGCCACAAGTAATAAGATGACACACAGAAGACACACTTTGTATTCACTTCAAGCAGGAACCTGTGGATAACAGACTTTTCAATAAAACGGGGTCTCCAGTTGAACTGGGAAATATGATGTGTATAAGTTTGCTCTCAAATGAGGGTGGTTATGCATTAATTTTGATTAATGATAATTATTTTTTTCCCATTAATTTGACTTTATATTAATTACATCTTATTTTGCATGACAACCCCCCCCCCCCCCCCCCCAAAAAAAAATAGGCCTATTGATGACAATGGTGTCTACAGAAGAATAGAAGAATCAGGTCAAAGAATAACCAGTCTTTTGAATTATTTAAAAGTGATTTATTGATATACTTTCATTATATATATATATATATATATATATATATATATATATATATATATATATATATATATACATACATACATATACATATATATATATATATATATATACATACATACATATACATATATATATATAGTTGTATTTTGGTAAATATAATTTATTATATTATTTTACATATACATATATATATGTATATATATATATATATATATATATATATATACATATATACATATATATATATATATATATATACATATACATATATATATATATAGTTGTATTTTGGTAAATATAATTTATTATATTATTTTACATATATATATATATATATATATATATATATATATATATATATATATACATATATATATATATATATATATATATATATATATATATATATATATACATATATACATATATATATATATATATATATATATATATACATATATATATATATATATATATATATATATATATATATATATATATATATATATGTGTGTGTGTGTGTGTGTATGTGTGTGTGTATGAGACACAAAGGGTGAGTATTGTCTGTGGAAGACATGGTGCTATGGAAAGGAAAATTTCATACTGTACTGTCCACTGCTGGTTTGGTAGATTGGGGTAGATGGTACTGTAACACTTGTTACTCCTGTGGATACTGGGCTGTTATCCTTTCCCTCAATGTGCGACACTTCCTCAGATGAAAGATCATTTAATATTTTTCTACAGAGAGGAAGAAGAACAATTTGTATAATCTGTAAAAGTTATTGCATTTTTTGTTTTTTTAATATATACCTGTATGATGGTCTTCTTGCCAGGATCTCTCTAGTCTTTTGAGCTGTACATCCACTGTCTGACGAGTCTTGTGAATCTTCACTGTCCGAACCCTGAACCTAATTTATAAATAAATGAACAGTGATTACAAAAACGGCATATCTGATATTGTATATTATCATAATGAATAAAGACCAACCTGTGTGTTTTGAATTTGAGGGGACTGAATGACTGAAGATTGTGCTGACTGGATCACTCCCTGAACCTGAAACTGGCCAGAAGGCAGCTGAACAACAGTCACAGGAGAACCACCCAGTGACATCTAAAAAACACCCAAAACAACATAAAATTCACAACACATTTTTCAAATGACAGAACAAGAAGCATTCACTATTCAAAACCACACATAAAGGTTAATATGAAATGCCCCAGCAAAAAATGTTAAAAATATGTTTTTTCTCCTCATGCTATGGTGAATTTTTAAACAATTAGAAAAAAATTGATATACAAATGTTTTCACAATACAGGTTTTATAACAAAATACAAGTATGTTTATTTACCTTGTTTGAATCCATAAAATCAAATATTAACATTTTTAACTAGTATGATACTCCATACAATATTTCTTAAAAGCACTTTATAGATATACAGTCCCTTAAGAGAGTAAATGAAAATTCTCCAAACACATATTTTCCATCCATAAGACAAAAGGAAACTGAAAGAACTCTTTGTAAACCAAAAAAGGACGCTTCAAAGAGTGTAGCCATACATGTCTCAATTAAACCAGTCAAACATCAGGAAACAACTTCTCATTCAATTATTTTGGCTGCAGAAGACAACAAAGAGACCAAAACCACAAAATTCCTCATAGAATAATGTAGTGAGCAAAGTATGTTTTTATGTTTACATTCTTCAAAGTAGTCACTCAGCTGTGTGCACTCTTTGAAATACCCCTTAAAACGCTGTTCCTTGTGAAAAGCTATAACAGTATAAATTCATGCATTTGTAATTCATAAAATATTTAAAGCAAAATCAATTCATTTTTGTATAAATTAAGATGTATATTCAATAAAGCAAATTAAAAATAATTGATTCAACATTGATCATGTTAATATTCCAAGAGGTCATTCGTCAATGTTTATTCGATTAATATTTATAAAGCGGAATTAGCACTTGAAGAGATGCTGAGGCAGTAGCTTTTATGAGACACTTAAATATGTTCACACACATCTCTTGAGTTACCTGTTGGGCTATCTGTGTCAACTGAGAGTTTGTGATGGTAGTGGGAATGGTGGAAGTCTGTGACTCAGTGCCATTGCTGCCCTGCTGTACTTCTTCCATAGTCACTAGGAACAAATAAATCAATATTACCTTTTTTTTTTAACACTGGCTCTAATGCGAGACAATTATGTTGCGGGGATGTTTGCCTCTAATATGCTGTGCTCCACCGTGGCCTGTGCGCCTTTCCTCCAACATTAATTATAAAAGTTCACCGCCATCTAGAAGATGTCAAAGCTATAACTATATCAATGCACAATTATTCTCCATTAGAAGAACACTTCTTCTCACATTAAACTGATTAGTTTTAGCAAAGTAGCTATGTATCGACTTCCTCTTTGGTTCATTAGCCTTTGCAACTAACCTAGAGTTACGACCCATAGCTAGGCCCGACAGTCCCAACTTTGCCCCTCATATTTTATATGCAAAATGTTACAAAGCAACTCATTCAATCCACATTAACTCGTTAGAATCGATACCAGAAAGTTATGAGTCATTACAGATGTAGGGAGTACAGTCTACACTAATGTTAACATTGCTAACCCTAACCAGCTAACGTTCAGTAAAACGGATGTTAACCAGTTTAAACCTTAATAAACAACAGTTTCTGAGCTACAAACGGGGTAAGTTTCATCGCTCTGCTTCACAGGATGGATGAGCTTTTGTCTCAATGAGCAAATATGTGTAACTCTGTCACTGGCACGCAAGTTACCGCGTCAATAGACGTCAGCGATACGGGGAGCCATTAAGCTAACTACACCTTCCCTTTTCGTAAAACGGCGAGGAGTTGACGAAGCAACAGCCGCCATTACCGCCACAGCGGAGCAGACAGTGAGACGAGCACAAAATTACCGCTCTGCCAGCTGAAATTTACCTTTCACAAACCTCTCAACTGCTCTTGTTCACAGCGTGGAATTCGTGTATATACTTTGTTAGAAGAAATACTTGGAAAAGTTACTCGACAACAGTTGCTAACGGCTAAAAATACAAAGATGTCAGCTAAAAAAATAGCTGACCACTTTTTCCCCCCAAAGGAAATGGGCGGTGCTGCCGAGCAAAGACGTATTGCGTAATAGTTTCTTTAGGCTTTGTGATTGGTAAAAAGAATTATGTTTGACTGAAAACAGCTTGAGCAACAGATGAACACAGTGGAAAAGTTACAGTCTACCACACAGTAGCTCTGTATCCTACTCATGATACCAACATGCTCCAATTCTGTTATAGAAGACACACACACACACACACACACACACACACACACATACATATATATATTTGATTTGAATGATTTATTTCGAACATGTGCAAAGTGCAACAATAATCAATACAGCAATAATAATAATAACAATGACATGTCCGAAAAGGAGTAGGATGAAGCATAAGTTTATTTAATCCTACCCCTTCTTCACTTCCTCAACAACCTAAATACATCTTGTAGTAATATAGTGCATAGTACAAAAAAGATGATAAATAAAATAATAACAATAACAATACCAATAATCAATAACTGAAGTACTAAACATAGACATATATACAAAAAAAACAACTAAAAACAAATGAGCAGATAGGAAAATAGGTAACAAATAGTTTTTTTTGTTGTTTATTGTTTTCTTTTTTCCTCCCTTCCTTCTTCTTCTTTTCCCTTTTTTTTCTTTCCTTTTTCTAATTTTTTTGCATTTTGCTCTTATTTTTTTTATTTTTTTATTTTATTTTTTTATTTTTCTATTCATTCACTTATTTTATTCATGTATTTATTCATGTATTTATTTTTTTATATCTTTTAACCCCACAGAGGGAGAGTCAACAGTGCTCGAGATCAGTGCATATTCCAGTCTGGCAGCCATATACTATACTATTTAGTGCATGTGTGTGACCATCATCGGTTCTCCCCGAAAGCTGAGCATATATATATATATATATATATATATATATATATATATATATATATATATATATATATATATATATATATATATATATATATATATATATATATATATATATATATATTTATTTATTTATTTATTTTTTTACTTTAATCACGTGCTTAATAGCTACAGCCTTTCCTTTGCCTTCGCCTTCGCATAAATAATTACAATATGTAACACGCGCATTGTCGTAAATACATTTTAAATATTAACAAGTAAATAAACAGTACAATGTGTGCTTTTACGGATTTGTATATATACAATAAACTACAGAGACTATTAAATGGTTAAATGTTTTTATTCATTCTGAATTACTTTTACATAAAGTATAAAACAAAATACAATAAACCCAAAATAAAAAAAAGTGGGAAAATGGGAAGGGGTGTACCAGCTTAACTTCTTAATTGGGTCAAATACCTCTATTAACCTCCTGAGATCCAGGAAAGTACACATTTTTGCATGAAAAAAATGTCTTGAGTGAAAACAGCACAATACAACAATTATCTCTAGATCCTTTTTTTTTTAAATAAATGTATTTTGCAGTGGAGAGATTTTTGTTAGAAAGTGGTGGAATTTTTGTCCACAAACATGGACAAAATACTCACTGCTGGATCTTAACAGGTTAAAGATTTACCAGTGGGTCACACCCTCATAGACCAGTTTAGAGTTCACAAAATAATTAATATACAACATACCAAGAGTGCATACACAAGATATCAATAGAACAACTCAAAGAGAGATGAATACAGTCTTAAGTACACTACTGGTTAAATTTCATCAGTCTTCCTATTTTAGTTATTACAAAATGTATTAGCATCATGTATATTTCACCAGACTGTGCAATCTTTGAAATTAAACTGCACTGTCGTTGAGATTGCATAGTGTAGAAGAACTCTGACTGAGAAAAATTGCTGAAAACAAAGGAAGCCCTTGTACAGGCTTCGCAGTGTAGCAGGTAGATGATAAATGGACACTGGCTGCCTCTTTTTGCTTGCACCATTTGCAACATCTGAATTACAAGGAAATTTTATTTGACAAACATCTACATTTTATGGGTATCATTCGCAGATTGCACTGACGGACTACAAAGTCCGTCCCTGATTTTATTTAAGTATTTTCCCTGAATATACAATTTCATACACATCTTTTCTACGTGTATCTCAAGCTGATTTCCTCTTGTGCTTGACTGATTCATGCAAACAATTCCCTGCAAATGTAAGATGCAATGTTAAAGCTAAGACACAGTGCTATTCGTATTTCTTTTAAGTGGGGGGAGAACCAAAAAAGAAGAAATATTTTCTTGACATTATAAACACATTATTAATATTACAAATGAGTGTAATCACTAAATCTTGACTTGACACAGGTTTTGTAGAAACCTATTGTTACCACCAGGGCAAAGTGTATTCATTAATAGTCCTGTTTACTTTATACAAGTCTATTATTTCTTTTTGGGTTAAACATGTTTCTAATGTTGGCATGAATTAATGGTATTATGGGACACATCCACAATTGTAAAAGTCCAAAAGATACAAAAAAGAAATCTATTTACATGTTCACATATGTGTTCATCACTGAAACACAGTATTTTAGCACAAGCATGTTTGTGCAAACCACATACAATTTGCAAGTACATGTTTTACAGTTTATCTAATAATGTCTTTTCATCTTTATCTGCCAATCAAGAGTGTTTCAGACGAGGCTCAGTTTTGCAACTGCATTCATAAGTGGTTACAAATCCAGTGATTGAACACAAAATAATCAGATAAATCATGACTTGCCTCTATTGAGGATAGACTGACAACAATTTTAATGGAATTTACAGTAATTTTTTTATGAATTTGCACAAAGACAAAACACATTTCTATGAACTTTGAATATAAAGAAGGAAAGGGCCAAACTCTCAAATAATTGCTCCATTATGCAATACAATGTTGAGAGGGGTATGACTGCCTAGCAATTCAAAGTACAATGGTAATGGGAATTTGATGGGACAGTTATGGGTCTATTTGTATGACTTTACAAAATAACCTGATAGCCTGAAAACAGTCGTAACATTGATTTAAACCTTCTCCTCAAACACTTTAACATCATAACTGGTTCATATCAGTATTATTGATAACCTAACCAAACTCTCAAAGCTCCTCAAACAAGCAAGATCCCTCAGAGTAATATTTGCCCCTGAACTGTTACAGTTATAATGCCTCATTGTTATAGTAAAATAGACAAATTTCAGAAAGTGCAATGTTATATCGCTCCTGACACAGTTAATCTTCTTTACCCTCCATTACACAACTAATATTCCACTTTAAAAGTACTGTCAAAATTGTTAAATCTTATTTACACTCTTCTTTCTGCTACTATTATCATCTCTCAGTGAGTTCCACTAATCAGAAACCATCAACTGTGAGATGAGTCAAGTATTTATACATTTATACAGTTAAAAATATCTTTACAGTAACATACAGTATCTAAAATACAAAGAGGACTTTATAGTTACAGTACAGAATATAGCCTCTTTCTGTTTTTTATTTTGATTCATTTTAATATCTCTCATGATTTCCACTATTTTTGAAATCCAAAGGAGAATAAACAATAATTGCTAACAGATTTGTTACAAATTATGATAGGAATGTATGGCTAAAGTTTTGTAAGGCAGGAAATATATTAGGGAAGGAAAGTTGTGACACTTTATTTATTTGGCTTCAGTATCATGGGAGAATATTAGCTTTTTTAAATAATGTGCACAGTCTAAGAACAGGTGCATTTCACAATCTGCTTTCATGTGTCTTCTGTTCTTTGACCATGTGCGTGAAAAATGACATGGGCAGCAGTTGCATGCATTTATGTGTTTAAAAGCAGCATGTATAAACATTTTCATTTAGCAGCTCTTCAAAACTGCAGAAACTGAAGTAAAAGTGATTTAAGAGATTTGTGGGAATAAGAAGAGTAGATTTTTTTTTATGGAGACATAAATATAGTTGTGTTAAAAGTGATGTTAATGTGTTGCTCCACCCTTTCCCCATGAAGTGCAACAAGGACTTTTTTTCTATGTCATTTGCATCAGGGTAGTCCTGGCAGTTTGATCTTGTTGCCTCTGTCTCATTTGCAAAACATAGTGAACAACCCCAGACATGGCAAACATATGTTGGTGTCACACAAGGCATGGATGAATGTGTGGTTCACACTTTTGCCTCTCTACCAAGCCAGTGGATAAAAGCCAGGATGGCAGAGCTGTAACATCCAACCTGGATTTTGTTTTACCAAACCCAGACCACCACCACCACTACCGCTCACATGTTATAAGCAACATAAATGGGATCCAGTTGGTCAGCGAGGAATGAGTCTCGAAGGTGCATGCGTTGCTTTTCTCCTCTAGAGTTGATGGGGATGACCCCAGGGTCAACAATAACCACCACACCCACGATGAGGTGGTGCTCCTCTAAGACCACGTTGGTTATCAGAGGCACCAGGTCCAGTGCATCCTGCTCTGAACCACACAGCTCTGAAACCACCACCAGCAGGTTGGTCCATGTAAACACAGCACTGTAGGGAACAAGAACAGAGAGACTGAGTCCTGACAAAAACAATCCTGACAAAACAGGTGTATACTGTTCTAGTTTATTCAGCTTTAAGAGTTGGGGAACAGAGGGTTCTGATTGGATGGAATGTCCACTTAATGCCTGGATGTGTACTGGAAGAAAACGATCGCATCCACTTCCTGTTTTGCAATCCTTTCAACTAGCAACATGGAAGACCAGATTCTACATGCGATTTCTGCATTAATATTTGTGATAATTATGAAGAAGCATCCACTGAGGGGCAGCACAGTGGTGCAATGGTTAACACTCATGCCTCACAGCAAGAAGGTCCCTGGTTTGATTCCCACACCAGAGCTTTCTGTGTGGAGTTTGCATGTTCTCCCCATGTGTGCGTGGGTTTTCTCCGGGTACTCTGGTTTCCTCCCACCATCCAAAGACATGCCCTGATAGGTTAATTGGTTAATCTAAATTGAATGTGAATGTGAGAGCGATTGTTTGTCTATATATGTTCAGCCCTGAGATGAACTGGGTACAGGGTGTCATACAGGGTGTACCCCGCCTTCTCCCGTTGTAACTGGATTAGGACCCCAGTGACCCTAGTGAGGATAAAGTGGGTTTAGATGATGCTCCACTGAATCAACCATAGAAATCAACATACTAATGCCAGCAGAGCAGAATATGTGCATCACGACCAAGAGCATGCACAAAATGACAGGAATAATGTTAAAGCAGAATTAACTGTTTACATGGCAGATGAATTATTGAATTTGGAATTAAGATCATAATAAACCAGTGACTTTATTCGGAATTAAGTTTAATTCAAAATTATTTTCAATTGGAATTAAGTGTTTAGGTGGTCATCTTTGCAGAATTAAGTTATAAGTTAGAATTAAACAGTTATAACGGTTAAGTTAAACAGGAATAAAATTCCCCAATCTACAGTATAATTTGTCACAATTTACATAAAATATATTGAGAGCATGTTTACCTCTCAGCAATACTGCGATGAGCCCGGGATACTGAGGTCTCAATGTCATTGGGGTGATAACGTAGCCCTCTTAGTTCTAAGGTCTCATCCAACGAACCCACCACAAAGAGAGCATCGTGGCGATCTGAGAAAACAGATACAGGAAACATAATCAAAAAGGAAAACCACAGAGTGGAGTTAGAAGGATGTGGCTTTAAATGTGCTGACTTCAATTTGAAAGGGTTTGATTCTCACATCAATATTTTACAATCTATCATTCCATAAGGTGGCTTTCTGAAGCCAAGGTTTGAGTTTAAGTTATTCTTTTTTTTTTTTTTTTTTTTTTTACCCCCACTGGCATCCAAAAGCTCAGTCCTTTTTACAAATCCCAAGTATCCTGTCCTGGCCCATAAGGTCTGTGGGTCTCCAAAGCTGAGCTTAGTGTTGAAGTGGTCAGCCTGAAGACTCTCTTCTCCATAGATAGTGTAGTAACCACTGGCATTATGGGGGCTGTTCACCCAGATCTGAGAGAGGGATGAATACATTGAGTCACAGCTTCTTTTAAAGGCGCAAAAACCTTTGTGATTATGTAGAGATACTATAATGTCACCATCTCACCTCTCCGAGATGAGAATCACCTAGTGGACCTCTCGTCTCTGGATTTACTATGATCACTCGAACACCCGGCAAGATCTGAAGATGGAAGTGAGAGACATACTGAGTATAAACGTAGACTTTAACCATGTATCACTTCATCTCCTCAAAAGGATTAGAAATTAAATATCTCACTTTGCCAGACTCCATTAGAGGAAGACTCTGAGGTGCACCTCTCTCCACCAGCCTGACTCTGCAAACATACACAAGTAGACAACATTATGGAATACAGTTTTTACATGCACTAATTATTGTGAGTCATTACGGGGTTTGGATGAACTCTTTATTCTTATTGGTGAATGACAGAACTCTACAGTTTGATATTTCTGTAATGGCTGTGTTGCTAGATTTCCCCTGCTATCAATAACACACTTTTGATGTACTATTTTCATTATTCATTTATTTGGATCTCCATTAGCTTTGGTTTAAGCCATTACTATTCTTCCTGGAGCCAAACCTAACACAATCGTCTTTACTCTGCAGTACACCAATTACAAAAACATCCACATGCAAAACAAAACAAACTATCGCAAACAACTAAAACAATTCATCACAATTACAGAACAAAAACAACATTTAAGTAATTCAGGCCCTACTTCAATTAATACTACCTTCCAAAAAAAATAAGCCATTGTTAGCATACTTTCTAAATGGTCAGATATATTTTACAATTATACATCAATATAATACCAATCGATTAAACATTACCAGACATTGAACATTATTTTGCAAATAAATTCTCATTCAATCTATTTGTTATTTTCTTGAAAAGCTGTTTTAGAGGAAAAAAATAAATTTTTGAATCAATAAAATTATATTTTACATCTATTTTTGGGGCAATTTATTAATTTCTTTACTAATTGTAGCTCCCTGTAATGACTGACGTGTTGAGCATTATCCCTTAGTACTGATGTATAGTCTTTTTAATTTTAATTTAACAATTTTATGGAAAAGAGAGAAAGTCATCAAATTTAAAAATGAAAAGTGAAGTAAAACATCTGAATACAGTACATCAACTATTTATATTTATACATACATTGCTTTTTTATTGGACTATTTCTTTTATTGGACTTCATTTTATTACAATTTTTACTTCGACTTCGAGGATGCTACTAAATTGCTATTCTATTCTATTCTAGGCAGATTCTAGACACATATGGTATTTATTGGAAAAACGTTTTCAGATGCCCTTGAAATTTTAAGCTATCTCTATTATCATTAAATATTTACAGAAAATCTTTCTTGTGTCTACATCAGACAAACAGACAAATACAAATAGCTATTTTATTGTATATTATGAACAAGAAAAAAATAACAAAACTAAATTCCTAACAGTGTAAACACAACCTGGCTGTGTTTCATCATCTTGCTGAAACATCCAGTTTTGACCCTGACAGTAAAATGCATGTGCAGAAGTGAGCATGTTGGAGAAGGCAGAGTTCCATGATTTAACAGCGATTCTTAATTAAATATATCATAAATATATGGGGTATCCAAAAACCTTTTTTCAACCACTGTACACGTACATGAGATAAAGCCTTCGCATATAAAGTGTACATGTTTATCTAAATGATCCATGCATTCTCACCTGTCATGGCGGAGGGATTTCATGTCCACATACACAGTGCAGGGATCAGGACCAGTAGTGCCCTGTCAAACACAAGGAGCAGGCACATACATTGGTCTTTAATCACAGTAGCATTTACCATGGGCTTGTGTGTGTGTCCAGATTGTATGGCATACCTGCAGACAGATGGCCAGGTTAACTCTGGAGCCAAAAGCAGTGCTGACGGCCCTGGACGAAAGCCCAACGTCCTTAAACAGCTTGGAGAAGGAGTGTGTGAGGGCCAGACGAGGGCGTTCCTCTGCTATCACCACACAGCTCCTCACACATGACAAGTTCACACCTCGGGCCTACAATTCAGATAGTGAGTGTTCACATTTATGAGAAAAATGATGGCGTATTTGTGTCATGCTTCATGATTCTCACCTTGAGTAACTCAGTCTGTGTTCCCAGGCCTTTTATACAGAGTTCCATGACAGAATAGGAGCAAAAGGTGTCTCTTATACGATACTGGCTGAGTGTGCTCAGCCACAGAGATGGACACGTCTCCAACTCAAAGGGTGGAATCAAAATAGACTGATGACCTGAGTAAACACTGTTAAGTAACAGGATTAAGATGGAGGTGAATAATGCACGTACCATTTTATTCTTTGGATGTATGTGTATGGTAGGGTGGTTTACTGTACCTAGCGAGGCACCACAAGACAAATCCCAGACCGCAGTAAGGATCCAGGCAAATGGCTATTTGGCGAGATGAGTACAGTTCACACTGTAGCTTTATGGAACGGCAAAGTGCACTGACTGCTGCATGTGAGATCTGACACAAACAAGAACTCACATTAGAAACATCACAAGTGAATTTCACTCATACAGTTATATGTGATTAAATGTGAAATTGGCAGAGTGTTGATCAAGTTTTATATGTTGCCGTCATTTACCTTCTTATAATTATTTTGTTCCATTATGCACCTCCTCAGCTCATAATGTTTGATTGATCATGTTTAGATTCTATTATAGTTTATCTTTTACACCACTTAATTTATTCTCATTAAATCTTTACCTCTTTGTTAACCTTTTGATGCATACTGATCACTACAGTAGACAGTTCTTCTACAGCTGTTGTCTTGTAGATTCATGGGTTTTGTTGTTTTAGTTCAATATCAGTTCATATCATTACTGTAACTTGGGTGTTCTTAATACCCGGACTAACATGTTTACATGTAAATCAATTGCTTGTTGTTATTAGACTATAATTAACAGTCTTCTTAAACATTTTGTTAAAAGTGTTTTATTTCATAGTGTTCTGATATCGCGTTTTAAATACACGTTTCTTTGCTTCAAAGCTTAAACACATGTTGTCCAACTGAGTGGGTATTTTTGTAACTCCATAAAAAATAGGTTCATTAAAAAGATTTAAATCACATTGCTTTTTCAGGCCTAAAGAGGAATAAAAACACTTAGGAAAAAATATCTTAACTCAGGTTCTCATAATTCATGCATCAAAGAGTTAAACTTCCAAGTAGCAAAATGAGAGAGAAACGGTGTCATAATTCTCTGTACGTCCTGTGCATCTAATGAACTGACAGCAAAATATCTTTGAACATTAATTATTTTTTTAAAATACATATCTTACAGTCAAATGACTCCTGGCTTGTGTATAATATGAGGATATTACATCATGAAGGACTAGAATATATCTGTTAGTGGCCAGTTGAGGAAGTTAAATTAACCATTCATGTTCTGGGGTCATCCACAAGCTGAGTACCTGTGTTGATTGCCACACCTGTGCTGATTGCCACACCTGTTGTTTGGTTTGCCATACTTACCTGGGTGATCACACAGAGAGGAGGTTATGTGGAGCAGAGCAGAGAAAGAGAGTAAGCCTAAATGTTTGACATTTTATTTTGGTCCATTTATATGCATATAAGCATGACATTGATGTGAAATATTTTGTTATTCAAATGCAGTTTAAGCCAGGCGCTTGTGGCCTTTATATTTTGAAGAGTTTGCACCCTTGGTTGGCGGAGCGAGGTTGGTTCACTTTCTTGATATTTGTGTGTTGTTTTAATTGTTGTTTAATCATGTACAAAAATGGTTGGATGTATAATGAAGTGTGTTTTTGGAGAAAACTGAACTTTGTACCTATTAATATTATGTGTTTTTGTTTTTTTTTCTTTAAGTTTCACGGTGCTTGAAAATGAAATAAAGTTTGTACCGGTTGAACTCTACGCTGTCTCATTGATGCCAAGGGCTGCTACAGTGAAACTCGACCACTAATTGGAGCCATCTTCTATCAAGTACCATCCCCCCTCTGTGGCTTCTCAATGCTACAACTGCAGCGATAGACCTTTGGCAGCTGAGGGTAAAAGTCACTCACAGAGACACTGAACTGTTTAAGTAAAGGTTGAACAGCTCTCTGCTTTTGCCTATGGTATGAAACAATGGACATTTTAAAACTTTCTATGACATGACCTAAACAATTTATAATGCTCTGAAGGTGTGATTCTTCCATTTATTTTGAAATGAAATTGCTGGTTAAAAGGGGACTTTGATGGTAAATTTCATTTAAATTTTTCATATGTTGTGGTATTATAAGCTTTTGATGTGTTCATAAGGTGTAAACTGATTTATGGTTTACAATATTTTAAAACCTCTATTTATCAGATTGAGCTCAGATAAAACACTTCAAAGTTACTTTAGTTTTTTGTTTGTTTGTTTGTTTTTTTTCATATATTATATATCAACAGTGGGTTAAACAATAAAAATGGCTACAGGTTCTGAAAACTTAAAAGCCAAAACTCAACAGATAAGGTCCAGCTCCCGTGAGCGAACCTTAACAGCAAAAGGCCAAGATTTGCAAATGCAGGAACAAAGGATAAGGGTGAAAGCTTTTAACAGGGCATACGAGGGTTGGAGACTTGAAGCTAAGGAGATAAGAGCCAAATTAAAGACTTTCTGCTTAGAAGAGGATCTTGAGGGAATGCAAAGAAACATTAAAGCTAAACATGACAAAGTGTGCCAGCATTATGAGTCAATCAAACTCGATCTCACAAGCACTCCAGACATTGTCAAGAAAATGGATGTGTGCAGTATTTTATCATCTGAGATTTGTGGCCTTCTTAATAAACGAATGGAAAATGTTGGACAAGCAGTTACTTTCAATGATTGTCTTGAGAAGGAAAGAGTAAGGATGCAGCTAAATAAAAGAGAATACGGATCTGTTTTTGGAAGAACAAACACAGAAACCGAGGTTTCATCGTATAAAGTAGGTGATGATCAAGTGAGTGCCATCTCCAGGTCTTCCAGTAAACGAGCTGATGCAGAGGCTGACCTTGCTGCCAAAGTGGAACAATTAAAAGCTATCCAAACATTACATGTTCAACAAGCAAGGCTGGAGAAACTGGAGACTGACTGGAAACTAAAGGAAACAGAAATGCTGGCAGAGTTCAAACAAAAGGAGGCCGAAATGAAATCAAAGCTGGGTAAGGAGAAATCAAAGTTACAGCAGCTGCAAGCTGACAGTGAAGTCAAGGTGGCAGAGGCACGTGTGAAAGCCTACAACCAGTTTGATGCACCTGGAGACTTTATTGAAGTGACGGAGAAGGTTCCATTCGGCAGTCTTAACACAGAACACAAACCTTTTCTAAGTCCACTAGCTACCCCTTTTGTGCCTCAACATGAAAGACCTACTCATGGAGATGCCAGTGTTGCTCAAGAAGCCATTTTGACTCAAGCAATGACAAATGCCTTCAGTTTATGCCGTTTACCTGTCCCAGAGCCATCAATTTTTACAGGCGACCCCTTAAAGTTCATAGACTGGAAGGTATCCTTTAAGGCCCTGATTGATCAGAAGCCCCTCCCAGTGAGTGAGAAAATGCTCTATATGAAGAGTTATTTGGCAGGAGAGGCACGCAAGGCTGTGGAAGGTTTCTTTTACCGCAACTCAGAGGATGCATACTGTGGTGCCTGGGCTGTTTTAGAGGACCGGTATGGCAGTTCCTTTATAGTCCAAAGAGCATTCAGGGAAAGACTCATTAATTGGCCTAAGATAGCCAACAACAACCCAAGAGCACTAAGAGAGTTTGCAGATTTTCTTCAAGGCTGCGCTGAAGCTATTCCACATGTTAAAGGCTTGTCCATCCTCAACGACTGTGAAGAAAATCACAAACTTCTCAAGAAACTGCCTGAGTGGCTGGTGCACAGATGGAGTCGCAGTGTTGTTGAGGAGTTGGATCGATCCGGTAATTATCCAAGCTTTCTACAATTCACAGAATTCATGCAAAAGGAAGCCAGGATTGTTTGTAATCCAATCGCTTCCCCTTTTTTGATAAATATAAGAACAAGTGACGAAGGGTTACCAAATAAAGCCAAAATATTCAACACCAACACTCAAATGAAGGGCTCCATATCAGCAACACCAGAAGGCTCTAAATCAAAGCTGTCATGTTTAGTCTGTAAAAGTGAAGTACACGGTATTGCTGACTGCCCAGACTTTGCATCAAAACCCATGGATGACAAAAGAGCCTTTATTTATGAACATCATTTATGCTTTGGATGCTTACGAATTGGGCACAATGCCAGGGATTGTAGAAGACGACAAACTTGTAGCACATGTGGTAGACGTCATCCCACCTGCTTGCACCAAGAAAATGGGAGATCTGCAGAAATGACAAGTAATGACTCTGTTGCCACAGGGGGCCATATAAACAAAGTCCATAAAGTTATGTCCCATGCCTTGTCTCAAGATGCATTCACCACATCCAGTATCGTTCCTGTTTTTGTGTCCTCACCAACTGAACCCGGGAGAGAAATACTCACCTATGCTCTTCTCGACGCACAAAGTGACTCCACATTTATTCTGGAAGATTTACTTCGAGAACTGAATGTGGAAAAACAGCCGGTCCAGCTTAAACTAAGCACAATGACAGCTGTCGACACCATCATAGCCAGTAACACCACTAGTGGTTTTCAAGTACGGGGATTTAACTCTGAAGTACATGTCCAAATACAACAGGCTTATACACGTGACTTCATACCAGTGGACAAATCCCATATCCCTGTCAAAACCACCGCACTTCAGTGGCCTCACCTCAGCCATCTAGCTAATAAGTTACCACCGCTTCAAGATTGTGAGGTGGGACTCCTTATCGGCCATGATTGCCCATCGGCTTTAGCTCCCCTTGAGGTTATTATGGGTGGTGGAAATGAACCCTTTGCTCAACGGACTATTCTCGGCTGGAGCATCATAGGGTCAGCCAACCCTCACCTGGATAGACGGGGGAGCCGTAGTCTTGTGCATCGTGTTTCAGTTAAAGAACAGCTTGTGCCCACTGTTATGGATGTGTTAAATGTTATGGAGTCAGACTTCAATGAAAGGAGCCATGAGGACAAGTACGTGTCTCAAGACGACGCTCGGTTCATACATTTTCTGAGTAATAATATCAAGCAAGAAGAGGATGGACACTATCAGATGCCCCTCACTTTCGGATGTTGCAGCCTAGCAGCAGCTAGCTCTTTGTTGTTTGGCAGAGTTGGTGGGCTGTTATTTCTTCTGCTTCTGCTTTCTGCTGGGGACGTTTTAAGTCTATTGCAACAACAAGCATTCCCTTCTGAGATGAGGCTTCTTCAAGGAAAGCCGCAGGGATCAAGTCTTCCAAAGTCAAGTCAGCTCTTTAAGCTCAATCCCATTCTGGAGGAAGGACTTCTTCGTGTTGGGGGAAGACTTAAAGGATCAATCCTCAGTGAAGAGCAAAAGCACCCCATTCTCCCAAAAGACAGACATATCACCAAGCTGATCTTGTCACACTTTCACAGTCAAGTATGCCATCAAGGTCGAAATCAATTGTCGATGGAGTTGCGGGCAAACAGATTTTGGGTAATAGGTGGGAGCAAAACAATTACTAAGTTGATATACAAATGTGTGCAGTGTCGTAAGCAAAGAAGACCAGTGGAAGAACAAAGAATGTCCGATCTTCCAAAAGAACACTGTGATATCTCAGCTCCGTTTACATTCAGTGGAATGTATTGTTTTGACCCGTTTCATTGCGACCTAAATCAAGTTTGTTGCCATCAGGAAAATCATATATGGTTATTTGTTGGTCTCTGTTTTGTTTAATCATATTATGATTTGGTGGGAGTGTTAGTGGCCAGTTGAGGAAGTTAAATTAACCATTCATGTTCTGGGGTCATCCACAAGCTGAGTACCTGTGTTGATTGCCACACCTGTGCTGATTGCCACACCTGTTGTTTGGTTTGCCATACTTACCTGGGTGATCACACAGAGAGGAGGTTATGTGGAGCAGAGCAGAGAAAGAGAGTAAGCCTAAATGTTTGACATTTTATTTTGGTCCATTTATATGCATATAAGCATGACATTGATGTGAAATATTTTGTTATTCAAATGCAGTTTAAGCCAGGCGCTTGTGGCCTTTATATTTTGAAGAGTTTGCACCCTTGGTTGGCGGAGCGAGGTTGGTTCACTTTCTTGATATTTGTGTGTTGTTTTAATTGTTGTTTAATCATGTACAAAAATGGTTGGATGTATAATGAAGTGTGTTTTTGGAGAAAACTGAACTTTGTACCTATTAATATTATGTGTTTTTGTTTTTTTTTCTTTAAGTTTCACGGTGCTTGAAAATGAAATAAAGTTTGTACCGGTTGAACTCTACGCTGTCTCATTGATGCCAAGGGCTGCTACAATATCAATGATCCAACAAAGCAGAGACATCATGGAATCATCTATAATATCATGTTGTCAGAGATTATTATATAGAATATTCAACAAATTTGTATATAGTTATATGCTGACACACAGATGCATCATGTCGGTTCACTTCTACACAACTTGGATTTCATGTTGTGTAGGGAGAATCACGGCTGACAATGAAATGGATGAGTTGCTTCCTAAAAAGTACTCCACTTTCATCATACAGAATTGGTTTGGCGTCCCCCAAATCACAAAATGTTAATTTTGCACAGATACGGTTCATATGTCAGATGAAAACCTACTATGAAATCAACTGCAACCTACAAACCTGTTCAATCATGATATCCTGACTCACTTAAATACACACCACTTTTAATTCTCATCTTATCTGTATGCATTATAAGCTTTCCATATGTATGTTCACACCATTATTAATCCCCTGTGTTGTGGCAATTTGTGTTCTGCTGCTGGTAAATAATGAAATAGAGACTTCTGCTGGCTGACAATATTGTATTTCTTTGTCAAGATAAGTCACTTCTGCACATGGGTGGTGGTGGTGGTTGTGAGAAAAAGACCCCAAGGTGCTCACAGAGTCAAACTTAAAAGGTGAACTCATTTGCAAGTGATAACTCCAGGTTTCCTCAGAGGGGCTTTTGATAGTGATGAGCTCCAGAGATGTTATGGATCAAGACAATAGGCACAATAGACACTTAGCATAGAGTAGTTGGGGAGGGGTAGGGTAAAGGTATGGGACAGTCATCCAGCAGTAGTTGGGGGGGGGGGGGGCATTGGGAAAACAATGCATGTGACGGGGACTGTTGGAGATAGGCCATAGAATAGAGTGGGCACTGGGCACATTTGTAGCCAATATTTGGGAGTTTTTAGAGACCAAGTGACGTACCTTGACCCCAGTAAGCATTCCTGTAGTGGAGACACTGAAGTCCAGATAAGCTATCATCTCTGCAGTGGGAGGCTTATAGATCTGTGGAGGCCGACGGCGAGGAAGGTCATCTGCAAATAGAACAGTACATATTTCAGAAGTATTGGCTAAAAATGACTAATGTTACACAATAGCTTACACATTCTATATGTATCTTATGTTCACAGAAATTTGTGCAGTGTGTTATTTCTTGGCTGTGCAAAATAGACATGTTGTTATTGAGAATTTTGCAAAAGAACAGATGAAAGACCAAACATGAAATAATGCAGTAAAGTTGACGGCAGTACCCAACAAAAAGTGTTTATCAAATTAGATATTTTGATACTGAAGCATTTAAGCAATGAAATGAAACACCCCTGTTTCCTGCTGCTTAATTAATACATAGCTTCTGAAAAGTGGCACAAGAGTTCCATGCACTTTATATCTTATACAAAACAAACAAGATTCACTTCCTTCTCCTTCAGACTCAAGAGAAAATTATTCATTCTCATCAGAAATATTTGGCAAATATAGGAACAATACCATTGAAACTATTTGGTACCACAGCAAATGTGCACATTGAGGGTATGTGAAAAGAAATTTGAATTGTAGTGATATCTGTTCACTGTTATGTGATTTAGAAGGATTAAAACTCCTGATAAACTAAAATAACAGATTTCATTACACACATGATAAAACCAGGAAATGAGAAGCATTTGAAATCTCACCTGTATCGATAATTGTTGGCCACGTTTTAATATTTACAGATGCAGCTGCCTCTTTGGAACGCAGGGTCCGCATGAGATTCTGAGTAGTGAGGATACACGCTGCTTTACTGACCTAAAGACAAAACACAGACATGATTTACTTGAAAAAGAGAGTCAGAAGAATGTATACAAAGATAATCCATGTTTGATTTGCCTGGTTCATACTGGGGTTAAGGTGCCAAAACTAATATAGCATTAGAAAATTAAATATGATGCCAAATAATTTCACTATTACATAAATACATTTAACAGCTTGATTTGTGACCTAGAATATATGTTTTGGTGTTGTTATTGTAGATGTCATGAGGTTATTAATAATATTATCCTCATGAAGCAACTAAAAATGGCATGATAGGATTATATAAGATGACACACATACGTACACAAATATATAGCCACACACAGTCAAGCACACGTAACACACACACACACACACTCACTTACATCAATAATCATGCGAACAGTAGGCAGAGTGGCTGCTAGGTTCTGAGGGTGTGGAGGTCTGACATTTACAGGAACACATCCAGCATAGAGGCAGCCATAGAAAGAGGCAATCAGGTCGATTCCTGAGGAAAACATAAGAGATTTTGATTAAAAAATGTAATTGTTTCACAGAATGTCAACTCAATGGGAGTGACAAAGCCAGGATGCCACCTGGAGGATAAAGCAGCACTACGTTCTCTCCGGTATTTATGCTGCCTTTCTCAGTTAACGCTGCAGCAATCTTCTCCGCTCGCTTATGAAGCTGGACACAGGTCGCTGTACCCACTGTGACACCCTGAAGGAGCAACACGTAACAAATATAAAGTCAGAAAAAAAACACAAGCTGCAATAGATGTTACAATATACTGGTGTTAACTGTGCATTAACAGGTACCTTAGCATTGAGAAGCACATAGAGGACATGGTCTGGGTCTGTCTGCGCTCTCCAATGCAGAGCCTCTGTTAAATACTGATGCTGAAGAAAAGGAAAATAAATAATTAGCTGGAAATTCTTTACTATGACGGTCTACTTCGATAAATTACAAACTTAATACAGACACATGGAGGGCAAAAACATGGTGGAGGTTTTGTGCAGATGAACTAAGGACAACAAAATATAGTACATTCTTCAGCAGACAGCTGTTTGGCATAAAGTATCACTTGCCAACATGCAAGAAATTTATACCAAGTACTGTGAGCCAACTAAGCACTTACTGTAATGAACTATAATTTAGGATTTGATAGGTACAAGTGGGAGGAACCAGGGATCGCTGAATATCTCAAGAAGGGCACCATGTCTTGTAATACAAATTAATAATAAACATGCACATTTAAAAAAAAAAAAACAACTTGTGCTACATTTAAACAAAAGCACTACAATAGAACAGAGCTTACATTAAAGCACGACCACAAAAAAAGAAAAAAAACAAAGGCAAAGGGATGTTTCCAATTTTTACTATGACTCTTACCATCACAGTGGGCCACATACAGAGCTAAGTCCAGTGATAGATGGAAGCAGAAAGAGAGAAGAGTCCAGATTTCTTGTTTTACCACTATTTTAAAACATGCTAAACTATTTAATACCATAAAACAATATACACACAACTTTTCCAATGATTCCCCAGATGTAAGAAACAGTCATCAAGAATAAAAAAAAGCTGGTCAGAAGTAGGATCGTTTTGTCATATTACCTTCCGGACAAGATCCTGGTCTTCGATCATGCCAAGGTCCCTGCCTGCAGCTTGGGCAATCCGCTTCCCCGCTACTAAGTTTCCAACCATAACAGATGCAGGACCTACACCAACTATAAGACAAATCATTTACAGGGTGAGACAAGAACTTTTATCAACCACTGGTAGAAATTATAAACAGAGGAAAGTAGAGACTAGCTTTATTTTATGACTCATATATAGAGAAAATAAAATAAATGCATATAGAGTTAATTTCAAGAGTCCTGGTGGGTTAGATGCTGCTGTGTGCATGACATTTGCTGAAATTTGCTACAGGCAGGAGCGTGACACCAATACTACCCTCCCAAAGTCTGGATTGTGAGAGTTACATAACACTGCTGACCACGCTCTTATTTCAGAAACTCTTCAGTACAAAACAGTTGATAACTTCTCCTATGAGACCATTTCATGTTTTACAGAGGCCTGTGACCTACCTGGTTGTTTCTGGCGGGGTTTGGGGAGGTTAGTGACACAGGTGTGGGGACACATAAGGATGTTGCATGGATGCAGATTTCCATCTAAGAAGAATTGCTTGGTATCTGAGATGTGGATCCCACCCAGAGGTGTTTTAGGTAAGGTGTTGGCTGGGACCAGAGCCAAGCAGTAGAGGCCCACCTGGTGGATACTGTCGATGGCCTGAAGAGAAGATGAAACATGCAAGGATAAAACTATTTCTAAAAACTTTGTTAAATATTATACGTTTTCTAACAGAGGTTTAGTTGGAAGGTGATTTCAAAGTAGAACTGAAGCCAGTGTGTGAACTATATACTGTAACTGTCTCATGGTGAGATCATGTTTATGTCCTTGCAAATTATTAAGCACTTGGTGGTCTCCAGTTTTAGTAGTTATCTGCTGCAGAGTGGAAATGTACAAGACCTTACATATTTTAGATTAATTGGCAAAAGTGCTGGTTGGCTAATGTTTTCCAGAATAATGTTGAACAATTATTATACCATACATAGGTTTACATACCACACATTTCTACAGTATCATAAAAATGTGTAAAAGTAATGTGAAAAGTGAATAAATTCTGATCTACGGACGGTATTTGAAGTAGAACTACTACCTACGAGACAAATATTCACTCACTTATTTGCAGTTTTGACCCAGCCCTACTGAAAACTAAAGCCAATTAGTACCATTTCCTCCATAAGTCATCCAAATTTAAAGTTTCACTACTTCACTCCATAATCATTTTGCTTGCAGTCCAATGTCATATGTAATTCAATGGAAACTAGTACTGTTACTATACCACTGTAATTTGTTGATAATGCTTCTATGAGTAGGGTTTTTTAACACCGCCCTGAGTATTGTTTATCTTATTTTACATAGCCGAATT
Organism: Siphamia tubifer; assembly: GCA_020466265.1. Taxonomy (NCBI): domain Eukaryota; kingdom Metazoa; phylum Chordata; class Actinopteri; order Kurtiformes; family Apogonidae; genus Siphamia; species Siphamia tubifer. Next base: position 34,382,156 of record CM035787.1, on the reverse strand, counting down.
AGTATTTTAACTAAACAAAGCTCATGCTGCTATATCCCCAAACATCCCCAAACCTTAACCAGACAGCTATGATGTCATGACACGAGGCATCCAAAGGTCATGACCTTTCAATTGCACTTGATTTGAATGTGTGAATGTAGATAAGATGCTTCATAACGAACCCATCTGAGAAATGATGAAGTGATTTACCTGAAGGACTCTGCTCATCCACTGGAAGCTGTCCTCCTCACTAGCATCTGGTCTCTGCTCCGCCACAATCACCACCCTCTCATCATAGAAGACTGTTACTGAAAACACTGCAATCCTAAAACAAGCACACATGTGAAACTAATTATAATAATTACATACACAGGAGGTTCCATATTCTGAGGCCAAAAACAGAGATCATTTACATCTTGGTATTTCTCATCTGCATCAACACACTTGTCCTGCTGTACCTCTTTACTACCACCAGATGTCAGCAGAGATACAGTAAGAGTCGTACTTTTAAACACACGAGGATTGAAGAGCTCATCTGTATTTTGTACAAAAGAAAAACTGGCTGCTTTTAAAACTACTTCCCCTGTTTTGTAGAAACACTTCTATGGCTTTGGAACATATTTTCTTCCTCACCTCCCCCGGTACACGGTCTTTACAGGCTCCACGGCGAGAGCGGTGGCCACCAGGTCATCGGCGTTGTGTCTCCGTCCACTCACCATCAGCAGGCCTTCAATCTTTCCCACCACAAAGATCAGACTCCCCTGTTGCAATGCAGAACCGTTGCAGAGTCATTACAGGCAAATTCATGAACAGAGGGAGCAGATTGTCAAAAGGGTTCAAGTTTCCACCACCACAGATGTCGTACTATAATGAAACACTTCTACTCACTGGGCCAACGAATCCCAGGAGTCCTGACCGCACAAATGGAATCTCTCCAATGGGAACTCCATTAGCATTGACCGGTATCACCTGCAGGCGACAACGGCCACATAGCAAGGCTGTCAGTTTTACTCAAAAAAAGAAACTCATTAAATGCATCAGCACAGGCCAGTCCTCAGTGAAACTCTACACTCATACCTCAAAGGTGTTTTTAGTGAGTCCAGGCAGACCGTAGTACATGGTGCCACCAGCACGGGAGTTGATAATTATCTCTCCGATCTCATCTGTTTTACACAGCTGAGGAGGGCCGTCTGGTTTTACAATGCACATGAGAGCTGGAAAGACATGAAAGCAACTTTTAGAAAATACCTTCTTCACGTCTTAAAGGCACAGTTACAATTCAGACAGTCCAGAGTTTCTACAGTGATCTGTGTTTTTGTTTGTTTGTTTTTAAATATCAAGGATATTTCATTCACCTCCACATACAGATAGACCTCATTAACCCATAGGCTGCTATTCAATGTCCATTCAAGACAAGAAAGGAAATCAAATTAAAAGATAGTGCCAATGTCCCTGTGCTCATCCGGACCTCACAGCTGTGATGTCTTGCTATCAACAAAAGGGAGTCATTCAATAGATCATAAAATCAATCCCACTGTGTGTCTGTGTGTTTTTATCAACAAATGCCAAAAACAGTGTGACTGGTATAGGAAGCCCCCAAAGCTCTTCTGGGGTAACATCTGACTGAACAAAAGTAGGTAATTGGGTAATGACATGTTACTGTGGTTAAAACTGTTAAATGCTACACAGGAAGTTGTTGGTTCAAACTAATATTGGGGAAATTACTTTCTTTGATCTTGATTGAAATTGAACTCAGTGAATCATTCGGAAATATAATCTGTTGAAAACTGAGGGAAGGGTAGTGATTTTAGTGAGATACTGGAAAAATAAACAAAGGTGTAAACAAATGATTTACAAAGGCAATTTTTGACAAACAAAGTGATACGTGCTTAAATCTATCTAATGAATCAATCAGAATTTAAAGAGGGAGAGGGAGGAGAATCAATTTTAGTGAATTGTGGATGCCAATGCAGCACGATGGCAGTAGCTTATCCCCGAATAAGAATAAGAATAAGAATAAGAATAAGAATAAGAATAAGAATAAGAATAAGAATAAGAATAAGAATAAGAAGAATTATTTACAATATTCAGTCTATCTTCAGCTTCATCCATTGACTAAATTCTTCTACAATCTGATGTCTGTGGAGATGAAGGATCTTCCTGCATCTGACAGAATCCTCTGGCAGTTTTTCTAAATGTTTATTCTTGGACATTACTGTGTTCATCATCAAACATCAGAACATTTTAAACTTGGCTGCTAACATTGTGTTTTTTGAGTGAAAATGACAAGTTTGAAGTCTCTTAATGAATTTTGATTTCACACAACCCATATTTATAATTTGCAGTGTCATGGACTAAATGATCATTGCACAAATATGAGCACAGTATTAATACATATATCTGTGGGCTAACATCATTATTTCAGTATAACCTCAATTCTCATAAGAAAACATAACCTGAACAGTATGAAACATTTGACATATGTTGAATGAAATCTGGTAAAACCCAAGAAAACTATTGCAATAAATGTTATATTAGCTGAAGAAAAGATTTAAAGAAGTGACAGTTAACTTTATAGAAATGGTTTCTTTCCTGAAACTAAGCACAGGACAAATGTCTTGTACGTTCAGGCTGCATATTATCGAAACCAAGAATTGCACGTTTGATCATTTATAATTTGGTAAAACAACAAACCAAAGACTTCTACACAGGATTTTGTTACCTCTGCCAAGGAATGTTGGAGGCTGTTTTCACAGGGTTTGTGTGCTTGTCTGTATTTGTTAGCAACATTATTAAAAAAGTTATTGAATGGATTTGGATGACATTTTCAGGAAATGTATACATTGGCATAAGGAACAAATGATTACATTTTTGGTAGCAATCGGGGAGTGGACCACTACTCACGAAAACAATCGCTCATTTAGGTCAATAAGAGAGGGTGATGGTGAGGGTGGAAGAGACTGATCTGCTTTGGCAAAGGTCTGTATTCTCCCAGTGCTTTTCTAGTGTTCATCTATGGGCATTTTTAATCACCAGCATAATTAACTTTGAACTTTTATTCATTTACATATTGTCCTTAATAACTTTACACCCTGTTCACACCAGGCTTATCACAAGTCCTCTGAATTTTTAAATTACAAATTGCAGAGATGGATGATTTGCATGGGATTAAGAACACAGATTATTATGTGATTATTACACATTATCAGAGGTCCACAGGTAAGATTACTCCCATACAAGCAGGACTTAAGGCATTAAAACTGCATTTATTTAGTAATGTAATTAATGTACATTCATGTCCCTGAAGAAAGGGACTGAGAAATAAATATCCATGTTTCTTATAACTTTGTAAAAACAACAAAGATAAAGGTGCGCAAAGTATATATGACATTATACTGTTGTTTTGCATCTTTTTGCTGAGTTGGGGGAAAAAATTTCAGGACAGGCAGGTCAACAAAAGGACAAACATGAGTGCATTAGCTCAATATTTTTTACAGTAATCATTTCTTACAACTACATGTATTGTGTTTGATTTATTTAAATGCACTGCATAACTTTATGTTCTTTCCATTTTGTTGCAGATTAGTAAGAAATAATCAAAAGTTACCATGTGACATTTAAAAAAGGAACCTCCAGAAAAATGTTTTGTTTTTTTTTTTGCTCTTCTTTCGCCTCATTAATTTTTCTTTTTTCCCCTTACCTCCAGGCATGACATGGCCGACATCTTGTACAGTCAGAGCGGAGTTCTTGTCCTCTGTGTTGACCCTGATGACTCCATGGCTCAGGCCGCCCATGGAAAGAATGGCACGGGCAGGGAGCGGTGCGCCTGGTACTCCCGGTCTACACAGCAGACAGAGTTTGATCAAACATGAACATTTCCATCCATCCCATCTGCTCTTACTGTTAGCCATCTGTTCGCCATCTACACTACCACATACAACAGCTTATGTCCTCATACACTGAGCTGAACCAGTGACATGAAAATCATCTTTGACTGAAACAATGTGTCATGTTTGGTCTTTGCCATCCTTTAGTAATCCATATATTGGCTTTTTATAAGAAATAAAACTTACACGGTCAGCATCTAATTTTTCACACATCTGAGGTTTCATCAAGAATAATAAAAAAAAAAAAAATCTCACCACACTAATTGACATATGAACTGCACTACCCATCCAGTAAACTCAAATTTAGGTCATTTATTACATATATCAATGACTGACTGTGACACATTATCACCTTATATCATTATATTATTAATCAGGGGTGTCAAACATATGGCCTACAGACCAAAAGGAGCCTGCAAATGTAAAACTTATATTTACATATCAACAGTCAATGGTATTGATATTATTTTAATTCAGGCACCACATCCAGCCAAGTTTAATTTCAAATTGGCCGGAGCAGTAAAATCCTATCATCATAATAATCTATAAATATTGATTCAAATTACATCAAAATATTTAGATTTACAAACTATGCCTTCAGAAAAATATTAATAACCTGAACAAATATGACGATTTGAAATGTCTTAAGAGAAGCAAATACCATTTTAAGAACATTCTGCCTGTTAGTAAATGTTTTATGCCTTTGCAGATCCACTGTGATCTGAAAGTTGTAATGTACATACGGAAATGATAAACTGAGACATAATAATTATGAAAATTTCACTTATTTTTCTGAAGAAATTTCATGTTATTCAGTATTTGTCAGTATTTATAGGATATTATGATACTAGTATGTTACTGGTACGACTCACTTGAGATCAAACTGGGCTGCATGTGGCACCTGAATTAAAATGATATCAGTATTAATGACTGTTAATATGGTTATAGATTCAAATATTTTCACAATGCAATTTTATTATTATTATTATTATTATTGTTTTCACTCAAAAATCTAGAGCTGACAGTATTTATAGACTATAATGATGTTATTTTATGGACTAGCCAGTTTGAGGTTAAATTGAGCTGTGTACGGCCTATGAGTTAAAATGACTGACATTCATGTTCTAAATATTTCTAACATAAAAAAGAGAAATGAAAACATTATTTTAAGTATCAACAGAAATTATATATAAAATGTTTATTATTTACAAATTATGTAATTTATATAAACTATTTATATCTTGAGTGGATTATAAATAGGTCTGTTTAGTGTCCTTAGAACATAATGTGACACCAAATGTCATTATTCAGTAATTATGGAGGTCATGTTTGCAAGTTAAATATCCAGTGTACTTCCCTTCTTAAAGAAAGGGATTGGAATAAAAGAAATTGGTAGGAGGGAGGGGATTTCCACTTTCTTTGATGTTGACTTTTTCATGTTATATAATATTTAAAGGAGCCCAGTGACACACCTGCGTATAGCAACTGTCATGGCCTCGGGGGAGGTGGCACATGGACAGATAACCTCCGGCTTCAGCCCATGGGACTGGAACACATTCAGGAAGGCATCACAGGAAGAAACCGACCCTGAGGGACAACAGATTCAGCACATAATGTCTGATTTATGCCATCGGAAAAGGCCTTGTCATACAAAACTGAGTATTACTGTGGAGGACTCACAGGGGTTTGCACCGTCTGCTACTATGAGCATTCGTAGAGACGCTAGACTGGTGTCTCTCTGGTCTCGATGAGCCATCATGGCCCAGTGCAGATCACGACACTTCACCAAGGCTACACGAGCTGTATGAATTTAATAATAATATAATAGTGTCATACATGTTTAACTTCTTCACCAATAATACTCTTATGTAACGTACCTTTGTGGATGTGGACCCTCTGTACCCAGGACAGAGGACAAGCCTTCATGACTGCATAGGGGACACTGATAGTGTGTATCCTGTTCATCACAGCCTGGAAACAAACACAAACGTAATTAAAAGGATAGTATGGTTATTACCTACAGACCCCAAGAGTTCAATGCCAGAAGAAAAATTAATTGAGTTCAAAGAGATACAAAGTCAAAGCTGGGATTGTCACTGAATTATCAGCTTTGTACAAGCGATACAAGATTTTCTAGTAAACCACAGAGCTCAAATGAAGACCCTGGTACTGAAAAGAAGTGATGTCATATTTTTAGACAATTCAAGTTGAGTGTAAAAATATGTTGTATTTGTTTAGCTAAATCCACCTCATAAATAATTTTAACCATTTTTTTCTTGGGACTTCAGTACTTTTAGCACCAGGGTCTTCAAATTATGATCAACTGGACAAGGTGCAGAATATGACTAAAAGATCATTTCCTCCAGTTGGACTCCAGTTGGATTTTCTACTCAGTTTCAATGATGGAAATTATAAAAATATGGTGAATGAAAGATACTGCTGAAACCGAAACCAGGTTTCAAGGGCCTTCAAGACAAATACTATTGTTTTCTACAAAGGGAAACATGTACAGAGCAAGAGTCTGATAGGTTTTTGATCAACTCTGACCCAAGCTGGTGGATTATAATTTATACTCCTCTATAGGCTTGATATTAAATTCTATGACTAAATTGAATCAGTTTAACAAATATCTTGAGATTGTGAATGCACAATGAAATGCATTGGTTTAATACTGGAAAATGTATGCTTTATCTTTTACCTGCTGAAGAAATTCTCATTTCAGAATGGAAATAAACCAAATTTCCTCAAGATCAAACTTTTTTTTTCATTAGCATGTGATTTTTTTTTTTTTTTTTTATTCTCGGGATTAACACAAAGATGACCAAAACATGACTTTCAGTAGGTATTTTATCCAAAATGCAACAAGATCAAAAAAAGTATTTTCATATAAACACTTTGGTGTAATTATAAACCATGGAAAAATCAGACTGAATTTGTCAAAACAAACAATTTATTTTCTATTTTATTTCAGATCTTGCAGAATATGTAAACAAACCTGTTTTTTTTCTCTTTTATTTCTGTGATTATTAAATGTGCTCCACATTTTTAGAATAGTACACAGCGCAAGTGTTTGTCCATTGCTTTAAAGTAAATATTGCACCATTAGATGAAAATCTGCCCAAAGTTTGTGAGCCAAACCCTTGAGTAATAACATACTAAAGCTGGCCAACAACAATGTTTCTGACCTTAACCATTTCCTGAACAGTGAATGCAAATTGTTACCACTGACCCAGATTCACAGGGTTCCATTAGTATTAAGGTTACAGAGGCACTTAATTATACACATTTTTAAAATAGAAATTAAGGCTATATAATGATGGTTAACTTAATTTAAAATGTATTCCAGAAGGATTAAGTGATTCAACAACCAGCAAAATATTAAACCTAAACCACCCACTTAAATTACTGTGTCATTTAATTATACTAGAACTAAATGTACATGAATTGTACTGCAGTTTCTTTTAGTGCTCCCTGTTACATCATGAACTTGTTTTGAGCAAATTATCCTGAACTTTGGGGTGCAGTGGAAACACAATTACCAGGAATTATTTTACCCAAAAATATTCCTGGGCTTTTAGTGGAAAATGGCCTAATATTGGAGCATAATCCCAGATCAAATGTGCGTCAAAGAGCTTGAATATTGTCTTCTATGAGTATAATTCTACTCATTATTGCACATCAACTTAGAAAATTTTTTTTTTACCTCTTCTTATAAAAGGATTGTGACAACATGATTGATCCTTTATAGATAAAGTGTAACTGGGACTCAAAATGGAACCATTACATCAAAGAAATAGGAATAAAAAGAGGAATATGTTTGAAAAAAACTTTCCAAATGTATGGGCTAGTGTATTAACTGCATCTTTGCATATTGTATTTTATTCTATCATTGCTATCACTGAAAAATCAGGTATTGTATGTGTTCATGAATCTACTAAAATGCATCAGATCCACCGTAAACAAGTGCCCACATCCACCCACTCCCACTCACCGTAAGAACACCATGCCACAGACCCATGTCCTTCTTAAAGTCCAGGACATTCACCAGTGTTTCTCCTTAAAATGGGACATAGGTAGAAGCGACATTAGATTTAAAGTGATTACATTGATGAGGGACTGTTTAGAGGATGGATGATGACCTTTACACACCTTCACAGTAATTGCAGGCTTGAGTCAGAGCTTGGCAGTGGGTCAACATGGCTACTTTAGACACAGCCACACCCACAACTGTTCCCTCTTTACTTGCCTTGTACTACAGAGGTAAAAAAAAAAAAAAGAAAAAAGAAAAACATGTGTAAATCACTATATAGTTGCCATAAAATAAATCAGATTTTTATTTAGATGCAAAAAGTGCATCTGTAAATGTAATTTTGATTGTAACTAAGTAAGTCACAAACAACAAAATGAATTAAATCCAACTCTAATAATAGCTCGGTCACCTCTATATATGCAGGGTCAGTGTTAGCTGTAGGGACGTGTGGCTGCCAGTCTTTGGAGGGCTTCGTCAAGTACTTGGAGTCTGTCACCACCCATTTTAGTCGAGGCCATCCTATTACAGAAAGACATCGGACAAAGTAAAGTTAATTATTGCAGCACATTATACTTCAGAATATAAAAAGACCATTCCGTTCAAAATATGACATAAGCTTTTTTGAGTAAATTGATACCTGAAATTTTTCATCACTTGCTCATTATTGTACAAATTACATTCCCAGAATAGAGAAACTATCTTCTTTTTTTTAAAAATCACTTTCATTGTCGTAATATATCAGCATGTGTTGAATTTGCACATATAAAAGGAAGGTACATGTTGAGTGAAAACATATACACACAAACTCGTCTCGTCATCTGAACCCACTTTATCTTCACTAGGGTCATGGGGGTCATACACATAAACTATATATGGAAAAAATATGTAAGAACCATTCAAAATATACTGCCTCGCTAAAAAAAACAAAAAACAAACATTGTTTCTTTGTACCACTTTTAACAACATCACAAAAACAATGGACAACCCCTCCCTCCCCCTGCAGCACACTGCACAGGCCTGGAGCTGCTCCTTCAGCAACAGACTTTTACAACCACTGTGCAAGAGGAAGCAATTCTTCAGCTCATTCCTACTCACAGCCATCAGACTTTAACCCCCCCCCCCCCCCCCCCCCATAGAAATATCAATATCTGCAATGTAAATAATGTAAATATGTAAATACTACTAATATTTTTTAAATGTTTCTGTTTCTATAAATATTCATAACAAATTTCTCAATTAATTTCTCACTTGTGTTTTTTCTGCCTGTCTTTTTCTTTGTACTTGTGTGTTATATGTGTCTGCTGTTAACTGTGGAATTTCTCCTCTCCTCTCCTCTCCTCTCCTCTCCTCTCCTCTCCTCTCCTCTCCTCTCCTCTCCTCTCCTCTCCTCTCCTCTCCTCTCCTCTCCTCTCCTCTCCTCTCCTCTCCTCTCCTCTCCTCTCCAGTACTTTCAAAGAGTGTAGATTAATTCTAACTAAATATCAATGATTTTTAATCTGTATTATTGTTTCATTTTGCATGACAAATCACACTCAAAAAGAAGGGAATATACAGTATATGCGTCACATGTGTCTATTAAACACAAATAGTTTTGTCTTGTTTGTTTAGGTTTTTCTGTCATTATATTTCCATCCAGAAGCCAATATACTGTAGTGTCTTCCTTCTTTATGACCTGGTTCTGCTGCCTACTACTACTGGATCAACTGACCATTGGTGCATGTGTGACTGTAACTATATACTTGAACAAACTGCCCCCAAATGCACTGGCAGAGATGTTCAGAGTCATTCTGCTCTGCATATGGGTTAACTACATTAACACTTTTAACCAGGTTAATGATGATGATGATGGATTAATTTTGGCAGCCCAATTTATCTTATCTTATAAAAGTCAAGTACACAGTAGTCAGTACAGACTACTGTGTAAAGTCTTCTTCTGCATATCACAAAGGTCTGGACTATGTGCTGGTAAATCCATGTATGTAAATGAGGCCTCCTGAAGCTTTCACAACCCAAGTCTGATAAATCCAGTTTGGAATACTGTACGTTTGTGTCACGAGGGAAGAAAAACTCTACTGATGATCCTGGTCATTCAGTCAAATACTGTTACTGAACCTAGACCAGACCAACGGAAACAACCCTAACCCTAAAACCATCCTAACGCTGCCCATACAGGCTTAGGCATTAACCATGATGAGTAACCACTTCATCTATCTCTCTTTTGATCAGGGTTCCTACAGGTTCCTATAAGTTTAATCAAATACTTTTTCAGACATTTTACAGTAAGATGACTTGGAACATAATTGAATGCGACTTTCACAGCCTATTTCACAGCCATACTAAAATTGCATTGATATTCTGAGTCATTTCTCATTGGAGAAGACAAAATTAGCAATAATCGGTTCATAATATAAATTGTCGGGTTGGAAGGGGTCAAACTGAATAGGCTAACATTTTTTTTCTTTGTAGCTTGGATATTTCCCAGGCACATTTAAACACAACACGGAGAACAACATAATCTAAGACCTACCATGTCAATTGTAATACCTTTTTAAGACCTTTTTAAGACCTTTTTAAGGCATTAAATACAAATAAATTCAAGACATTTAAGACTATTTAAGGCCGTGCTGGACTAGTGTCTGACTGATCCACTACTCTAAAACAGGTCATTCTGGACTCATCAGATCACATGGTGAAACATAATCCAGTCCATGCTCTCTAGTAAACTGGTTGTTGAGAGGTAATGAGAAAACTCCCTTAATTAGGATTAAATCAACTGTCTTCTTATTTTTGCAAAGGTGATATAACAGACAAACACTGTGGTAATTATCTGTCATTAACTTGGGTGCAACATGTTCTGTCAATGTTGTGCTTTTGTCCCAGTTATCAGTCCCATGCAGGCTGGCAGTGCGCCAAAGTCTATATCATTGATGGGAAACGCTGAGATACACACAGCTAAGGTGCAACATTTGCCAGAACATATTCATTGATGTTGCTGGTAACAGTGCATTTTTTTTCCACAGAAAACTCTGTTTACACCTATTCAATTAGAAAATAAAATCATCGAAATTATCTTATATTTCAGGGGATACTGAAATATTTACATAAAAGTGCTTTAGATAGAAAAGCATAGGTAGTGTAATAATTATATACAAAGCTGTTTGTCAGATTTCACATTTATGGATGGGTTAAAATCATTTCTTCATATTTCTGTAACTAAACAGATGTGTGAATATTCAGGTGAGTTCTTGCTCACCTTTAAACTGCAGGATTTCTCCGGTGGGGGTCTTGGGGAGTCCCTTCAGACAGATCTCACTAGTCAGAGCGAGACCCACTCCACAGCTACCAAGAAGAAAGCCTACCTGGCTGATACCTGCATCCTAAACACACACACATAAAATATAGTCAGGCTTTCAGTTACTTACAAATGATATGTTTCTGTTGTCATAGATGAGTGTGCTGGATTCATACTTTGCGAGATAGTGGAACTTCAATGGGAACCGGTATGACTTCAGCGAGGAGACAGCCATAAAACGCCACCCAGAACATCCCAGGGTCACTGTTGGGGTAAACTAGTGCAACCTGCCAAAGAAAACAGGCTTTAAATGAAGGACTGCACCCCCTTACTGTCTGCAGAACCTCTATACTGGCTACATTTTGGTTTTATTCTCTCACCCTGTCTCCAGGTTTGAGGATTTGCTCATTTTTGGTGCCTAGTTTGTTGAGCAGCGTATACGCCAGCTTCACACTGCGACTCCACAGCTTCCCTGTACAACAAAAAAGGACTAGGGTGTTACCATTTCAACAGTGCCAAAAAAATCTATTATTAAAATAAGCTCTTAATATTTCTTCACAGCACAAAAATGACCAGTTGGCACTTTTGTTGCATAAAATAACAGAGATTGCAGCGCTAACAAATTAAATGTCCTGCAATGTCTCACCATAAGTCAGAGTGTAGAGCGGTTTGCCCGTGATGTCCAGAGCAGTGAGGGCGGGGCTCTTCCCCTGAGTGGACCCCCAACGGGCTAACGCTGCCTGCAGGGCTGGGGGCCAGTTACTGACCACACCCAAAGGCTCTCCTTTCACTGGCATGATCTGACGACCCTCTGGCTTTGGTGTGTTGGGGTCTGGCTGGGGCACTAGGACACAGAGACAGAACAGGATTATTACAGTTAACAAGACCGAAACAAGTGGCATCAGACACAACAAACCCCCTGCTGTCATCATGTCTATTCATATGGTAATACCAACATATTAATTGCCTCTATATACGAGGCATATTTGAAGAATATTAAACAAAATTGATGCTTTTATAGATATGTGAAATTTCACCCATTATAAGTAAATAGGGAAAAAAGATTTAAAAAATTCATAAAAAACTTGAACTTTAACCTATTGTTCCCAAAATTTAATCGTGATCTATCTCGGGTCACTGGTAATCTATAAACACAAATTAGTTTTAATTCTAGTTTTTCTGCTAGGGTGTTAACAACCAAACAAACCAAAACAAAAATCTCTTACCTCCCCTTTAGGGAAACATGGTAAAAATATAATAACAATGAACAGTGCAACCAAAGCAACATAGAAGTGGAGCGTCATTTTATGTATTTGTTTAGAAACAAGAGTTATTTTTTGTAATGTAATACGCCTCATAACTTCACAATATAAGTTTTGCATGGCAGAAGAACTAGTGAGGGGTTTGCTGAATAGGACTTCTTGAAGGAGTGAAGGACATTTCAGTTTTCAATTACAAATATGAAATGCACTGATCAGTCATAACATTATGACACAGACAGGGAAAGTGCTATTAATTGGAATAATCTCATTTAGATGGGACTTGTCACTAAGTGGGATATATAAATATTTAGTCCTCAAAGTTGATTTGTTAGAAACAGCAAAATGGCAGGTAGAGATAACACCATATTATTACCACATCTCCTGTCATAGGTGATAATGTTAAAAACAAACATTTTATGAATGAAACATAATTGGGGTATTACATTCTCATTTTTGATTAATTCAAATTTTGCCCTGGATTGTAAAATAAGATTTGTTTCTCTGTTTTTATTTTTTTTGTTTATTTAATCTTTATGTATCTGTATTTTTGTTGAAGGTCTGGCATGGAAGACAAGGTAAAAATGTGGCAGAATACAAAGATAAAAAAACAAACAAACAGGTAAAACCAAGAATGAAAATTCAGATAGAAATACTAATTACACTCTTCAGTTACATAGTTTCTTGACAGCTTGACACCAACTATGACAAAATTATTTAGATACAGAATATTCTGAAGGTTATTCTTCGACCAAGGAACAAAATAAGATAACACTGTCTCAGCAAAGTTCTGTAATTTATTGAACATTGTTATAGATTTATGGTATTAAAGTGGCTTTGATTGACATAGGTTTTGGAAATGTATTTCATTTTTTCCTTTTTAAGCATTTTTAAATCAGTATTTCCCTCATAATACAAAAAAGTAAATAAGAATTTAATTAAATCTAATCACCTCTTCAAAATAAAATAAAATAAAATAAAATAAAATAAAAAATTACTTTAAATAAATGCATTCAAAACCTGCCTAAAATGAAAATGAAATCACAAACAAAACTGAAAAAAAAAAAATAAAAATCCACTGCTAATGTAAAGTCAGTCAATGCTAAATGTTTAGTTTTATGAGATATTTGGGAAAACGTAATTCACCTTCTACAATCTCTTCAGAGTCATCAGTAAAGAATTCACTGAGTGGGGGTCTCTTCGGCCTCTTCAAGGTGTTAAGCAGCTGCTGGATTTTAGTGGAGACCCTGCTGTTCACAGGAACTCCTAAAACATAACATGAAGAGGAGCAGTGACCAGACAATCACAGCCAGGACAAACCACGATCTGCTGCAACCTTTTTCCATCTTACAGTCTGCTATTCTTCATCTCATAAATTAGAAATTGAAAGTATTGTTTGTAATAAATCTGAATGAAGAACAGCAGACTTGGTGGTGTTAACACGAGGAAAAAACAAGGTGTGATCTGGGGTGAAGGTCCGTCTATGTGAGGATTCATTCCGTTGGTTTTGTATTTTTTGCTCTAATCATTTATTACAAAAAGAAGGGAGATAAAGGGAGAGCAAACACAAGGCTACGGACATTATACATTAAGGAGTTTCCTTACTCTGCATATTACCTCTTCCTATCAGCCAGTCAAATTTAGATGAAAAAGATCAAGAAGAAAAAAAGGCAGGAAAGCCTCATTAATTAAATCACAAAATCAACACGTTTTGACGAGATTAATGAGTGGATTTAGACTCCTTCAAAACTAGAAGACAAACTGTGTATGTCTTTACCGTCTGCAGTTTCCATCATACTCGAGCGGCTCTGCCCACGGCTCATCCCCCGGACCACAGCGTTGGACGGCAGGTCAACCCTGGGGCCCCTGGAGGGAGGGGCCACAGCAGTCACATCTGGAGGGGGGGCGCTATTCTGTGATGGGGCTGCAATGGGAGAAAGTCATATGTTACCACGAGGCACCAGCACTTTTACTCTTTATAAATAGATTTATTTTGGATCTAAACCAAATCTAAACAATGACGTCTGATGCATAGAATCCAACAGAACAAATGTAGTTTCTGCACATGCTGTGTGGAGGGTAAATGCACATACAAACTGAACAGCTAATACAGCATAAATATTTTTTGATACTTAAAGCTACAGTGCTTGCTAAATTTGTTTTGTGCCAATGGATAAAAATTCCATAATTACCTTTTCACGTATTGTCACTCATGTGGTCTGAGGAAAGTACACGTTCACACACTGGATCTATTGTGTTTTTAGGCTGTATGAAAGCATACGCTGTCATCCACTGATTTTTAATAATTACGAACAAGGAAGTTTGGAAAAACAACTCCACTTTTTCAAAATTGCAAGTCACATTTAATCTTAATTGGGAGAAGCAGAAAACATCTGCAGGAGCAAGTTGTGTATTCAAAAATTCCATTTACTTCCTCATGATTTTGCCTCCTGCACCTTTTACCCATAATAAACCTTTTTTTCCTCTATTTGCCTTTTTGATTTAACACCATTAATTATAACACTATCCTCTACAGCTGGAAAAGCACCACTTCACCACCAGGAAACTGCTGAGGTGCCCTAGAGCAAGTAAATAAACCCCCCATTGCTCCAGGTGTCTGCTCATGTTCACCCCGACACCTCTTTATACAAGGGTCCTGTTTGAGTATATGTATGTGTTCAGCTCTCTGTGTGTGTACAAAAACAACAAGAGTTAAACAAAAAAATTTAATGTATCCGCTGAGGATAGGAATGAAAACATTTCTTCTTAAAAATGTGATTGACAGAAATAACTTCTGATCCTTTTCCATCAGACGACAGGATGTGACTATACTGATATAAAGTACCTTTCACTGTTCATCTATGTTAATATACAGTGTTTTAATGTCAACTGAGACAATGGAGCTGCAGAAAGAAGACTTATATACTGTATATCCTGGTGCCTTTTTTCTCCTGATTTTTGCTACTACAGCTTAAAATATATATATTTAAAAAAAGACCAAATGAGAATGTGGGGAGTTCTTTATTCTGTTGCTCTACTTTTGTTCCAATCCCAATTTTGCATTCTGATTTAAAATCCACCACAAAATTAAGTAAGGTTTCAATATGTATATACATGCTTACTAAATTAATGAATATAATAATGAAATACACACAGGCATACAGGAACAATCTAACATGAACATTTTTATGGATTATATTATTTATCCATCATAAAAAGTTCATACTGAATCACCTTTGTAAGTGGTGCTTTCAATGTTTTGTTGAAGAGAATAAAATTAATCTTGGTTTAGCATAAAAGTTAGCCCTCAGTTTTAAGTAAGGCATTTAATTAAATATCTGTCAGTTTTCAGCTAATGTGGTGCAGCATATTTTAAGATTAAAATCTGATTTAATCAGGCTTAAAAGTTAATCCTTGTCAGTGTAACCCAGCCTCAGTTTATAAATCCAGATCTCTCACCAATGCGACTGTGGGCCATCATGTCAGTGATGGCGGCGGTATGGGGCTGGTCATGGTGCTGGTGCTGAGGCGGAGGCTGGTGCTGAGGCTGGTGGTGAGGTTGGTACAGAGGCTGGTACTGTGGTTTGTACTGCGGCTGAGGCTGGCTCTGAGGTTGCGGCTTGGCCTCCCCGTGGGACAAAGTGGATGAGGCCGAGGAGGAGGTGGAGGAACCCTGCACCGAGCGGTTGATCCATGAGTCTGGGCTCTGCAGGTTGGGATTGACCTGAGGAACAGGAGCGACCACCGACGACTGTCTACGCACAGACATCTCATCTTCAGAACCCGATGAGGAGTCTGAGGAGGGGAGAGGCATGATGGTCTTATTAAAGGTGTTGAATAGAACTGTTCTGGAAGTTAGTCTACCACTGTGCATCACCATGATCTGAGTTATCTTGAACTTTATATAAGAATTTTTATTTTCTGCATTTTTATATTTCCACCCTACTAAATTTCAGGGTCAAATACACTGGTCTGACAGCTTTATATTTTAGTTTTCATTTATTTTACTTTTATTTAATCAGATAGAGTCCTACTGAAATTGAGAACTCTTTTACAAGGCCGACCTGGACCTGGTCAGCAGCACATACTATGAAATAATACATGTTTTAAAGACTAATAATACAATTTCACTTATATACTATTCTATTTTTATACTTCACTTTGTTATTAGATATTTTCTGTGTTTTTCATATCTTTTTAATATATTGACAATCAAGGAAATCTAATCTAAACTACATTAAACATCAATATTAGTAAAATGCAATATATGGATTAATTCAGAATTAATATTAAAACCAAGTGTTACATAAAATAGAAAATGTCTAGGTACTTTTACTTTTCACCACTTAAGAATTCATACTTATACATTTTTGCTCAAATGAGCATTTAATGTGCAACTTTTACTTGAGTTTGAATGTTTTCACAATATAGCATTATCACTTTCTACTCATTTGTGAAAGACAAGAGGACTCATCCCAGTACCCGGCGGCGTCCGTGTGTTGATGGGCGACTGGACATAAGTGGAGCGTCGTTTGGTCGGCATCGGCAGCGCCATCTTCTCCTCCTTGTGTTTGGCCAGAGCGGCTTGCACTGCCTCACTGTGTATGTCTGCAGAGAACAACACAGATAAGCATGGCTTGACATAATCCTGGAGGCTGCATCAAATTCAAAGTAAGGAAACAATAAAACAGTGTTAAAAATGACTCATAGAGAAACACTGTCTCAATCTTTTTTTTTTTTCTTACTGCAATGAAATGTGAGAAAGTGGTTCGTGTGGTGGAATTTAGGTTTAAATAGCTGAACATTCAGTGTTTCCTCTATAATTTGCAGCTGTGGTGCCTTGGGCCATAATTCTAATTTTGTCTTATATCTGCTGTTCGTAGATAGATCTCAGTCGTGTTTATATTATAGCTGAGGCTGAAATGTTAAAAATCCTTTCAGCTATTACATAATCAGCACTTGAACTACACTTAGCTTAATTAAAGATAATGTTAAAATGTTTGCAACACTGGTGAATTCCTTGCTGCAGTGATGCAGCAGCGTAAACTGAGGAGAACATTTACATATAACGGAACTAACCTAATCCATGCATTAATATATATGTCTTTTACGACCCAGAAGTTACTACACTGAGAAATATAACCCTGACCCTGTATGATGAACAATAAGCCAACATTCTCAAAACGTCCTGCATTCTAATAAAAATAGCCTGCTGTTGTTGTGAAAACACATTTTTGGTGACCTTGACCTTTGACCTATAGTCATCAAAACATAACGAGATTTATTCTTTCCTGAAAATTTTATGGAAATTGGTCCAGTAGTTTTTGCGTGAAGTTGCTGATAATCAGACAGACAAATGGACAAACAAAAACATATAACAAAAAACAGTAACCTTTGCTTCCTCTTCGGGGAGCACGGTAATAATAATTACAATAACAATGATGACAAATATAATCTGACCTGATGTGCTTACATATTCTGTGGGACATAACACAATGTGAAATAATTTTTTTTTTCTCATTACTGTCTTTCCTCGATCTACAAGATGTCACCAGCCTTTCAAGGCACCCAAAGCACTTCACATTAGTGTTCCATTATTCATTCACTCTCACATGCTCCCTCTGGTGGTGGTAAACTACATATGTAGACACAGCTGCCCTGGGGCAGACTGACCACCATCGAACATTCATACTCATTCATACACCAGTGTGAGTGACACTGGAGGCAAGGAGGGTAAAGTGTCTTGCCCAAGGACACAACAGACTGACTAGCGCGGAGTGGGAATCGAACCACCAACCCTTTGGTTAATGGACGACCTGCTCTACCAACTGAGCCATGGCTGCCCCTAAAGATAGAAAGACACCCTCAGAAAACTCATCAAATCCAATCCAATTCAATCCAGTCAAAAGAAGAATATATAAAACGGTTTCAAATAAAGTTGAAAAACAGCACGTTAAGATTCATAGGGAACTCATGAATAAGGTGAGGAGATAGTGATGATGACGGTTTCCCACTGAAACAGTAAGAACTACAGGAGAGACTGAAGCCTTTATTAACCCACACATTTGCCCACACTCCCGCATGCGCACATGTACATACATATACCAATAAAAGCAAAGATGACACCCACATATGCATTAAAAAAAAAAAAACATGTGAGCAGCTGCATATTCTGACTGACTAAATGTAAGAAAACATGTGCAACAAAAGCCCACTTAGTGACAGATCACATCTATTAACTCCAGGGACACACTTTTCCATTCAAACGTCCACATGTTTAAATAAATTATCAACCACAGCTCATTACACAGCAGCAGTGGGGGGGCCATTATTACATAACAGGCATTCTGCTGAACAAATTGCCCCAGGCTAAATCATCCTCTCATAATGTTCCAACGTCCACCCTCACACCGGAGTGTCAGGAGGGGCTGACTCCTCACACATGTCTGTCTCTGTGGTGATAAGTGCAATGTGGATGTAAGTTGCAGTGTTTGAGACAAGATGCAATCCAAACAGAACTACACAGGCAGTGAAAGACTGTCAGGGGTTCATGTGTGCATCTTCAGTTTATTATCACACTTCCACACATTTGTGCACAAGTAAGTGTTTAATGTGCAACAGTAAAAACACAAACATTGGAGAAAGCAGACTGAAAATAAATATTGAAACCTTCAGAGTATTATTATTTTAAAAAATAACCCAAAATTGGACTGACAGGTTCTTTTAGAAGATGCTGGATGAAACTCCAAGAGCTGAGAAGTAATTAAGATAAAATTCCTCCACACTTTCTCCACAGCTTTTACAATGATAAGCACTATTTATTTGTTTGTTTTTTTTCTTTCAGTGGTGCAGTTTTGCAATGCCTACTAATTATTGGATATGTCATTTATGAAACTCCTTCTGGATTTCAATTTGGCTCCATTACATCAGATTATATTAGAAACAGTGTTTTTATATGAGTCTAATTCTCAAAATCACATTTTATTTAGCGCAGTAATATAAAATATATTAACAACAATTTACTGTTTCACAAAGATCCATGACAGAAAAACATGCAAGGTTACATGAGATTTATAACTACTATTTTATAACTCAATTTATAATTTATAACAATTTCTTCTACTTCTTAGATCAATGGTATCGATTTTCAACATTCTACTTTATCTCTCAATGCTCAGCAGAACTTCTATTCATTTTTTATTCATGTCTAGGGTTGGTTTCTTCTTTTTCAGTTTGAGCATTGTCATGTTTTTGGTTTTTTTTTTGCTTTATCTGTGATTATTTTCTGTCTTATTCGATTAAGTCACTGAAACACTGCAATAAGTTATTCACCTGGCTGGCACATTTGAAGAAAAAATGATTAAAATATATTATGTTAAAGAATATAAACTACTTTTCTACAGTGAAATGACACGTGTTGTAGATGTTTCATGCTATGGTGATGTAACTATTCTTAATGCTATAAAATGAGATTTGTGGTATATGTGTAATTATTCATTAATTTCACAAATCTCACAGTACGAATAAATAAAGATGTGTGAGTGTTTTTTTGAGTGGACACTTGATGGATACTGACAAGATTTTCAGATCAGAATGTTATATCAGAGCTGTTTTAATGTACTTGAACTGTTCTAGACTGCGCAAAAGAAAAATTAACCGCATCTGATTATCTTGCAAAAATTATTTTCCTCTTGTCCTTGTGCTGTACTCAGCTCCCTCAGGTCCTCTTGCTCTCTCCTGACCCATCTCTCCAATAAAACTTCATTTCTACACAGCACTTTTAATGCCAAAGAAGGAGGCGCACCACTTTTCCTAAATGCATTTAATTGCTGATCTTTTCCCTTTTTTTCTCTTTATGTTACTTCACCAATTTCAGTTTTGTTTACTGTAGTTTTTCACTTCTAATCTACTTCTAGTTCCCTCTCTGTCTCTATCACACAAATAATATTCCATCATCGTTCAAATCATTAACCTCTGCCAAACTTAACAGACTTCAGATTAGTCAGCTGGTATTTAACATGTTGAGTGTGAGGGTGTTTTATACAAGAGTCAAGAAGTATTAAAAAGTTGAGCAGGAAGAGAAAATAAAGAGAAGAACAGAAGGGAGTGGGCCAGTCTGCAAGGTTATTATCATGAATGAAAACTAACAAAATGATGAAAAGTACAATAATCCAAACTATAATTAACATAAAAAAAGAAACAGAAACTGTATTGTGTACTTAAAAAGTATAATATAGAAAAATAATGGCTAGAATTTCCTTCATTTTCATCTTTGTCAATGTTGGATTTATCTGAAATTGATGTCTGCCCGGACTTCGCTCCATGTGAAGTTCCTCTTTCAAGCATTTTGTTTTCACGCCGGAAAGACTCATAAACCACAGGACCCTAATGGTGATGCCCCCCCACCTAGAATATATATGTAATTAATATGTTAATCCAATACCTTCAACAGTTTCAACAAAACAACTGATCCATTTATTTCCATTAAATGTTTTTAATCAGATTAATCATGATGACAGATTAATCCCCATTAATGTGTTAATTTTGACAGACCTAAAATAAAACTATTAATAACCTTGCCAGTCTGGAGGGAGGATGCTTTTCACAGTCTCCACCTCGACTACCAGACAAACTGACAACCCCCTCCTCATATGAGCCGTGATCTTTCGCCTCTCCTCAACAGCTCAGTTTTTTTCTTTATCCTCAGTAGTGTCTGGTTTTCCCCTCCACATCAGTATTCCCCTGTTCTCCATACATAGCCGGGCAGTGACATCACTCTCATTTCACATGCTGAGGGTCCTCGCTGAGGGGCTCCCCAGCTGCAGGGCTGCACCACCGTCTGTTTCTGCTCGCATCAGATGCACAGTGAGTGTGGCTTCATCCCCTCACCCACACATAGACACAACGTTTCCTTTATTAATTGGTCCCTTTGAAACAGTGCATACAACACTGTCTAAGCTTAAAAACAAGTGATGTGGGTGTAGGATTAAAATAAATGTCAATTATCAATGGAAAAATCTGCATCCTCTTCAATTAGAATATGTATGGGTTTTTTTGGCACTTGAGCTGACCTGATCTGTAGCGGTCATCTCTGGTCCCTCCATTGCGATGTGTCCTGCGGTTGCGTCGTTCACGGTAACGGGATGAGCTGGAGGGAGGAGGGGCGTGGCCAGAGGAGGAGCTGGGAGCGGGAGGCTGCACATCATTCTGAGGAGGTGGCTCCACTGAGAAATTAGCACAGCAAACACAAATTAATTAAACAAGAACCTGGCTATTATGTAACATGTCTATACTACATACACCGACGTTATATACAGCAGTGGAAAAAAGTTTTTGGAAACCTTTAAAATATTACATATTGTCAAATATTAGTATGAAACATTTGCAGACACAGACAGACACAAATACATTCAGGCTGTCAAATGGATTTTAATCAGATTAATGACAGGGTGGCCATTGATTAATCAAAGGTTAATCATGATTAAATATTCATTTTTAATCAACATTAATACTGTTTCATTTTGCATAAGGAAACAAACTTAAGAAAGAAGTGAATTATCTAAAACATTCAAAAACTCTTTTAAAATACAGAAAAATAGTACCAGAAAATGTGCTATAATATCCAAAACATATGCAAAAATATGAATCTATATGTAATCAAAATGTTTATTCAACACCTTTAACAGTTTCAACAAAACTGGAAACAACTGCTCCATTTATTTGCAATCAAATTTTTAATCAGATTAATCATGATGATGGATTAATCCACATTCATGCACTAATTTTGACAGCCCTAAAATAAATGCAAATATTTTTAAAACCTTGATTGTGAACAAGAAGAAATTCAACATGATTACAGATTCAACGTGTTATGTCCTGGATGTGTTTCATTATCTTGCTGAAACATCCAGTTTTGACTTTGACAGTAGTATAGAAACTCTTATTCCTGGAATAATTAAAGTATCCCAGATGCTTTAAGAATCTGACCCAGATTCAACCTCCAATGACCTCCATAGAAGTTGAGTTTGAGACCCCCATGGCTGGAAAGTGAACTACAACTCTCACACTGCTGTTCTCATGTCTTTGTGTTGTGTCTAGCCCCGAGCAGCAACAAATCTAATTTGCTACCAGGGGGGGGGGTCTAGTTATGCTCAATGTAGGTATCTCTGAAACTCAAGTACAGCTGTGGGTGGGGCTTGACATCAAGCCCCACTCACATCAAGGATGACATTCTGGGATTGTAAATACGTCACCTCCACCTCCACAAACAACGAAGTAGTTCTTGTCATGAGTTAATTATGGTTAGTTTCACCACAGAATTCAATGTCGTTTTGCTTTGCCACTTGGGTTTTTATTCTTCTTTAGATAAAATGCACCTGTCCTTGATGTGGGCAAGGACGAGCAAGATGACGTTGAATATACATATATATATATATATATACATACATATATATATATATATATATATATATATATATATATATATATATACATACATATATATATACATATATATATATATATATATATATATATATACATATATACATACATATATATATACATATATATATATATATATATATATATATACATATATATATATATATATATATATATATATATATATATATATATATATATATATATATATATATATATATATATATATATATATATATATATATATATATATATATATATACACACATATATATATGTATGTATGTATGTATGTTAAAACTGCTGCTAAAAAAATAAATTAATTGGGAGATCTCAGTGTGTCTGTGTTTTAGGAGGATGCTTGATAAAGTTCTTCCAAATTGAATATGTATTCTAACATATGCAACATACAAAACCACTATAAAAATGTAAGGATGCTATTTTTGACATCATGGCAATGAGACTGTATAACTACAACTCTCATGTTTTGTTGTTATATTGAATTGTAATATTTCATTTATTTATTTTGCTAAATTAATAAACACTGATACTTCTGCTAGGATTAGATTAAGCACATTATGTTTGTCTATACTTTTGATTTAGATGCAGATCAAATCATGTTATGACCAGTTCATTCAGAAAACTAGAAAATGTCAAAGTGTTGGCATCATTTATTTATTTATTTATTCCCCCTTTCCACATTATCCCTGTTTTGTTTGTTTATTGATTGATTATTTGGTACTGTGACAATCGTCCAGTCATTTGTGTCTGGTATTTTAAGTTATGCTATGTGCTGTGTGTTCTAACAGTCTTTCATGGGAATAAAGCAAATGAAAGTAAATGAAAGTAGAATCATGACTACATAAGATGACTGATTTAACATTTCTGGAGAGAAGTTCAGTGGAAGTTGATCAGAGCCAGGCTTATTTGGAGTCAGCTGTATTTCCACATAGACTTTGGTTTCAAGCTGTGGTTGACGCCTCTTGGGAGTTGTTTGTTTGTTGACATTAACTGAGTCTGTTTCTAAGCTAGAGTTTTAAGCAAAAACATTTTCACATAAAATGGAACTACACCCCAATCTGTAATTACATTTTAGTTGTTCATAAACGTATATATATATATATATATATATATATATATATAAAGTGCTTTGTTGATATGAAAATGTTCATGCTCATTCTGACTTTAAAGTATCAAGTACAAAATATACCTGATTCAATTTATTACAAATTATTGCATAGAGAAGAATCAGCAATTCATTTGTAACATTGTAATAGGACACTCCATAGGCAGTCTTCAGCTTATAAACAGGGGGCCCTTTAACTCTGATGTCTGTGAAGTCTATTTGTCCATTTATTCTTGTCTTATTTATTCTTATTTATTTTTTTTGGGGGGGGGTTATTAGTTAGGTTATTAGGCCATGTAGGGTTATATTAAGCATAAAGCAGTACTTTTTGTTATAGGTGCTTTTTAAATATATAAAAAGTAAGAAGATTGCTTATATCCAGTCTATTAACTACACTGTTACTCATAACATTGGATTAAAATATTTGCTGTTAATGAAATCTATACGCCCTCAATTTATATTTTAAAATGCTGATATCTAGCATCACAGCACAAACCATGTTTCTTTTGTCTAGTTGTTTCAACCACTCATCAGTCATGTGAACTAAAATGGGTTTGTGACCTTTTGTAGTTGTATACCAATGCAGATGGCTATCTTGGCGAAGAATACTTTTAATTCTAATGACTCTTTTTTGGTTCAAAATTACTTGAAACACAAATGGAAATGTTACAGCCCGTTGTTGACATAGGGTAGTGGAATGAGAGGCAGTAAGACACTTTGCAGTGAACATAAACATTGTATCTTTGGATTTTTCCCCCTTCTTCTCTGTATTCTCTTCACATTGTTCCACATTTCACCTTGAATATAATCTTTTTCAGAGGAGTCATCTCTGGCTCCACCCTAATGGAAAGTCCATCTGTCAACACAATCTCTGCTATTTATTTAAAGAACCTGTTAAACCTCATGAATTAAAAGGTCCTATGATGTAAAGACATTTTACAGAAAATGAACACAGACAATAGCTTTGGATATACACGATGGATCATTACCTGGCGTATGGATGATGAATGGAGCCAGCAGTTTGGTCCTTTTCTTTTCATAGCCCTTCTGTGTAATATCACCTGCAAAAGATAAGAGAGATATAGGTGAAATACAGACTCAACATAATAATTAATGTGAAGAAAACAATATAATTTCACATTAAATATAATGCATTTATATTTGTGGCCTTATATATTAGTTTAAATCCAGCAGACTTCTGTTTCTTATTTTGGTTCATTCATTGGATAAGTTTATAATAAGCTTTATTGTTTTATTTGTTGTATTTAACATACATTTTTATGGCTGTAACTTTGACACTTCTGAATAAAATGATGTTCTTTCTCTTCATTAACAGCTCAGACTAAACATTTTGGTGGTGGTCTTTTCACATTCTGCTTTAAATCAAATATATTTGCTGATGTTCACCTCAAATTAACACATTCGGTTCAGTGGGGGGAATCACCTATGCTCATCTGTCTGAATGAATACAGAGGAAACAGAAAGGCAAAAAAAAAGAATCCAAAAATAAATGTTGTAGGCAAAAAGATCCAGATGGATGCACATAGAGCTGCAGTGATCTCCAGAGATACCCAAGGGCGTCAAAGATGTGGGATGACTCCAGCTTTAAGTATGGAACAAATGGAAAAACAAAACAAGACTAAATTTGGAAACATACGGAAGCGTGGGCAAGACATGGAATGATTCAGAGATTCACACAGAGAGAGAGAGAGGGGGGGGGGGGGGGGGGGTATGCAGGAAAGCCAAGGAAGACAAAGGTGAGGAACACCGAGATAAAACCAGGATGACAAAAACAGTAGATGAGGAACGGGAAAGAGCAGAGGTGGGTGACGACACATTTAGAGGACAGAGGAGGATCCCCAAGTTACAAATGGTTAGCGAGAGCAAAGTGTCCGTCCGATACCCCCTCGAGTTACCCCCCGCCAGCAGCCCATCTGCATCCTCCTCCGCCCCACCAGACTGAAAACAGGCTGACTGAGCTCTGTGTTAGCCCTGAAGGGATGCACGGACTCTGCCAAACTCCTCTGTGGGCAAAGCTGTCAGATTTTCAGACATGTACTAAAAATCCATCTGGAGTATTTTCACTCTCTTTTCTAGTGACTGTGGTGAAATGATGATTCATTGGGTTTGTCTGCCAGTGGCTGCCACATTCCTCTGCACACCTCAACTTCATGATGAAGATGGTGGAGGTTAGGCAATCAGGTGGGTAATGTATAGGAAGGGCGTAACTTAACCTGTTACAATTATGACATTACAGCCTTATTATCCAAATGACATGGGGTACTATGGTGGAACAGTTTTTGGACACACAATCCACTATCGCGTTGTTGCTTTTGAAATGACTTCCAATAAAGAAAGTCATTAAAAACACTGTGATAATCATCTGAATTCACTAGTATAAATAAAACCAGATCAAACTGCAAAGACAAAAACATGAATCCCAGAGTTTTGCCGCCATCCGTTTGTTGGTTTGTGTACGACGTAGCAAAAGAAATTATGGATGGATTTTGATGAAATTTTCGGAATATGGTGGTAATGGGGACATCAACAAATGATTATATTTTGGTGGAGGGTGGGGGGGTTTGTGTTGGCGGAGGTCTGCACTGTCATGGTGCTTTTTCTAGTTTTTTTAAAAATTGCTTTTAGTTATACAGCTTTTTGTGTTATCTATTCTTGTATTTTTATTTATTTATTTTTACATATTCTCCTGTACTGAATTCAGTATGTAATCATTGTACCTCAAAGGTGATTACTGATGTAAATAAACAAGGAAAAAAGAGGAATGTGTCTGAAAACAAAATAATTTCACCTTTATGTGCAACAGTGTATGTTAAGAGGTGAAGAGGTGAACCTCAAATACTAACACACCACAGATGAGCTGACACATGTATGAGAATATCGCCTGAGAACCCACTCAACACTATATCTACTCAAGGACCAGGGTTCTTTTTTTCTAAGGAAAAATGGAAGAAAAGCAAACACTTCCATAAGTAATGCATGAATGGTACAGTTGGCCTCGCTCAGTCACATGATTTATTTTTAGCTCATGTGAACAGGCAGTTTTACTGCAGAAAGACAGAGAGCGAAGGGGGGATGGAGTCAGCAACGGGGGAGGGGATGGCATGGCATTAAATGAATCTCAACGTAATCACTCTTCCATCTGGATGATTTGAAATTCATCTGTTTTTTCAAGCTTTCATCATCAGTTCTAGGCTCCAGCAGTGGGAGATGAAGAGTTAAAATTGAGTAAAAAAAAAAACAAAAAAAAACTAACTAGTAAAAGAACATCTTTTTTAGTGATAAGCAGATACAAGCACTGAATGATGTGAGAAGGGAATGAAAACTGTGGTCAAACTGACACGAAAAACAGACAAAAAATTTTGAATTTACTTTTGCATTTGACACTGAAGTGTATCTTGAGATGTGTTTTGTATGGGAGATTTAAGACATTAAAATTAGGAGAAATCTGATTGACAGCCTTTACAACTTAAAGAGACATTTTAGAGACAAAAGAAGAAACAAATATTTAACTCCATCCATGTTTTCCCATGACAGAGCTCATCTGAGGTATCCTATTTGTTTAGTTTGTTGATTAACATTGCATTTCCATTACATTAATGCAAAGTTGTCTGCATATATGTAATTGAACATTTTTCAAAGAAAAAACTCAAGAAACTAAAAAACTAAAAACAAAAAAAAAACGCATGTTGTTCAGTTGACATTGATACAAAATGAGTTTGTCTTTAGCAAGAAGATGTAATATATGAAAGACATTTTGTTGGATGAAAAGCAAAAGAAAAAAACTACTTTTATTTCTGTACATACGTTTCACATTTTTAGGTTGAAAATATACTGTAAGAATAATTTTAGGCTGACAATGGCCCTGTGCTCATCCAGGCCTCACAGCTGTGATGTGTTGCTATAAAAGGGAGTCATTCAATAGATCATAAAATCAATCCCACTGTGTGTCTGTGTGTTTTTATCAACAAATGCCAAAAACAGTGGGAATGGTATAGGAAGCCCCCAAAGCTCTTCTGGGGTAACATCTGACTGAACAAAAGTAGGTAACTGGGAAATGACATATTACTGTGGTTAAAGCTATTAAATGATACACAGGAGGTTGTTGATGGAAACTAATATTGGGACAATTACTTTCTAATGAATCAATCAGAATTGAAATCTGTTGAGAATTGAGGAAGGAGAAACAATTTTAGTGTCAGAGTGGAAAAATATACAAACTTGTAAACAAATTGTTTACAATTTGAAATTTTGACACTGTATGTTATTAAATGGTTTTGAGCGGTTAAAAATAAACATAAAAGAGTCTTGTCTCCTCATCTGAACCCACTTTATCTTCACTAGGGTCATGGGGGTCACTGGGGGCCTAATCCAGCTACAACGGGTGAAGGCGGGGTACACCCTGTATGAGTGTCCAGTTCATCTCAGGGCTGAACATATATAGACAAACAATCACTTTCATATTCACACCTATGGGCAATTTAGATTAACCAATTAACCTATCAGTGCATGTGTTTGGATGGTGGGAGGAAACTGGAGTACCTGAAGAAAACCCCCACAGACACAGGGAGAACATGCAAACTCCTAAAAAACTTAGAGTTTGAACATAAAATTCAAGTACGCTGAGGAAAATAATCCAAATGTCATGGAAAAGAAAAGGGTTTGTGATGAAATTCTGTCATTGTCAAATGTAAAGGAAGCAGTACTGAAGGCACAGTCTGGGTATGTTATTAATACATGAGCCTAATGAAAGGTCAACATGAATAAAACTCGTCATGTAAACAATCAGAAGAAACTGCTGAAGTAGCAAAACTTGACTCAGATGAGGTGACGGGGGCCTCATCGGACAACCCCCTTCCTCACAGTGACCCAGTCATGTCTCCGCTAATGGTGGACGTCACAATCAAACCATTTCAGTGAGGCGTCCCAGCATCAGCCTCAGCAGCAGTTACTGCCTCAGATCTCCTCCATTATCCATCCTGTTAGTCTGACAGTGAGACAGACTCCTGTGTTCAGCTTCAAGCACATGTTTTCTTTTTCTATAACCTAAGGGAGAAACATCAAAGCTGCGCCTTCATCCATCGCTGTACACTCTCTAGCCTCGGATTATTTGAGCTGTAGCGAGACCGCTCTGCTCCTCTACCCCACAGGCACTCATTCTGAATAGTAATTAGCAACCAACCTCTATTTTCCTCCTCTGCTTTTCTTCTGTCTCATCACTTGGTTACGTTTTCAGGAAAACAGTTTAAACACATCAACATCTGTTTACCCAAGATGATCCAAATACATGGTAAATATTACAGGGAAAACAGGGATTTCCAGGATGTTCTACCTCAAAAAAGAGACAATATCATGAAGGGTTTGAAGATAAGACGGTGGATTGATTCTGAACCTAATAATACACCATTAAAATACAAGCAGCATCCTCTATACAATGATAAATAACCAATGTGAAATAACATAATCTGACAAATGCTTGTTCCTCCTTGTCCTTAACCCCTTACCATTCTGGGGTGACTTTGCATAAAATGCTTGAAAAATACCTCTCCAAATGAAAACGACACCTGTTCTATAACTGTTTAGAGAATGGGCTCTTTGTAAAATCCTTTGCAACACCCTGAACTTTGTGCTAATTCAGCCACTCTTGTTGTTTATCTCACAGGTAAAAAGCTCTAGACTTAGAAATACTATACATTTTGATTCCCACCCCTGGTTTTAATTTTTGTGTGAAAGCAATGCTGTATGCAGCTGCCTTTGGTCGGCATGGACTGAAACACACCATTTACTAACAGACCAATGTGTTGGCACTTTGCAGTTCAAAGATGAGAACTTTATTTGTAAGAATGTCAGTTTTAGAGCATTTTCTCCTGTGGTTATGTTCATGCATTTTACAGAGGGGAAATTCTGGAAATTACCAATTTTTACTAAGTGCTTACATTTGGAATTTTTTGGAAAATGAAGAACTGTTGAATGTTTCAAATACACAAATTGTAACAACAATTAATGCATCTGTAGCACAGAATGGCTCTGAACATCATGTCACGCTGTTTGTTAAAGTAGTTAGCGTTGTACATACGCTAATGTGATACTGTGATAATTGAAAATAATCCAAATGAACCCCAACCTCACTGATGGTGTCACTATCTGGTGACACCATCTGGGACCCTTCCGCATCCAATCTGTTTTCAAAGGAGGGGCCTTATCTAAAATCCTTGCATGTAATTAGATGAAGAATCTGTCCATCATCTTGAGTGATGCGCCGCTTCAGCCACTCACGTTGAACTGAAGCTGTGACGACACTGATTGGCTCCTTCGTTTTAAAGAAAACCTGAACCCCATGGTACTCAGATGGTTGCATGAGTGTAGCAAAACACAGCCAGATGATGCAAGTCAGGTTAAATTAACCTTGTGACTAATCTGAAATGTAACATTTTTAATCATTAAGTCATTTTTCTCAGTGTAACACAGCTGCGATAAAGGTGGAATCATGATTTTTGTTCTGAAACTATGATGATGGGAACCCCCATGACTGAGAGACAGTGGGTGCATATGGAGGCACTGGCACTGCAGTAGCTGCCCCAGGTGCTGTGGCTTCATTCCAGGGATGTCGCAGTTGCAAGTCACTGGTGCTGTGGCTACATGCAATTTTCACCCATGGCACAAAGCTGCCGGACCGTGGCATGTAACTGTAGCAGCCACACAGGAAGCCATGTCAGTGTCTCCACATGTGCGCTATATGCTGCATCACCACCCCTTTAATTCCTGAATGTAGGTCCACTGTGTAAAAGTCCAGCCTGTCTCACATCTGTGACTCTTCTGACTTGTCTGTAGAAACTGGTCAGTGGTGGAAAAAAAGTGGGATCACCATCTCGCCTTTTTTCTGGTATCCCTGTGATTCAACAATAAAACCAATGTAGTTTATAGACATTTCTTTTCATGCTGTTTTAATGATTCTTATATTTAATTGAAAATGTTAGCTTTGCTTCAGTTTTCTCTGTTTTTGGACACAATAGCCTTTAAATTTCCTCTGCACTTTTATGAACATCTACATAATTAATTATTTAAGTAGTTAAGTAATGGAAAATTAATTTGCCAATTGCCAAATAAATAGTATTTTCTTTCTTTTGTTACAGATAAATACACTATTTTTGTGTCAAGTAAAATGTGAACAAGTTTAAAATTAAAAATCCATGCATTTTCTGAACCTGCTTAAGCCTCACTAGAGTCACAGGGGTCACATTGAGCATATCTCAGCCTCTTAAGTGCAGTCACCAGTTCATTGCAGGGCTGATATATAGAGACAAACTATCACTCTCACACTTATAGGCAATTTTAGATTAACCAATGAACCTATCAGTGCATATCTTTAGATGGTGGGAGGAAACTGGAGTACCCGGAGAAAACCTACGCTGAAAAGGGGAGAACATGCAACTCCACACAGAAAGGTCCCACCGACTGTTGGGAGTTGGAATCAGACCCAGGACCTTCTTTCTGTGACGCACTAGTGCTATCCACTGCACCACCATGTCACCCTAAAACTAAAATTGTATTTGTTAAGAAATGCCCATAGATGTTGCTATTCATAATCTTACAGTTTTACTTTTCTTGCATTAGGGAGCTCAGTTTTTGCAGGGTGGATTTAAACCAGGTTTCTAAGTAGGTTAACATGGAGAAGCAGCTGAAATTCAGTAAATCTACACTTATGTTTTGAGATCATTACAACGGGCTGTAATGAATGAACAGTGGAGTCGGGGATTGTCGTTGTCTGGCAGTTTGCCATGACTGACTGCATTTGTTGATATGACTTCAAGTGTGTTATTTTCACACGGGGTGGCTGTTTATTTGCCAAAGCAGCCTTCCTGAGGCCTAAAGAGCTGGCACATTTTTATCTGTAGAACAAACATCCTACTCAAACCTCCCCCTGGCCTTGTCCAACCAGCAGGCCAAACCTCTCACTCAGCCAAATGATCACCCACTTACTGTGTCCACTCACTCACTCACTCACTCACTCACTTACTCACTCACTCACTCACACCAGCTCCATGACAGCAACACTGATACACGTTTTCTATTTAATGTGGCTTCATATATTGCTTTATTTTTATAGTTGCCGTTTCCTTTGTTTTAGAAATACCCCTTTATTGTATATTATTTAATAATATTCTGAAGCACCTTGTAGTTATAGTATTATTATTCTCAAAATAATCTGTCATATCATATAGTACATACAATCTCTATATAAAGAAACCTTGACATTGTCAGTCAAAATGTCAGTATTCAGGTTTTATAAGGAGCCTTTGAGGATGTGCACAGTGCATCCACGGAACAAATATAATCTGTGTTTTACTGCAGGCTGCAACACACAACCTCTGATTATAGTCACATGGAGTAAACACAAAGATCCTGTCTGATAGAGACGACTGACTGTAAAGAACAGTCCACATTTCTGGCCGGAAATAAAAAAACAAACAAAAAAAAAACACACACCTTATGTTAAACATCATGACAGATGATATAAACAGATGAGCAAATATTACAAAGGTAATGTTTACAAGACAGTGAATGAAAGAACAGAAGATGGAGGATGAGTTCACACAGGAACATCTACTATAAGAGGAAAACATATTTTGAATAAGGGTATGTACAGCTGTATGTAAACTGGAATATTACAGGAATGTTCATTTTCATGAGGAAAAAAATGGTTAGGAATTAGATCTTTTCCAGAATAAGGGAAACAACTGGAATATTATGTGTATGAAAATGTCTTGTTTGGCATTTACAGTAAATGCTACCTCTTCTGTAATAATCATTCCAATTCTTTCATTTCTCCAGATTTTGTGTCAGTACGTTTTAAAAAAAATCCTGCCCTTCATAATTGCTTTCTTTATGAATGCACATAATGACAAACAAAGTTGCTGTTTTGTTTATGTTTATGTTAATGTTAGAATTATGCAAATCCCCCAGTGTGAAAGGTGACTGGAAAAACTATATTAATGTGGTTAAATCTTTCACTATTTTTTGTTAAAGTAAGACTCGCTACTGTGTCAGTTGACAAGAGATATTTTTTTTCCTCTTACACATAGACATATATGCTTTATGTCAGGAAGGATGATGTCATGTTCTCCAGGACTTAATCTTCCATCCTCTGACAGACTTTTCCTGCAGATCTGGCAGACGAAGCCAACCAGCTCTTTTTTTTTTTTTTTTTTTTTTTTTTTAAAGGAACATGACAGGCAGCATCCAAAACAAACCATATAGTAATGGTAATATGAAAAGGGTTTCTTAATGACTACATATGTAAAAAACAAAACAAAACATGTTATCACCTGCAGATAGACAAACATCTACAGTTACAAGTATCTGGAATGACAGGTGTGTGTCTTACCTGTTAATACATGCTCCCTGATAGTAACCTCTCAAAAATCTAGGTGTCAGAGCCAATGTTTCGGCAAATAGGTCCAACAACGTGCAGGAGAATTTGTGGCCGACATTTAGAGTGTTAGTGCTGATTGAATGTACAGAACGTTTCAAATGTAAACTGACTCAGCTTGTTCCATTGCTTCATTGAAGATATACGATTGCAGTGGGTAAAATATTTCATCCACGAGCTCTGCTTCTTTGTGGCTGCAGTATGTCATAATATGGAAACATATTAAAGCTGTTGCACAACATTTATCCTAAATGTAGTGTGATATATACTTGGAAATTTGGTGTTTAAAACAGATTATCCAGGCATCAAGGATCTGACATGCTAAATCTTAAAGTAGTATTATTGGTATTTATTACATGATTTTTTATTATTATTTTTTAATTGTGGCCCTTTTAGTGAAAGCTCCTTTACATGCTAGCAATTAATAAAAAAGACATTTTATATTAAGAATAATACTAACAAATTAGAGTGTTGGAATTATCAACAATCTCAAAAAAAGGCTCTTGAAATCCTGGAGGGACTGGACTATGAATCTATGACTTATTAAGAAATTACCATATTTCTACCATATATTAGACATGTGGACATGCAAGACATGCCAAAACCAAATCACTAGCTGAACCTATAAGAACACATCACACCCTGCAGACTAGGAGGAGTGAGCTGACATGATGGGGCCAAAATTAACTCCTGTAACACTGTTTGTGTGTGTCAAGCATAGACATATCACACTATAACTTCATCAATACTGGATATATTATCATAATATTACACGCACTGATGCATATATACATATAATGAAGTTATCAATATTGCAAAAGGTCAAAGGTCAAGGTCGTATTTAGCAGAAAGGTCAAAGTCATGGGTTGTCATAGAAACTTGAGATTAGGCATTCTATGAATACTTGTTGCATATGTTTGATATTTTTGTACATTTTGGGTTTTTTTCTGTCTTTTAGAAAAGGTTTTGAATATGTTTTGGATAAGCCATCACTTTTTTGAGCTGCTTTGTGAATTTTAGTGGATTTTAGCACGTTTTGTATTTTTTCTCTGCATTTTGTGTATATTGTGGGAGATTTGACAACAACAAAACGCAGAGACAGAACAGTTAACCGACATGAAGTATTATGCACACTTTGCCAACTGAAATGAAGTGAAGCATTTCCAGCTTAAAATGAACACGAAGCATACGTTAGTCTGAGATTCTGCTGCGCTTCAGCTAATGTGTCGCCAAGTTTTGACAGACAGACAGACACACTAAAAAAAGAGCGCTATAAATACAACCGCAATTATACAACAT
This sequence comes from Siphamia tubifer, assembly GCA_020466265.1. NCBI lineage: Eukaryota > Metazoa > Chordata > Actinopteri > Kurtiformes > Apogonidae > Siphamia > Siphamia tubifer. Next base: position 34,347,393 of record CM035787.1, on the reverse strand, counting down.
AAAACAAATACCCCTAACATCAAAAAAATAAGTTAAAATACAATAAGATACAGATATATTCCCTTCTATCTTGAGTCTCTTTACCTCCACCATCATGTTATGTTATTTCTGCCCTCTCTACGCTGACGCATTCAAACTTAGTCATGTTTTGTGTTTGCTGTACTTAATTCTTTTATGGTGTCGTTTTCTGTTTTTCCTCTTCTGCTGTGCCCCTCTGCTTTGTATGTCAAAGCACTTTGTAAACTCAGTTTTTCAGTGCTACAGTCATTTATCTGAATAACAGATGTATAATAATAATAATAATAATAATAATAATAATAATAATAATAATAATAATAATAATAGTAGTAGTAATGTGGAATAATAGTATGAATCTAAATGAAACTAAATGATTATAAATAACTCAGTTTCTAATAGACGAAGATGTTAATGTAATCCGAGCCAAAACATCACTTTAGCTTTTATAAATCCATTCAACATCTAGTGTGTTTGAGTGAATGAAGTGCAGAGTGTCTCACATACTGCAGGTCTCTAGTGTTTCTCTCTCTCTGGAATAAAACACTGGGTGTGGCCCACTCAGGTAATGGAGTGAATCATGTTTCACTACACATACATACACACACACACACACACACCAGTCGTGACGAAACTCCATACATTTACACAAACACACCCTTGGGGGGAGCACAGTAGTAATAACAAGGCTGGCAGATTAGAAGAGAAAAGACGAAGCAAGTTAACGGAAAAAAGCTGTGACTCAGACATTCTACCTTCCCTTCTTCTTACTTTTTCATCTTTCTAGAGAAAAGAGGAAGAAGGTGTGTCTGACACACCTGACGGTTAACACACCCCAATATGCAGAGGCTGAAATGCATGACAATAAAAACAGGGAATTACAAAAAATATGACAAACAGTCCAAGGCCTTGAAAGCTGACGGGCATGAGAGTAATGTTTAAAGTAAGAGACATGGATATGGCTGTGATATAAATGTACATGAATATAATATGACAGAGTAATGATCATTTTTTTGTGTTTCTATGTAAAGAACACCAAATGCCTTCGAGGGAAAACAGTTCAAAACACTTTTTTGTTATTGTCGTTGTTGGGGATCTGGTGAACAGATGCTGCAGTCACGTCAATTCAAGTCAAGTCATGTTTATTTAAACTGTACAGCTAACTTTCCCATACAGTGTCTGAGTGTGTTTAACTGGTCCACAATAGCCACAACCTCTGACCCAGACTTACTTTCTTGACTTGTTCAAACCCCCCAGAGCACACGAAAAAAAAAATGGAGAAAAGTAGAAAGAGAAGAATAGATTCTGAGTCCACCAGGAGTCACTATAAACAAAAGCCTTTTATTAAAAATGAACAAATGACATATAACACCAGAACACCAACAGCAAACCATATGAGAGATTGTTGAGTCCAATAATAAAATCCAGAAGATTAGTTTATTGTAGAATGACTTTGAAATCAGATAAGAGATGAAGTCCATGAAATGTTGACAGTGTTTTTCATGTGAGTGAATAAAAAGAAACAAATGTTTGTAGAAGTAAAAGCAGACAGATTTTTGAGGAAGGTCAATGAAGTATCATTAGGTAAATGAAATGTACTCATATGTTGGATAGTTATAATAGTTTGGGGTAATTCATTATAGTTTAGTTGTATTTAGTCTTGTTTTCTTCTAATTCAGTTTTAATATGTTTTTAGAGTTTTAGGTTTGCTAATTTTATTTTCATTAGTTTTAGTTTATTTCTAAATGATTAGTTTAATTTAGTTTCATACCTTTTATCTTCCTTGACTTTGTTTTCTCCCAACTTCAGTGTCCATGTTGCCAGGTAGAGTGGGTACAAGAAGACAGACCTTCAAGTCCCATACGCTAGCTAAAACTGCTCAAGCAAAATAAATTGATTTTATATCAATCTGACATTGACAATGATGAAAACAAAGGGAATGTATCCAGAATTTTTGTTATTTTTGTAATCACATAATAGTTTCACTTAATTCTATTTTTTTCTTTTAGAGTTTTTATATATTTTAGTTAATGAAAATGTTTTGGTTTTTTTCAATTGTAGTTTTCATCATAACGTTAACGTTGTTAACGAAAATGTGTGTTCATCTCTGATAGATGAGGATGACCGACTTCAAAACTTGCAGATTATGTCCTATGGTGCACATAATCATTACACCTGGTCAAAGGTCATTTATGATGTATATAAAAAGGCAAAAACAAAAGAAGAATGTGTCTGTTCCATCTTTTTGGGCAACAGTGCATTTACTTTTCAACTTATTCTGTGACTTCCGTGATGATGCAAGAAGTCTAATTATTTAAAAGGAAATGTATTCACAATGTCTCTGTAAATTAATATTGTACAAAGAATTTAACCAAATTTAAAGCTACTTGGAATATATTTTGAACACACATAGAGCACTCATTTAAGAGAAGCTTTGTTTCTGTCTTAGATTGTACAACATGTTAGCTAAAAAAAAAGTGGAAAGGTCGCATTTACATTTTGTTCTATATCTTAATTCAGTTCTACAGCAAGTCAGTGTCCAAGTCTAAAGGTTGGATCTTTGTCGCATTAATGTATAATGGTTGTTTCTCTCCTTCACTACACTTGCATCAGCATCTGCACAGTCTTCGTGTCTCTTCTATATTGGATTTAACGGCTTAGCCCAGCATTCAATTGTGTTACTGTACATGTCTCCAACATATGGCTGTTTTAATCTTCACTTACGGAAAATTGACACAGTAAAAGTGCGTGTGAGTGTGGATGCAGTGGGGGCTGTAGGGGGCAGGGCCAGGGATGACACATGGGCCGTGTCTATGGCAACACAGCCTGTGTGGTGCTGCTGCTGCATGAGGGAGCATGAGATGTAAAAACCACAGTGATGATGCAACGTAGCAGCAGGAAATGCACCAGTCAGATAAAATTGATTAATCATCAAATACAGATTCAGAGGATTTACTAAGAATTATTCAAAAGGAGAATTATTTAAGCCAGTTAATAATGATGTATAAGGCTAGGAAATCATCTGATTTAACTTCAACAAAAGCTTTTACCACCTTGGAAATTTTAGAAAAATGAGGAAATAACATTGAAGTTCATTACAATGATTGAATGTAAACTATATTTACTGTATACGCAGCCTTAGCAAGTTTAGTCAGCTTGACATGAAAATGAAAGTGTAGAATAACTTATTCATTAACATACATCACCTTCGTCACTGTCTCACCTGTATGTGTACAGTGTATATTATATTTACTTACATTCTCTGTAGATTTGGATGTATGCAAATCTTTTTATTTTTTTTATTTTTATTGCTTCCACCTCTTCACACGTACTTTCCTTTTATTTTCTTTTTTTCTGAGAGTGTTTTTGTATACAACTGAGCTATTATGACCAAGTAATTTCCATAAAGTTTGTCTCCATGTAAGTTGGAAAAACAACTTGGACAAAGTGACATTGGACTGGCTAGTGTGGAGAATTTATCAAGGGGTCTGACTGCAGCTTCTTCCACTTCACACTTTTTAATAATTCAGTGAACAGCACAGTGACCTGAACACTACTTACTGCTCTATCTGCATCAATTCCACCTTCAACACTGTTTTTGAGACAAGTGTCTATAAGTAACAAACAATCAACACACAGATCAGAGGCAGTTTGAGTCTAATTATCTGTTGGGTTAGTGAAGCACAACTGTGAAGCCAGAAGAGGTTGAAAGCCCACCTGCAGTTAACAGTGAATTTGAAAGTGAGATGGTTCAGGTCTCCAGCTGACAGTGTGTGTCTGCGTGCACTCAGTCTCCCCTAAATTATTCAGTCTTTTTTTTTTTTTTGTATATAAAGCTTCAATGTATTCAGTGTGTGTTTGTTTGTGTGGGTCTATGTGAATGGTGGCAACAGGCAAAAGGTGTTATATAATTCTCATGATTCATTTCCAAAAAGATTAAAAAAAAAAAAAAAAAAAAAAGAGAGAGAGAGAGCACAGGATTTAGTTGTTTTTTGTTTAATAGGTTGTCACTTTTTGTAGTTTCAAAACAAAGACTGTGGCCTGGAACACTGGCTAAAGATCAGAGGGTAGCTTGTCTGTATCAGTTAATAAGCTTTTAAATAGATAGGCTAAATCAGCTTCCTTCCTCTTCCCGTCAATTCCGCATGCACACACAAATAAATGTAGCAGTACGACACATATGCCCACACACAGTTACTGTTTTCCATCCTCCAAACATCAGCCTCTGAGGATACGATTTTAGTAAGCCATCAAAAGAATAAAACAAATTATTTATTGGAGGAAAAAAAAAGGATGGTGTGTGTTTCCAGACACATCTATATCTTAATTTCTTTCTCATCAGTATGTGGTCTTCTCTGCAGTTTCAAAAAAAAAAATCACACTTGCTTACACATGCAGTAAAAACAGTTTTGGAAATAACTATTAGATCAGGTGTGACTTTCTGTAGAACGTAACAGTTCACCAAAATACCTTTATATTTTCTGTTGTTGAATTGTTGATTGTTTTCGGAGATATTCTTTTAAAAGAGTTTTGTTCAAAATAATTTTACACCTTTACTAAATTTGTGAAAATTTGTTTAAACACAAGAAACTCTGATACTTTGCAAATGATGCCATATGTTGACATTTCTCTACCTTTGCCAAAAGTAATTACTGATTTATTTTTTTTTTATTATTCAAATGATCTGTAACAGTGGTTCCTAAACTATTTTAGGTTAAGTTTATTTTCTGTCTACATGGGACCCAGATTCACAAAAATATATGATGAATTATCATTAAGAACCAGTTCAATCTATGTCTTATGTTTTTTTTAAATCTAATTCTAATATGTTTTTTTTATTGATCTTCAACAATTGTTCTACTCTTTATCAAACAAAACATCAAATCAGCTCAAGGCCTTTTTGAGACAGTAAAAACAGCCTCTTTGGCATTAAAAAAAAACTGCAATACCTTTATTTGGATGGAATTGGTATATAGATATTGATTTAGATTTAAATTCAGATTTAGATTTAGGACTTGGGACTGAACACTAAAGATGAATTGTAAGACCTTGAAGTCCATCGTCCATAGAGGTGTTTTACTGTGGAAATGATAATGTCTGTGTTATTCTATAAAGATGGGTCTTGTTTACTTTGATGAGGAAGCAGGAGAAACAGGAAACATAACAGATAAAGAGAGCAGGCTGAGGTGGCGTCAGGGAGGAGAGAGTGCGATCCCCGGCAGCAGCACTGGCCCAGTCTGAGTCACGGGCCAAATGAGCCAGGCGTGTTGCCCCCTGATGCTCTGTGACCTAGATTGAGAGACGCAGGCAGGACTGTAATCTCTCATTTCTCTGCTCTCTCTCGTTCAGTATGGAGCAGACTACTGCGATAACAAAAACCTGCCTCTCATCGACGGCATCACAGACAGACATCGGGATGGATGCGAGTCACAGGAAACTCCACACAGAGACTTATCAGAGACAGCAATGGAAGAATGAGGGATGCAGAAAATCACCACATGTCACTGTGAAATCTGGACGGACTGGCAGCTTCAGCAGACGTGATCACATGGAATCATTTTGTATCTGTTTGATTCAATGCAGAAAGGCTAAACGTTTGTCTCTTGGGTATTCAGATGAGAAAGAAATAGTTTTATGTATAAACTAGGGATGTCAAATGATTAAAAGGTTTTAGTGAGATTAAGTATAAGGTGGCTGTGGATTAATTTTGATTAATCGGGATTAAATATTGATTTTTAATCTATATTAATTGTGTTTCATTTTGCACAACGAAACAGAATCAAGAAAGAAGTGAATATATGTGTACTTAAAGGGACAGTTCACTATTTTTCACATGAATTTGTATAAAATCACATCTTTACTCTGGTGCACCTACAGTGACTTACCCCCAACAGTGTCCTGTGAGTGGAGTTCTGGTCCGGTTTTGGTCAAAGCGAAAGTAGTACCAGCAGGTTTCCTGGGGTCACGAAAATAAAACATGTATCTTTTCAAAACAATATGTGTTTGAATGAATGATTTATTTGCATAATAAAACCGTCACGGAACAAATACTCACACCTCGTATATGCTTGGAGCTACTCTCTTTCAATAGCGATCAATGTGTGTCGTCACTGCTAACAGCTGTGCGCCTGCCGTAAACACTGCCGAACAACTGATGAAAGTAGTTTGCTAAGGTGCACAGCTGTTAGCAGTGATAACACACATTGATTGCTATTGAAAGAAAGTAGCTCCAGGCAATTACGAGGTGTGAGTTGTTGTTCTGTGATGGTTTTGTTATGCAAATAAATCACTTATTCAAACACATATTATTTTGAGAAGAAACATGTGTGACCCAGGAAACCTGCAGGGACTACTTTCGCTTTGACCAAAACCGGACCAGGACTGGGCTCACAGGACACTGTTGGGGGTAAGACACTGTAGGTGCACCAGAGTAAAGATGCTGATATCATACAAATTCGTGTGAAATATAGTCAACTGTCCCTTTAACATGTTTGTAGTAAACTGGACGAACTGCAGCAGAATCGCCAACTTACGTATACTTCATTTGATGTGGTATTTTAAACTGGAAGAGCTTCAACGAAAAGAAAAGTCCATCTTGCAGAGCGTGTCTAATATTTTATTTTGCTTGACTATTCTATCTCAGGGGGGTTTTTTTGTACTCAAATTTCCCACAAAATACTCTACAGTATATACAGTAAGAAACTCAAAAAATACTAATGAAAAACAACAAAACATGCTAAAATCCACTAAAATTTGCAAAAAAAAAGCAATGACATATCCAAAACATATTCGAAAAGTCTGTTAAAATCCTGAAAATGTGCTAAAATATCTCAAACACATGTAAAGATATAAACGTATATGCAACATGTTTATTCAACACCTTTAACAGTTTCAATAAAGCAACTTGAAACAAAACAACTATAAACAACTATTCTATTTAATAACATTTACATTTTTACACAGATTAATCATGGATTAATTCATGCTAATGCATTCATTTTAACAGTCCTAGTATAACTGAATGTCTCTGAGGTGGAACAAAAACTGTAAAGACCTCAGAACCATAACATGAATTTTTCCATACACTTCTACTACCAACTGGTGACTCATACAGAGTGTACCCCACCTTCACCTATTGTACCTGGATTAGGCCCCCATTGACCCATGTGACCCTAGTGAGGATAAAGTGGGTTCAGTTTACTACCATCATATTTACTCTACAAGTAAATATGATTTAATGGCAGATTTAATGCTGTGTGTGCTTGAAAAAAAATCTGCCCATAGGGGTTTTCATTTTAATATTCAGTAATATTTTCATTGACCTAATTGTCAGCAAAATATTTTAATTTACAATTTGTTTTTTTCATGCAAGTAGTGTAGTGTAGCTCTAGCAGGTAACAGTTTATTTATGCACATAGTATATTCCAAGAAAGGCCACTGGCATTCATAAATAGAGCATTTTCTGTTCATGGTTTCAGCTTTGTAATTATGATTTTCAGCAGAAGCACCTTGACGCATCTTGTTATTAGAAAAGAAATGGTGGAAAATGATGAGAAAAAGTGATGAAATATGACATTAGTGGAATCTAGTAGTTTCATCCAGCTGTTGTTATACCAGTAAATAGAGATAATCATCAGTAAATTGTGTTTAGCTCAGGTATTTATGATAAGATGATTATTTCAGAAATATGACAGACTTAACTGTATATAAGGTGATATGGCTAAATTTTTTGACATATTTTTAAGAAGACAGAGTTTATATACACATATATATGTCTATGTTGTAGACCGTATCATCCCCACATACTCATGGAAATCAACGTTACACAAACTAGCCTAAAATGGGCCAAATACAAAGGGAGAAGGTAAAAACTGTGACTAAATAATAATGTAAATGAGTGAAATATTTAGTCCAGTCATAAAAGTACAGATGTTTGACACCCAGCTGCTGCCATGAGCTGATCTGCCAATGCTCCAAACACTACTTTCCCTCTAGTCCGTACATCTGGACACAGCAAATTATCGCTGGGTCATTATCATATTCCCACTCTGCCAGTCTGTGTCACTTTCACACACTTTGATACAAACACAGGAGCTGCAGGCTGATGCCCACACACTCTGGTGCCGAGCAGCTTAAAAAGTTGTGGTTCAATGCTCTAAATTCCTGTCTGGCTAAATCACCAACCCTTTGATGCCTTCAATGGCTTTCTTTGTGTCCTTACAGTTACAGAGGTTAAAGTAGGCGGGGGTTGCTCTGTTTTGCTGTCACACACGTACAGACAAACACACACAAACACACACTGTTGGGTTCAACTAATGCAATGGAGGAAAGAAAAAAAAAAAAAAGTGCTGATGCATATTTTTCTGTGTTTGTTGCTAGGGCAGTACAATCTATGGGGACAACAATGGGCTGATTGTTGCCATGTAAAAGATATCCATGAGAAAGTTTCAGACTCGTAGGGTGGCCAGCTGCCGCCTGCCTCGTACCATCGGTCCTGTGAAGGTCCTGATGTGCTACCGAGCAGACGGTGAACGCACTTCATCACACTGAAAAATGTGGACGCAGGAGGTGGGCATCTGGACAGCACACAGCGTTCTTGATTATTAAAGGACTACGGTATGATCTAAGGTTACCATCGCTGACTGAACCAGCGTCCTCTGAGGATGAGTCTGTCTGTCTGTCTGTCTGTCCCCCTGTTGACGGACACACAGGCCTGGGGTGTCAACTTTCCACTCTGTTAAACTTGGGCAGGTTTCAGTTATTTTTCCTTAACAAAAATATGCAGTAGATTATCATTGTTTATCATGGTTAATAAAATGTAATGTGATTCTGGTTTTATTAGAGCTGTCAAAATGAACTCATTAATGTGAATTAATGCGTTATCATGATTGATCTTAGAGACTTCTATAAGATATGGCAACCTTTTTTGGACCATCTTGAAGAGTTTGATGGAGACCTTGAAGCATTGTGATGGGCTACTCACCTCTTTGTTTTTTTTTTAAGTTAAATGTATACTAATGGCGGCTATGCACTAGTGAAGATAAGTCATTGCATTAGTTTTCTACGCACTGTCTTTGTTTTTTCTGTTTTGTCTTTGTGCATTTTTCCATTTCAGTTGCCTTGTAATCCTATATTTTTTCCTCTGTTTTACTTGTTTGTTTGTAATTGATATTCTTTGTTTGTTTGTAATGTTTGTAATCAATACTCTCGGTTTGTTTGTAACGTTTGTAATTGATATTCTTTGTTTGTTTGTAATTAATAGTCTCTGTTTGTAATTAATATTTTTTGTTTGTTTGTAATGTTTGTAATCAATATTTTTGAAAAATTCAAATAAACATATTGTATTATGATTGATCTGATTAAATATTTTAACACAATTAAATGAACAGTTGTTTATGGTTGTTTTGTTTCAAGTTGTTTTGTTAAAACTATTGAAGGTGTTGAATAAACATATATATTTTTTTACATATATTATTACACACATTTTTGCATACTGTATGTTGTGGATATTTCATCATTGTCTTGTTTTATTTTGTGTGAATCTTAGTAGATTTTAGTATGTTTTCTCTGCATTTTTTTTATATTTCTTAGTGTATTTTTGTGTATATTGTGGGAAATTTGAGTGCAACCCCCCCCCCCCCCCCCAATACAGAACAAAAGTGTTTTGCACACGCTGCAAGATGGCATTTTCCTTTCGTTTAAGCACTTCCATTTTAAAATATCACATTAAGTTGAAGCATAAATTAGTCAGGGATTATGCTAGTACTTCTAAGGCATCACCCAGTGCAGATACGTATATTCTCTTCTGTCTTGAGTATGTTTGCTCATGCAAAATTAAACACAATTAATATAGATTAGAAAATTCATATTTAAATGCCATTAATCCAAATAAATCCACAGCAACCCTGGGATTAATCTGATTAAGAATTTTTATCATTTGACAGGCCTAGTTTTTATTATTTTAAACACTGCAATGGCAAAGTCTCATGATTTGTTTTTCACTAGTCTTTCACTTTTTTTTTTTCACATTGCTCATCTTTGTGCTCAGTTCAGATGTATTACTCTATTCTCAGTGTCACAGGTAAACATATACAGCTAAACATAGAGCCACTGAAGCAAACACATGTAAGGTCATTTATAAAGTGATAAGCAGTCAATTGTCCCTATACCAACACAGCATGGTAGTAAATAGACATTAAGTGACTCACTTAATGTCTAGAGGGCTGTTAAAAGTTGCATGAATTTGGATGACAGCTCAGACTGGTCAAATTACCAAACATCAGACTTGTATCTGACACAGGAACACAAATGGAAGTCATATTCTGTACATTTAGTGTTTTGCACACTCATGGGAAAACACATCTATGCTACATATAAGCAAAAAAAGACAGACAGGAATGGAGAACTAGTTCCAGATGACAACTGTTCCCAACTGTCTGATCCACTGAAACTATCTGTATCCTTTGAAATGTTCACAGATGCAAAATAACATATGAAAAACAACATCAGCTTTTGTCATCAGTTGACTACAAAAGATTGAGTTATGGTACAGAGAAAGAAATGGTCTAAAGAGTGACTCACTTAATGGCAGAAAATGAGCAAAATATAAATCCTTGTTATGTCTGTTACATTTTTATTACATGATGAATTAAAGTAAGGGTGGAAACACAAGCAATTTACTAAAATGTGGACTTCAATTCAATAAACTTCTTTTTTTTTTTTTAAATTTCCTCACAATAAAGTCACCAGAAATTTTAAAAAATAAATATCAAGTGTCCAATAACCAGAATCAATAATGGAATTAGTATATATTAAATTGTCACTTTCCAACTATAGTTGTGAGATGAGCCATCTTAACTGATAAAGACCCAGTGTGACTTCAGTGGAAGTTCTCATATGAATTTTTGTCCATTATTAACATTTCTTCAGTCATTTATCACTATATATCATAATGTTATCTTCGATATTTTGTGTTTTTTCAGTTGTCTATATTTGATTCACTGATCATGTCAGATGTGAAGGTTATTATGTGAAAAACAGGGAAAATTCAAGAAAAACTCTACTTTTTCCAACATATCTGTCATTAATTGAACATAAAACAAGTGTGTCCATCTGTTGTCATTAATTCAACTCCATTGGTTTAACTGGTGAACATCTACAATGTTGTAGAAGATGGTGGCGTTTCCACGTTAACAGTGGAGCTTCTGAATGTCCAAATGGGTCATTTCTGTTTACAATGAAAAGGTGATTAATTGTATTTTACACCCATTATTTACATGTATTGATAGGATTAAAGGATCAATCATATTAAACAGTTTAGATCAGTAGATTATTTTAGTCACCAGTGGCTGTTTGGAACTTTAAAGGTTAAGAGTGACAGAAGAAGAGTGAGATAAACAGACTAACTCTCCAAAACTGCACCAGCCAGAAATTAAGTTGAAGTCAGAATGGAAAGAGTCAAAGTCTAATAATTGCAGGGACAGTCAGATCTCAGGTTATCATTAAGCTCCTAATAGACTTGACATACATTCATATATTTGCAAGTGTTTTATGGATTGTGTTGAATTCCACTTAATTGGACAGCAATTTCCCATCATGCACTGCCTCACCTATGTTCAATGAGTTGGCCACAGAGCGAACAGCCCCTCCTCTATTATGCTCCTCATTATAACACTGTTAATTGGAGTGTGCTGTTAACCAGAGCACACTCAAGAGGAGTCCAGACTGAAGCATGACACAGTCAAAGTCTGTGACACCTATTGATGTAGATCGGGGGGGGGGGGGGCGGGCTACAAATAGCCTCATGTGATAGAAAGTGGACCAGTAAAATAATATAAATACTTGGATAAAAACATATAAATAATGTCAATGCCAAATTTGAACAACCTGTAAATTCTTAAGAGAAATATGTGCAATGACAACAATATTTCACTTTAGTTTAGTTTATCATTCATGCATGTGCAGCACATCTTACAGATCACAGTGGATCTATAAATATATACAACATAACAGGCAGAGTACTGGTAAAATTCCACATGCATTTCAGGTTTCAGTCTATTTTTTGTATACTTTTTTTTTTTTACACTTCAACAAAAAGGAAAATGTGTGGTTGTCATTATTTATAGGTTAATATGGTAGTATTTTACTGGTCTTATTCACTTTTGATTGACTTGACCTAAAATCCTTTTTACTTCCTTGATTGTTAATATCTTCACAAATTCATCCCACGGACCAGATTGGCCCCCGGGCCACATGTTTGACACCTGTGATTTAGATAAAACTTATCAGCAACTTATCAGCAACACCATACTTTTAAGGTTAACTAATACCAGACCAACAAATGGAAAGTAGGTTACTGAACACAGCGTGATTGTTTTAAATACACGTTATACATTGGTGGAATGTGACCAAGTGTTTTATTCATTTAACTATCTGAGAAACTTGTACTTCACATTGCACTCCAATTCAAACACTTTTATTTTTCTATTCTGTTAAATCTCAAGGGCAAATACTGTATTTTTAATTCACAACATTTGTATGGCAGCTTTTTCATTCCTTTCCTGCCCAGTGTTGACCACATATCCTCAACATGCATTTGTGATTAAATGAAAGATGATGGTTTCATTTACGGATTGACAGAATTGTCCACATTCTTAAGTTAAATACGCTCTTTGAAAAACCCTTTTAGTTAAGCTGGAAAATACATTTTTACAGAGCTGAAAATAGTTCCATGACATGTTGTCTTATAAGAGATATATGGTTTTCACAGGACAGCAACACTACAAACATGTGATGGTATATTTTATAGTGATCCTATATGAAGCATTGCTTTAAATTAAACCATCAACATTATCAACAACTAATAGTTAAATGAGCTGAAGCTTACATACCCACAGCAGTACAATCCACTACACACATTAACAAATCAAAAATAATAAACATCATAGATAATAATAAAACACTGACAAAGACCATATATAGTTAAACCATAAATACTCAAATTTCCACCATCTAACAAAATCATCTACTGATATAAACTGTTTAATCCACGTCGATCTATTAATCCATGTAAATAACTGGTGTAAAGTAGATGGACATAGTTTTTTTACGTTCAACTAACTACAGATTTGACTGAAAAAAAAACAACAACTTTATTCTGAGATATGGGTTCACGTTCATACTTTCCATTTTGTTGATGATACTTGAACACTTCTACTTAAAATTCTGAATAAGAAAAAAAGGTTTTTAGTGGAGTATTTTTTTTTTCATAAAGTGGCACCTTTATTGATTAAAAGATCTGTAGTTTTCTTCCACCGGTTTTACAAATGGAAATTGCTTTATTTAAACCTTCAAGTTAGCATATTTGGTTGTAAACACATACAGAGACATATTGACTCTCATCATGTTTTTTTGGCACTTTGTATTATTTTTGCGTGTTGCCGTCTTATACATTTTTAATCTTTTTTTATGACTGTCTTTTGCCTTTTTTAATCTGTAAAGCACATTGTGAGGTTGTCTCTGTAATGAGTGCGATATGAATAAATGTTATTTAATAGGAAAACTAAAGTAGTTTAAAAATAAAATGATGCCAAACTGCCACCCTCATCTACTGAATATAATTTTACGTTTCCCCTGTGTTTCTACGTGGGCAGGACAGTTCCAGGTAACTTCCTACAGTACAGGAAGAATCGTGGTTCAGTAAAGCACCATGAGCATCATTACTGGCCCCATACATCCTGCTGCTTGGCTCTCAGAGAAATATAACATTACTCATCCACCCCCAGGCACCTGAGAACTGCACAGCACCAATCAAGCTGCGGCACTGTGATTCACAGTGTGAGGAGGAGACTTGCATAACAAGCACCAATATTCTCCTTTTCCACAGTCAGCCTGAAAAAACAAACAACACTCCAGTGCTGTGAAATGCTGCAGTTTCAGACTTTAGGAGCAGATATGCATAATGTGGTGCTCACTAATGTCAGGGGCTGCAAACATGTATACACACTTTAGGCTTGAGGGATGGAAAACTTGACCCATTTTCCCAGACAAGTGTTCTCTCTCTCTCTCTCTCTCTCTCTCTCTCTCTCTCTCTCTCTCTCTCTCTCTCACACACACACACACACACACACACATATATAAATATTAGGGCTGTCAAATGATTAAGATTTTTAATCAAATTAATTACTGGGCTGCTGTGGATTAATTGCTATTAATCATGATTAAATCTTCATTTTTAATCTATATTAATTGCGTTTCATTTTTTATGACCAAATAAGACACAAGAAAGAAGTGAATAAAACGAAACATGTTAACAACCATTAAAATTCACCCAAACTAGCGCAAAACATATTCCAAAACTAAAATACAAACAATGCAATTAACACGTTTATTCAACACATTTAACAGTTTCAACAAAACAACCTGAAACAAAACAACTGTAATCCACTGTTCCATTAAACTGCGTTAATTTTTTTTGAAGCAGATTAATCATGATGTGGGGTTTAATCCGCGTTATTTTTATTTTTTTACAGCCCTTATAAATAAATATATATCACAATGAGAAATGTGTGCTGCTTCAAAGTGTGGATAAAAAAGCACAACATGGGACGCATAAATCATTAAAACGTGACAGATATCATAAATAAACATCCGTTTGTCAGTGGCATATGAATACAACCGAATTAAATATGTGGAATAAAAGCAGCATAGATAGTTGGTGGAGGAATGACAGCTTTAGAAAAGGAGGTCAGTGTGTTTGGATGATTCGCTGTAGTCGTGTTCGGATCCACCGCAGCGGGAAGATCCCACAGACGGCTTCACCTCGTCCCAATCCGCTCATAACTTCCATGTGCAGTCATGAAAGCCTCGGATGTGACTGTGAAAGGCACAGTTTTTGGGTTTCTTACCTTCGGAGAGCTCCAGATCCAACTCTGCCAGCTGGTCCCTGACCTCTTTAGGCAAAGCCGACAGATCAACACCGCGGTCGGCCATGGTCGGAAGCACAGCAGCCCTGCCTGCCTGCGGGATGGCTCCGATATTTCAGATGATAGCGGGTACAGTCCGAAATGAAGCTTAAAAAAAAGAATCAAGATGTGGTGGTGTTTACTCCATCTCCGCGACTCCCCGACACCGCCATGACTGTGGGAGATGGAATAACTCGCCAGAGGAGTCTGTCAGTCACGTGACCAGGGCTGATGGTAATTACTGTGACAGGACGGAGGGATAAAAACAGACTCTCTGCTCCCTCTGCTGTTCTTTCTTTTCTTTTATTTACTTTTTTTTTTTTTACAGCTGGGAGGCAAAACATCCATTCACCTGCTAACCAGGGCCGTTTCGATCTTTGTGGGGGCCCGAAGTAAGATACTATTTAAGGGTCCCTATACTCAAAGTATGATAAAGACATTTTTAAATCCTTTATTGTTTCCACTACATGGTATCGGCTCTACTCATTTCTACTCGGACACTACAGTACTATTCCTTTAGAGCATTTCCATTACCGATACTATCACAACTGGACATCGTCTGGAGGCACCATCAAGCTCACTGATTTTTTTTTATCAGCCACCAAAGACAGAAATGTCCCAATAACCTCCACAACCGACCACAATTTTTTCGGATTGATTTACATATACCACACCCCCAACCTAGTTTTATTGGTCGTCCAACTCAATAGACTTGCACAGCGTCACTGACTGAAGCCAAAAACATCAGATTAGCTAGCTAGCTAAAGTAATACAGAGGATTTAGCTAGTTCTTTTATCAATAATATATATTTTTATTAATCATGCTTTCATGCCAACACTGCCAGCAGCCAGGAAATGGAGAAGTAGAAGCAGAGACAGGAGAATGTTCACTTTTAGAAGTCAGTCAGAATGAATGAAGTTTGACATGATTAGATTAATGTTAAATGGTGATAGTTTAAATCTTGTTAGCTAGCTGGTTATCATTAACACTTGGATGAAATGGTAATGGCTTAAACAGTTTATTGTCCAGAACCTTTGACTGCCTGTGTGTTTTATGTCGGCTATGCTGTTGTGTAGTTTCCTCTTTCTATTGTAAAGCATTCTGTGGCTGCTGCCTGAGATGGGAGCTATATTAATAAAGTTTGTTTTAAACTTCATTCATTCTGACTGACTACTCTGGACCACTTTATAACTTTCCTGAAAATGTCAAGGAAATTGATCCAGTACTTTATAAATAAAGTTGCTGACAAACAGACTGACAAACAAATAGAAATACAAGGGGAAAAAAATACCCCTCTCCCCTTTTGGAGGGGTGGGGTAATGAAGAAATTTAAACCAATTTAAAAAAAGCATAATACAAAGAAAATAATATTTGATATGTAAATAAAAATAAATGTTTAATGTGTATTAAAAACATTGACTTTAAATGAGAAAATACAACTGCTGAATCTTCTGATGCCATGTCAGTGTTTGTTTGTTTTATTTAATATTCTCTAACAGGAATAATAGGTGGGCCTGCTACACTGCAGTCCAATGAATATGATCTAATAATACACCAGACACAGCTTATTACTGTATATTTCATGAATATTCTATATTTATTATTATTTAAGGGATCAGGGTTCGTACAGCAAGTTAAAGCCAAGACTTTTTAAGATTTTTTTTTTAAATTCCGTTTGAAATTAAATTTCAAACAACACCACATGAATAACCTGGGGGCAGTTTTACCCATCTGTTTATTTTAAATAGAACATGACTTTTTGGTCCAGTTGCTGCTACATTCATGAACCATTTGAAAATTTCAAAGTTCTGCTTAACTTTGAAATTTTCAATATATAACACAAACTTGTAAAAAAAAAAACCAACTAAGTATAGCTAAAGGAATACTACCCTGAGAATGACGTGCCCTCATTTTCTACTCACCCAAAATTATTTTTTTAATATACAGCTTAAATGTTACCAAAAACTTTTTTATTTCAAACCAACATGAATCTTACAAATGTGTCCAAATTTTTAACACTTTTGAAAAGTTGATTTAAGACATTTAATGCCAATTAAGGCCTTATTTTTAGAACAATTAATTAAATGCCTTTTAAGACTTTTCAAGGATCCGTGGGAACCCTGTAACATATTCACATAGTTCACCCCCATTGCTAGAAACAGCCCAGCTACTAACCCCCCCAGGTGAAAACAACACTCATCACCTTTGTTTTTGTCATAAATGTATTTTATTATTTGCCCAAGACATCTTATCCATTAGTTGAGACTATACACAAGTAATTTTCCCATCTTGAGGCCTGAGTATTCGACAAACTCCATCCGTACATATCTTCTGCTCGTCATGTGGTTCTGTATAACAAACACATACTCTTTTGCACAAAACAAGACATACTATCACATGATGGAAAATTCCCACAAAAAAATAGACATAAAAAAACATGGTGGCAAAAGGGGGAAAAAATAAGTCGACAGTCTTGGAAATATGCATTAGAAAATAATATGCATTTCAAAAAGAAGCACCTTGCCCAAACATATATCATGTCTACTTCATAATACAAGACAGCATTTCAAATGTTGGAAAACATCCATGACTAGGCCGCCTGTAGACCTCTATATATGTGAGTAAATCACTGATCTCATTCATTTAAGAATACTCATCTTCACATTTTGTCTGGTCGTCTCATTACTTGAGTTTTCAACAGAAACACACCAAACCCCTTTAAGTGGCTGGGCTAACACATCACCTAAATGCAAGAAGAACATTGATATTCAATAGAAAAATATATTGCACTACTCTTTCCTCAACTGAAATGCCTGGATAAGTGATTTTAAATCTATTCAGTTTGATTATCATTTAAAGGCCATCTAAAGCTAACCGTTTCAAGTGTTACATTAGGACTGAGGATGGAATCCTTACATAACAAATTTTGCATCAATAATTTGATGGTTTAAGAGACAGAAATAAAAGCAGATCAAAAGACAGTGATAGTATGATGAAGCACAAACAGTGGTAATTCTTCAGCCTTGAATTCCATGCAGTCAATAGGGTTTGATACATACAGTAATGTAATGACATCCTTTCAAAATAGGTTAAAAACAATGGTAACAATTTTAGGCACACACTCAAAGGGTATACTGTATTCACATCTACAGTTTGGTTTGTTATGCACTATAATGACATGTATGTTTAGGGAGAACTAACTCAAAAGAAAATGCACACAGACAACTGAAGAACACATTGAAAAGCAAATGAAACAGGAAAACAAAAACACTTTCCAGGTTGACTTTTACTGCAATGAGCAAAAAGTTGCATCAACAATCAGTGTCAGGCATTAAAATCGTCTTTTTTTTTTTTTGCAAATGAAAAATACATGATATCTTAAGAGTAAAACAGCCTGCCTGGAAAGTACTAAACCTCATCACAGCCCAGTGTGACCCAGAGTTGGACTAAAACAAAAGTAAAAGTAAAATAAAAGAGGACTTTGACATAAAGATCTTCCATTCATACTTCTCATTGCAATCAGAAACCTTTTCCAACTGTCATAAAGAAACAACCCCAAACCCTGCAGAGTGAGTGTCCAACGTGGTATTCTTATTTACAAACGCAGAGTGATGAGGCTTCTGTGAACAGAAAGCCTTCTGGGAGTGGAGGTTTGACGGAGGCACTGTGCCGTGTCGGTGTGTGATTATCATTGGCTGTGAGGGGAGGAGAGATTCTTAGTCTGGGTTTGGGGGTTAAGAGAGGATGGGTCCCTCACTTGAACACTTTGCACCTGTCCGGCCTCCAAACGCCACTCAAAGTTTATTCTGAGTACCTGCACCAGCACATCATCTTGGGGCTGACTGTGACTGCGTCGCCATGACAACCCCTCCCGGCTGGCCTGACCCCATGCCGGCCAAAACTGACATGGCCACGGCCTCTGCAGCACGGACGCTCATTCCGTTGATGGTGGCCCCTGGGCTGGAGACAGAGGCAGGTGGCGATGGGCCATGTTGGATGACCGCCGCCGGGGAGCCGATGGGTTCGGTGGAAGGATCCCTGGAGGTTTCATCTCCTCCTGCAGCTAGAGACAGAGAAAGAAACATTCACCCTTAGAGAGGTGAGCGAGTAAAAAGAATACATTAGATGGATGAGATGATGGATGGATGGATCCTGACAAAACAATGACACGGTGGAAGCCATATGTCTGCTCATGACTTTCAATAGATACCTAAGAAAGCTGCTTTCTTCTGCATGACGGTAACAGGGCAGTCTTTGTGGGCCAGGAGGAGCTGCTTCAGCTGTGCCACCTCATTCCTCAAAAGTGTTACTTCATTCTACAACACAAATTGTGAATACATTTATGTCAAACCAAGACTGGACAATAAAAACTAAATTAGTTCACATCATCAATAAATATGGTAAATGGACTGTACTTATATAGCTCATTTTATACACCAGTGGGTGCCCAAAGTGCTTTACAATTCCTCACATTCACTCACACACACACACACAATTAGACGGCTGTTGCCGATACTCTGGCAGCACCAGAAAACACAGAGAAAACAGACACTCAGGAAAAGCCTGTCCAAACTAAGATGAGAAAATAGTTATGTGTGTGTGTGTGTGTGTGTGTGTGTGTGTGTGTGTGTGTGTGAGAGTGGATGAATAACTCCTAAAATCAGCTCAGTTAGATGAATAACAGTTGATCTTATACAGCAGTATAAAAACGTTCTCAGACATAAAACTAAAAACTAAATATGATGGCGATAATAAATATGTAGTTTTAGCACATTTTAAGGCCATTACCAACTCTGAGATTCATGCTTTTGTCTCCTATGAAATAAAGTTTTCCTAGCTTAGAATAAGGCTTGACAGTTAACTGCCATTTCAATTTCACTCATCTGTTTGACTCTTTGTTCATGCAATGCCAATACTGTAATATAAACCCAAGTCAATGTATATACATGTAATTCAATTAACAAAGATAAAAGGTGTTAATTAACATTGAATGAGGTGCTCAATGTCATAAAATGTGAAGTGCATTTACATTTGTATTTGAGGCTCTGTGACCAAAAACGCATTGGGTATATTTGCAATAGTTAATAACTAAGAGAAATGACTATTACAACAGCATCAATTAAATCTGAAACTGTAAAACTGATGTGGAATTAGTTCAATCTGGCTTTATTTATATAAGTGAATGCAGACAATTACATCAATTCTAGGAAATAATGACAGAGTAAATGCAGTAGCAGAAAAATCTTTTGAACACCCTTTACATTTGATCAAAGTTTATCAAGAAATATTTGCTGAAAAATTGTTGTGTTTAAAAAGGTGTGGCTGTATCAAACAGACACACAGAGCTATGCAAATCATTTTTGTAGTTTATTGTTAACAAGAAAAAAAGACAAAAGTAAACTACTGACAATTTCAACATATGCTGTCCTGGACGTACTTCAAGTGGCATTATCTTGCTGAAACATCTAGTTTTAACCTCCACAGAACAGTGCATGTTACAAGGGAGGATGTGGGTTTGGAGGATGGCACAATACTTGGCAGTTTAATGACTGTGATATAACTAAAGTGATTGTTACTGCAGTATATCACAAATGCATGGTGTTTCAAAAACATTTCTACCACAGTGTCTATGATGAAATCAATAGAATGTTCTGAAAGTGCCATGCAAACATGTATCAGCTGTGTTGTTCTGGTGCACTCTGCCATAGCATCATCTGGTGAAAGATGGTCTTTAATAGTTACAGCTAAGCCTGCTATTCTGAGGCAACTTCATGACATGGGGAGGATTTAAGTGCTTATAAGTATATTAAGCTGGACCATCAGCCAGAAAAATATTGCAAGTATACATTTTACATTGATGGTTCTGTCTGAGAGTGGGTCAGGGTCTCCATTAAAAGGTAGTGCTAATTATACATTTTGATTGAAATTCACACTCAAAAAGAAAACAAACAAAAATCCCAAGCAAATCATCATGACTTTTCTTCAAGTGCTCTGAGTCTATTGAAATAACCCTGGAGTGACAAACTGACCGTCAGTGAAACATTCATGCTGGCAAGATCCTCCGCTTTCTTCTCCAACGAGTTAACCCACAGCTTTCGTTTCTGCCTGCAACGAGAAGCAGCTGCCCGGTTTCTTTCGAGGAAACGTTGCCTTCTCTCGTCTGGGTCCATTTCTGAAGCACGTCGCCGTCGACCCCCCGTAGGCTGGGCAGGGGACACCTGGGAAATATAGTGGGGGTGAGAGTGAATACATTTAGGCGAGGGCACTATTCAGTACCTCTGCAAACCCATATAGTACATGTGCATGAGGTAGATCTAAGGTAGAAAAACTGCAAAGTAGGTAAATTTATGGCTGTTACTGGTGTTTAAGACATTGCAGTCATAAATGTCTTCATATTTTGTGATCCTTGATGTGTAATCTTGTAAAAGTATATATCACCTGAGGTTGGGCAGGTGATGGTGCATCAGAGTTCTGACTGGGCTGTTGGCTTTGTTCTTGTCTCTGGGGTACAGCAGGGATGGACCCTGCACCCCCACCAGCACCATCTTGTGCTACTTGGCCCTGATGAGTTAGAGCTGCCTTTAACCTCTGCAAAAACACACAAGCAGTCTTCTCTGTAGTTCATTTATCCAATACTGATACTCGTGATAAAAATAGGGTTTGTAAAAGTAATTTTAATAATATAACAAATGGGTTTATATACATGGGTGTACTTTAACTTTAGGGTAGCTATCAATACGACTGATCATCTTACCATCTTGGTCTCAGAGTGCAGACTGTACCCAGATGGAGAGGATGATCCACTGCTGGCTCCACCAACTGGAGGTCCAGGAATACCAGGGATGTTAGGCACTGTGTTCACTGGCCTTGCAAGCTATGCAGGGCATCAAATGCCCAAAGATAGACAGAGTGGAAAAAATCAATAGTATTAATCTTTAGAGTAATGTAGTATTGTAGTATTTTAAAGTTCTGAAAATGACAACTTACAGATATCACTGAGGTCATCTGCACTGGGCTGGGTAAGAGTGGTACTGTCTGGCCATTGGGAAGATGCCTCACTAATGGATAAGAACTTGTTGGGGAGCTGTTGAGGAAAGGACAACACTTAGAAATTGTTGCCTTTGTATCCACTGACGCAGTATCTGTAATGCAAACTATACAAGTAATCTCTTGTTCCTGTAAAAAAATAAATAAATTAGAGCATCTTCGATTTCTGCAACTACACACACACACACACACACACACATACAAACATATATGTATATACATATACGCATACACGGGTGGGTTTACACATTTTAGACACATCTTATCAAAACTCAGAGTTTTAAAGATAGAGTGCCAAAACTGCTATTGTAGGTTACATTCACAATACCGTTAGATCTAAGTAGGATGAAAGAAAAATCAACAGACCTCAAATGCAGTCTTGTTATCCAGATCTGTTAAAATATTTTGCATGTTTTATCTAATTTTGTCCTGAACTCACACAGTTCTCACTGTTTTAATTTTTCTTTTACTAGATTGTACTTAAAAGGTCAACATTTGTTCATTTTGACTGTTTAACTCTGTATGTCAGTCAGTCATGTACTATTGTCCAACACAAAATGCCTATAACTAGACAGCAGTGCATTTTACCTGAGCTGTCTGTTGGAGGGTGGAGCTTGTGTGATGACAGATGTTGGAGATGGCAGAGTCGGATGTAGTTGGTCATTACTCAAGTGAAGAGGAAGTGACCCTGGACGTACAATAGTTGGAGTAGGTGCCGAGCTTACCACAGGATTTGTGATAATCTCCTGTCCATAAAGAATACAATAATTACAATACAATAATTACCCATTACTTATTTTCTACAGGTTTTGTCTTTCCCAACAGATGTTACTTTATTTCCCTCATCTCTTACCCTTGAATCTCTACTGTTGTCTGACATGCTAGATGAGGAATCTGGACTTCCTGGTGGAGAAGAATCCACTTGTAAAGGACTATCATCCTCATCTTTTACTTCAGATGGTGTTTGTAAAGGTGCAGCCTAATATACAAAAAGAAGAACATAGCCTTTCAGATTACTTGTTCATGCACTACATTACATTAAACAGCAGGCCAAGCAAATTAGTAATGTGCCAGTAAATATTTTGTTTCTTACTCTGGCTGGGTTTTTTGTCCTTTGCTCATCTTCATGTGCTTTGCAAAACTCTTGCTCAAAAGAAGTGGCTAGCTCATTAAATAGTCCAACCTCCTCACAATTCTTAAGGAAGCGTGTTGGTGTGGGTGTCTGGTCTAGAAAAATGTATACCATATCATTAATGGAGATAGAACTGTCTGACTAAAGTAATGAAAGAAACATGTCTACACAGTAATGGCATCTTGAGTACTTTCAAGACCATTCCAGGTTCAGAATAAAATATGCTTATAAAGGTAATGAAATTACCTGCAATGATAACAGAGTCTGTTCGGGCAGGACCAAATTTTAATGTCATTTCATGCTTGTGTTTGTGGACAGACAAATGATCTTCATTGGTGAATCTCTGAAAAATATAACCAAAACACGATAAATAAATAAATAACACAGTAGATGAGCATTAGCATATGAAATATTAAGTGTGGCACAGAATCTATCTAAACAACAGCGTATAATCAACTGTACCACTATCAAGATTTAATTATTATGGAAAAAGGAAAATAATAAGACAGCTGGAAGGTAGGTTTTAGTCACTCCATTAAATATTTTCAATAATTTCATATTTCTATAACAGATGACATGAGGTGCAAGGGGGAAGTATAATTTAAGTTCACACATATTCCGTTCCCATTTGGACATGTCATGGACATTGATATTTATTAACTTAATTATTAATAACTTGATCACTCCCGTGTTTTTTTATCTTGCTCCTCTACCACATGTTCTACAATAAATAAATCTAATCTTACGTGGTAACACAGGATGACATTGAACACAGATGTGGAAATTAATGTGTTGTAGTCATACCTGCCCACATCCTGGGGCAGTGCATACGAAAGGTCGATCATCCCCCATTTCGGAGAAACAAAATCTATAAACAGAGACAAAAAAGAAGCAGTTGTTTATTGGTAATTTGAAAATCCACCTGCTAAATAAATGACTGACGGTTTTGGTTAAAAGTATGTAATTGCCAAAAGGACGGAAGGCACATAATGCTTTAATAGCTTAACTGTATCGATTTAGGAGTGCAGAAAATATCCACTGTTCTTTGTATGGTTAAGCTTGTGTTTACCTAAATAAACACGCAGACTGTTCACATGTCACGACGCTGTGCACATGTGGACAACTACAATCTATATTAGCGCCATTAAAGCACGATATCACATGTTCTCAAAACGCACAAAACATTATGAAAACCAAATCCAGATAGAAGTGTTTAGGAACAAATACATCGAGAATTATAGACCTGTTGACTTAGGTTCCAAAGGAAGACACAGAGATAAGCTTAGCTGGCTATCACTGAGGTCGTCCAGCTATGTAGCTAACTGGGTGGCTTAGGATAACCTGTGGATAGGTAGCCTTATGTGCCATTTCTCTGGTTAGCTCCGACTCTGTGGGAGATGGGCCTCTCGTTAGCAAAACCTTATATCTATTCACACCAATACATTGTGTTTTCACATCTTGACAGCTGTGCTATTGTATCAAACGATGAGTGTAACATCATGGAAACGTATTATAGACAACAGGTTAGCCTCATATGACAGAAATATTCAGCACAGTTGCCAGACACAATACAGCTAAGCTAACGCTAACGGAGGATTCGCTAGCTTACCTTACGGGTACATTAACAGGTCCGCCAACTTCGTGGCTAATCGTTAGCAAGCTAACACTGAAGAATGCTATTCTCATAAACTAAACAACGATAAAAACGACCGTGTTGCATGATGTATTATCACTATATGGTTGTATTAAAAGAACACTGAGCGCCCGATCTAATCTGAAATATTAGTAGACTGACCCGATGTTTAAACTGCCTCTTCACTCCCCTCCCTGCTCCGGACAGTGCTACTGCTGCCTGGCCGTTGTTGACACTCTGACACTTCCATTTAGGAAATACCGCGAGACTTAAAACGTGGTAGTCTTGCGTAACGTGATTAATGTTGGAGAATAATGTAAACATGGCACTAATATATTCAGACATTCTCTAAAAATAATGATATACTAATTTTGACATTATTTTGACTTAAAGGTCGTGTCAACAGTATCAGACTAAATCAGTTCAGGTCAATGTATCCATAGAATCTCTCTATACAGTATATACATATGCATATGTGTATGTATGCATGCATACAATTACATAATATTTACACTCCGCGGAGCAGATGGTGTGTTGACAGTGTTCACAAATCTCCATGACCATGAAGCAAGCAAAACCAATGAATACTACCTCTGAGTTCACTGTATGTGTAACTGCTTTAATACCATACATAAATAATACTAAAGTCTGTTTAAAATAAATCTTTAATTTCATAGCTCAGGCTCAGTAATAATGAAGTGATAAACCAGTGTCTACATGGATAAAATTCCATTTTTTTTTTTGTTGACAGTGATTGAGATTTTTCTGGAATTAGAAAGGCAAGCCAACAATGAATTATACACTACACACAAACAGGAAACAAGCATGCACACACATTTAGTCCCATTTCAACCAGCCCTATAGATGCATCTACAATAAACTATGCACTCATCTACTATTATCAGTCAGAAAGTGATTTCTGCCAAGTTGTGTTCAGTGATTAACTGATGTCCTTGTACCTTTTGTATTGGAATAGTGAAGGCACTGGAGGTTTGGATTGAGATAACTGTTCCATGCACACCACAGTAGAATTAGTCTGCTTATTCAGCTTAATTAAATCACAAAATAGACATTGCATAACATGAAAGTGAACTGAACTAAAATATTGTACATCAAAAGAAATGCCCTATACAATAAGAAGTACTTAAATATATATCTAGGGTAAAGTTTAAACTAATGCACAAAAAGCAGTAATTACTGTTTTCTAACTCATTCTTTCAAAACATCAGATTATGCATATGAAAGAAATCACAAACTACACTGTTAAGCACATGCTCTGTAATTTTAACTCCACTATCCATTTTTTACAATTAAAAGACATGTGATTAAAGTACAGTGTATTTACAGTCACTATTATGCACTGCTCAATGTTGAGCCATGAGTGGGTGTACAGAAGTGGACTCAACTCTATGAGTACACGCAACTAAAAGACCAACAGAATTTCTCAGATCAGCCTACACAGCTACTTACATATTCTACAGAAAGACAGATTCATGGACAGAATGATAAAAACAAAAACTATCAAAGAGGGGAAGAAAACACATTACTGAAGCACATTAAAAAAATAAAACCGACCATGTATACACAACAAATTACCCCCCCCTCCCAAAAAAAAAGACGAAAAAAATAAAAACCATCAAGTTCCCATGTAGTCTTAAATGAAAGAACATGAATCTGAAGTTTTGAGTGTCCAATTAAAAAAAATAAGATAAAAATGGTAATACAGTAAAATGGAAACACTGGCGTAACAGCTACTGTGATCAAGTTAAAAACTAATTACCCCATGCTTTCCTTAGATTATCTGTCTAAACTTCAGACAAAGAAGTGAGTTTAGCACCGAGAAAAAAAAAATTGATAAAATTCATTCAAATGTTTACTGGAACTGAATAGTTATGTACTTGTAACTTGTTCCCTGGAATTTACAGACTGGAGCATGGCAGCTGGAGTCAATTATGCAAAGTGACATCATTTCACCTGTGTAACACATCTAGAAAAGCATTATCACTATTTCAGGATGTGATCCACAATCAGTTCAAATGACCAGTCTTAAATTAAAATCCCAAAGCCATGGAAATTACTTTAAACCATCACTTCCACCATTAAAATAATGACTTCTGTGGTTTATTAAAAAAAAACAAACCACAACTTCTATTCCGACATGGATTAATGAGCTTAGTTTTCATTTTTCTCCTGACTCTCAAAAGATAACATTCAGTTGAATCTCATGCAACCAGCACCCAAAGATAATTAGACATTGTAGTTCAGGATGTTTAAACTGCCTGAAATAATTTATAAATCTACCTCATACAATATGTCCAGATTAGAAGTCATCTTCAACCAAAAATTGCTACACTCAAATATGTTTGCATCAACTTTTGATAATACCACACTATTAACATAGATCAAGGTTTTTTTTAGTCACCCTAAAAAAAGTCTGTTTGTATAAAAGGGAAACAATCTCAAAAAATAGTAAGTCCCTCAAATGAAATATAGTCATCTGTATATATACATATTCACATATTTGTTTTCATCACATCAAGCTCATTTGACGTGCCCCCCCCCTTTACTTTGGGGACGTTGGAGGAATGTTCTGTTCCTTGCCACTTCGTCTGGCTTCCCTCTGTGTTGAAAATGCTTTGGTGCTATTAAGGCCTCTCTGACGTTCCCGAATCTTTTGCCCCCCAAATCCAGTTCTGTCTGGGCCATTTGACCCTCTGAAGGATCGTAGAGGCCGGCGTCCATCTCTGTGTTTTTCTGATTTGTCTGTGGTGTGCTTGTTGTTATGACGAGGCTCCTCAACCCTGTTGACCTTGAGCTCTTGCAGCGGTTGGCTGGTTGTTGAGCAGGAGGAGGGTGTTGGTGTGGGTGGTGGGTCCTTGGCAAGTCGTTGGCATACCTCTGCATAACTGAGCTTTCTTTGCTCCTGAGAATAATGGACAGGATTGAAAAGATAAATTGTGTAGAAATTATCATGAATTACTAATACCAGTTATTCTAAGTTACAAAGTAACAAACACATAGTCAAGGCTAGTTAAACAATGTGGAAAAAAATAATTATCCAGCTTTGCTTTGGAAATAAAACAACGGGAAACAGAGGAATGGCTAGACAGGCATACCACACACTATCCATATCAAGTTCTACACTGTACATTACTATGCAATTTACTGCAATATAAGAATTAAATTTAGGTCTTAAAATGACTGAGTCAAAGAGCTTCAAAAATATGTTTCTGTAAGCTTATGTGACAATTAAACTAAAATAGTCTTACTGGTTCCGAGGTGGGAGATGTGACAGTTGGATCAGACTGGCTGCAGTTGGAGGTGTTCTCCTGTGAAACTGTTGGAGAGAAAGCCTGTGGTGACGAGGAGGGGTTTCCCTTCAGTTCAGGGGACTCGGCTCTATCCTCTTCTTTTCCTTGCTCACAAAAACTGTATGAATATAAAAAGGAAATGTAATTTTCCATCTGTATAGTATTAAATAGAAAATACATTCACATGAATCACCTCTACCTTGCAGCTGGTGGCAACACTGTTTGTGCTGTAACTAGAATGGGTTGAACAACCGGGACCACAGAATCAGGCTGGCTCTCAGCGTCTGAGACGTTTACACTCTGAGTCTCTTTAACCTCTTGGCTAACAGCCTAGAAGGAAAAAAAACTGATTTTAAAATGTGACTATACAAAGATCTGTTAAAAAATGCAACACACAGAGGAGTGTTAGTTTACTAAAGTGTAAATTGTTCACCTTGTTAGTCACCTTTAGGCCACGCACTACATCAGAAAGACGCATCTCTGGTGGAGTGTCCCCTTTCAAAGTGACCACACACCCTGGCAATGGAGGAAAACTGGAAGATGCCAGGTCAAAGTTTGGTGGCGGTGCTTTAACTTCCACTGCAGGGACAGGTTTCTGCAATATTAATTAGAAATTTAGCAATGGAAGAATGTATGCCCAGACAACCTTTGACAAGGAAATATTGAATGAACCACTACCTCCACAGACGAGGGTAGCAGCTTACTTTTGTGGGAGATTTTAATTATATTTAAAAGTAGAAAGGTTAAAAGAATAAAAACTAACCGTAGTTGGCTCATCTTCTCTTTTTCTTCTCATTCCTCTATGGTTAGTTCTCCTATAATAAACATATTTGTTAATGTTAAATTTTAACAATATTACTTTGACAAGGAGTGTCTAATTAACCGCAATACATAAAAGGTGAAAAGTAAATTGCATTTGTCACCTTTTGGTCACAAATCTTTATACAAACGTCACTCACCTGCCACGTCCAGTTATGCTCAGATCTCCATAAGGAGTGGTGATCTGTGGAGAAACATCCTTATGGTTGAAAGTGTGCAGAGTAACTGATTCCAAGGTGGAGCCGGAGGGTGATGCGGACATGCGGGGGGGCTGCGGACTTGAGGGACTAGACAGGGCATCCACCAGGTTCCCTGGAGGCACCTCAACAGATCTAGGGTGACCCTTTACAGTGTTTCTACATTTCAAAAGAAAATATTAATGATACCAGATTACACACAGTAACAGTAAAAAAATTATGTCAGCAGAGGAACAGGTATAGATCCATTTAGTAACACCTACCTGCTCCTCAATGGGCGCAGAGCATTTACAGAGTTCGAGTTTGCTTTGTAGTTCCCTGGACTGCTGTAACCATTCACAAATCCGCCATTAGGGAAAGGTGCCTGACAATACACAACAAAATACAGATTAATATCATATTGACTGTCCTAACAAACCGTTACCTACATTAACACTATATACTTCAATTTATTCATCACATGCAAGTTATCAC
Organism: Siphamia tubifer; assembly: GCA_020466265.1. Lineage (NCBI taxonomy): Eukaryota > Metazoa > Chordata > Actinopteri > Kurtiformes > Apogonidae > Siphamia > Siphamia tubifer. Next base: position 34,317,801 of record CM035787.1, on the reverse strand, counting down.
ATTTAGTTTTTTAAATGCATCAATGCAGGCATTGGTACCAGTGTTGTAAAAACTAACTGGCCAATAGCTAATGCTTATCTTTTCATCCCCCTTTACTATTAAAATATTTAGTACCCCCTTCTCTGCAGGTAAGACAAGAAAAAAAAAATCACTTTTAAAGTTTTCCAATCTGCATAAGCACATATGTCAGACAGTTTCAACACAGATGCATTTCAGCCACTATCAGAGAGTGGCGTGTTATTTGCAAATAGGCAAAATCATCATTGCATTCCTACAGTTTACTCATCATCAAAACATCTGTGGTAAATACGGATGGAGGAGTTTTGAAAAGAAGTTCTCACTAGTGGCGTTTCAAAGTAAGGCATGGGCGAGGGGCTCCAGGTGGGGGATACCACAGGATACACTGGGTACTGCTGCTGAGGACTGTACATCTGCTGCATGTAGACAGGGGTGCCAAACTGGGCCTGTGGCTGGGAATGCTGACCATACACACTAGAGTCCACACTGCGGAAACCACTTTTACCAAAAAATGTGTTTATGGCCTTTATGCGGGCCTGCAGGAGATAATAAATGAGAGAAATCAGTTAAGCTCATTTGTGGAAATGTGTGTGAGACATATATAATAACATTTATTCTTCATTCCCCTCAGATCTCATAATCTCACGGTCATTAGGCCATAAAACATTGCACTGACTAGGAGGGGGGGGGGGGGGGGTATAGCATGACAGTGAAGGAGAATGAAGTAGAGATGCAAGGACTAGATTTAAAGAAGGGGTTACAGATCAAAGTTCCTCCCAGCCAGCTACAGTGCATACGAGTCCTTCCAAGCGCGATACTGATCATCACTGGGGATTAGACAATCCTGTCAACATGTTAGTAATAAAAATACACAGAACAAAAGAACTCCAAGCCTGTCTGAAATTTTTTTAGATGCCTGAAACGCAAAAGTAAATGTCACATTATGATAAGGGCAGCAGTCAGACTGTCTGGAGATATGGAAGTGCAACAATTCAAATACTGCAGCTAATTTTTTATTTTTTTTTTTTAAACCTGCCTTAAATCTCCAAATACACAAAATCCAAGGTCACCACTATTACTCAGTCTTAAGTAAACAGACTACCTCAAAGTGTCAGCTTACAACTAGTTCTGTGTGACACGTAGTGTGCAAGGGCTTTCAAAATGTGGCAAGTAGCATAAAGCATAAAGTACATTTACTGGTTACATAGTTTAGCTTAAGAACTTACCATAATTGGTTTTCCCTGAAACATTTTAACTTCCTCTCTGAGGTATCTGTAAGCCTAAGAAGAAATAAAACATTAACACCACATAATATTTTTCTACTTCCGGGTTAAAAGAAACATTTTTCCACATCACTCCATTGACAATTGAGTAAAAACTTTAACCCAGAAAATGGGTTAAACGTTAAATGGTTTTTATCAAGTTCTCAACAGTCAGATTAAAATACATACCAATATAACTGTGATTCACTGCTATAATTAAAATAGTAGCATGCGCTCCACAAAGCCATGTGAAATGCTTCAGTCATAAAGATGTACAGTTGAGTACAAAATTATTAGCCCCTCTACGAAGATGTCATGGTTTTAAAAGTATTTGTACTTGTATTGAAAGTATTTTGTACAAGCTGTATTCACACAATTTGAGGGTCAACACAAAAGTGAATAATGAGAACAATTTGTTGAGATAAGACAAATATGTGCATTTAGTACAAAACTGTTAATATTGAAAGGGCAGTAAAAGTAGACATTATTGCAATTCATGGCATATTTTGACTTACCTTAAGTGCATCCATATCTGATTGAAATGTTATGTACCAGTTGCTGTTGTGTGCAAATTCAGCACTCAACACTTTTGGACAATTTTCACTCTTAAAGAGAGACTCCACTTCCTGTGAATAAAATGACATGATAATTTATACCATCAGATCCACAATAATAAAGCTCACAGAAACTAGTTGTGCTTATCAGTGCAATAAAATAAAACATTTACTTAAGTAAAGTGACTAAGCAGAATATGTCATTTTCACTATATCAGTATCCTTACGTCAACAGGTGTTGTCTCTGGCACCTCTCTCAGAATAATGATGCAGCGACTGTGATTTGGTCTAACCTTTTCACCAGATTCATCCACTTGGACTATAGGAGAGGCTGTAAACACAGATAAAACGCAAGTCAAAACCAATAGAACCAAATATTGTGCTGTCAAACTATTTTTCCAACTTTTGCTGTTTTAGTGGGTGGAGTGGATGGCAGCTATCATAAATAAAGTGAAACACGACATGACATATTAGTACCTTTGAGTACATCCAGAATGAGATCCATGTCAGTAGTGAGGGATTTAATGTCCTCCATGCAAGCAATGGTCCAGATGGGTACAAACTGATCACTATCCATTTGAGATATCAGGTACAGGTCCTTGGATAGGTTTTCCCTGTAAACAACAAAAACAAAGACTTAGCTACAATTTAAATCAAATCATCATGAAAATGGGACTGAAAAGTATATCATTACTATTATCAACTGATTTTATTGCTATAAACAAAATATGCTTTCTGGACTTTTAGAGATCTTTACCTCTTAACCTCCTTACTTTTCAGATGGTTTTTAAGCTTGGGTGGTAAGTTTCATGAACAAGAATTTGACACTCACAATCTGTGATTCTGCACATAGAAAATATTTTAAGGGCTAAACATCTTACCTGGAAAAGCAGAACTCCAGTTGTTTCTTCAGAGATTCTCTTAGACTCTCTTCAGACATTGGCTGTTCCTTAGAAACATCATCTTCTATGGCAGTGTTGTATTGTGGATCAAAGACTAAATACCCCAAGTCAGGGTAGTCCGCATCATTCTTAATGCAGTCTGTGGGTACAGGGTCATAGTCGGAGCCCTCAGTGCTGTAAGCCTTACCCACTGAAGAGGAAACATCTGCGTAACCTAACAGAGAAGGCAAGTAGTAACACAACAGTTGTGAAATAACTGCATCTAAGCTTTAAACAAGCTTTGTAGTTACTGCGTAGTCATAAAGACAAGTTATGTAACATGTTTGAATGATAATCTTGGCAAGTCACTAAATATTCTGAACATGTAAACACAAGTCAAAACTACTTTCAAACCTGTCTCAAAATAATATTTGTTGATGTACTGAGGCTGTAAAGGTTCATACCATCAGTCATTCCACTGGGAGGAGGGTAGGTCTGCAGCCAAGGTGAATCTTCTGTCCCCTCTGACATATCATTTTGGTGGACAGGGATCTCCTGCCAAACTTTGGCATTGGGGTTTAGACCTGTTCCCTTTGTAGTGACCTACATAGTTATAAGAATAAAAAGCATTTTATTAAAGATTTTAAAGACATACCTTGACAATGACATATAGTGTGTATAAACCGCATGAGACCCTACAGTGCTCACAAAAATGTGTTGAAAACTATTATTAAAGTGCCATTATTAAATGATCAGATACACAGAACTTTAAAGATAAATGCACTTTTCCCTCATGGTGAAATTGTTAGAAGTCCAATGTTCACATTCCAATGTGATTACACTTGGTTAAACGTTTTCGTAATATCTGATTGAAATGGGACAAACAATATGCATTCCAAATGCTACACATAGGCACTGTTAAAAAAAAAGATTAACAGGCAAGACGCTTCACACAACGTAAGTCATTTCTGAAAAGACCAGTATTAAGCTCGTCAGAAATCCACTTGAATACCTAAATACATATCAAGTAATCCAATGAATGGAGACAGTTCATCCAAAAACCTATTTGCAACACTTTAATCCAGCTTTTCCAAGCTTGTGCTTTACGCTATCACGGTCCGGAGCTGTGATTGGTTGGCTCCTGGCTGTCACTCCGCCTCTCGGTCACATGTTGGGATGCATGGCGCAAACCCAGCTCCTGCTACGGCGTGACTCGAACAAGGAATTTTGACCTGTCATCGAATGCTGAACCACAATGAGTTTGCGCCAGTGAATAATTAACTCAGTGTATTAACTTACACCATACACACGTCAGTCTGACACCTATTTCATTTTTCTTAGTTTTGCCCACAGTTAAGGCACCAAGAGCACGGAAGTGTGCCATGTACTGAAGTCTGAGTCAGAATGAAAAAAGCACATGGCGCCGACCACGCAGCTCAAGCATGTCCTTATAATTAACACCACGCTATCGAACCTTTTAAAGTAAAAACGAAAAGAGCAAATCAAGATTAAAAATATATTTGTTAGCCAACTTCAGCAGCCACATACCGATATCCTTTAAATGTTAACATTTCTCTGGCGCAGTCTTGACCTATTTGAAGAAACTTAATAGCTATTTAGCTACTGTTGTGTAACAGCTAGCGCAACATTTAACACAATCGTCCAGTAGATACGCGTCGCTACTCATGTTACAACAATGCAATTGCACTACTTCTCAAACTGATTGGACAAACCTAATTTTCTAAGTGACCCTTTTGATACACGTGGTGAAGCAGAAGGTTGTATTATGGCCGTGTCGTTTGCTACCATATGTTACTAACTAGCAAACCACCCACAGCTTCCACACTTGCCTTTAGCTTAAGTTTACTAGCTGAATAGTAACAACTGGCCCAACTTTGCACATAACCTTGACAATTACCATTTTTAAATTGCAGACAACTTTTTTTTTCTTTTGACAGTGGAGTAAAGATTTGGGGGCAATGTCGGAGCCATGAACAGCAACTTGCAATTTTAAGTAGAATGACAATATATGAGCTTTAGCCTTTAACTGGAGCAGAGCATGAGTCAGAAACCAGACGAAGGACGCAAACAGGTTGTCGCATGTTAGCTAACGTGGCCGTTACCAGGCCCGGTGACTTACCATGCTGACCCTTCTACGCCTTCTTGTTATTTCGTCTTCGTCTCAAATTTTGGTTAATTCACTTATTTCCACACTGCTGCGTCGTACTGTCCACTCTTCTTCTCTTTGTCCTGTCGTCGATTCTTCACCGTCTCCCTGGTAACTGTTACTCAAGCGACCGAAGGTCCCGAACAAACGGTGAACTACGGAAACCACCGACCGTTATCACTGACACGCGTCTCAATATTTACTGAAAAGCGTTCTCCATTATACTGATGACTTTCCTTCACTCAGATCGTACTACCGCGAATCAGCATCGAAGCAGTGTTTCTCCAGCATGTGACAGCTCCTTGTCCTCTGCTTGCTGCGACCGTTCGTCGGACCGGGTTCTACTCCGCCTACCTCCGCCTTTATTCCCCGGCAACAGCAATGCTAACAGCGCAGCGTAGCGACGACTGACGGTGAGGCTTCAAACACACCAAACCACTCACTTTGCAATTTCCATGCAGCTCGATTTTACTTTGACAGATTTTTTTTTACATACAATTCTTCACCTAACTTTATTTTAAAGTCATCCGTTTAAACCTGCTAATGTTCAAACAGTATGTAATGAACACTTGATTGATGATAATGACGTAAGTCGTTTTAATCTCATTAAAGACAGTATTGTTGTAGTGTAATATGTGCTCTGTAAAGCATTATATTTTGTACATGGGAAACGTTTAGCAAGATGGACTGGGTCTCCTTTCTGTGCTTATGCACATTTGCTTTTTTGGGAGTTCCCATATATATATATATATATATATATATATATATATATATATATATATATATATATATATATATATATATATATATATATATCTGTTGTAAACTGCCATTGTATAGTATATTTCTATTTATGTGCATGAATAAATTATCTGAATCTCCTTCAGTCACTGAACTTTTTTTTTTATTATTTCTAATACTTTGAATAGTTGCTCTTCGTTTGACCAGATATTAAATATTCTACAGTGTAATTTTGTCATCTTATATATATACTATAAGGCATCATAGCCTTCATCAGGGAGTCAGTGATGAAGGCTATGATGCCAAAACGCGTTGGGGTTTTTATAAGACTTCAGTAAGTTTTTATAACCAAGACAATTTAATAAAGGCTTTTTATTTTAACTTATAAGAGAGTGCCTTGGATTTTTTTTCCTTTTTGTACTACTGTTTTCCCATCCAATAGAGCACCTCTAATTATTATTAATTATTTTGAGTCCAGGTAGTGCTCCTTAAACAAACTTTTTTAGGTTTTATATTATAATTTATCTTAAGTACATAGCAGTTTTATTATTTGTGTTTCGTTTGCACTACCTTATGCATCCACATGTTGCTGTATATCCTCGTGCTGCCTTGAGTTGAGACTTCTGAAGTGCTCAGTTTGGGTATTAAGTCAATCATGAGATTTTTATGCCTTCTTGACAAACTCATTTCCCTGTTATGGGATCAGTAAGATTTAAATCCATCCACCAATGTGAATTCACCAAGCAAAAACAATGGGACACCCATATTTATCAAATTAACAAAAGCACACCATTTAAATACAATGGTTTACTGTGATAATGGTATTAACATATAATGTCATGTTGAAAAGGTTGCTACATGCATTTAAGACACAAATGCAATCATGGTCTCTTCAATTTAACATGGTTTAATCAGATGTTTGTAGCCTACAACAGTAAATGTACTTTTTTTGCACATGTATTCAAATCATCCCCCGATTAGTGAAGTGTTCACACAAATGTCCTCATCACGCTTTAGTAGTCCCAGCCTGTTGTGCTGACTGTTGGCTCTGTTGTAGTTGCTGGATCTTAATGTTCATAACTTCAATGACAGCTGTAACACAGAATACAAGGTATACAGTTAATAGGCTTGTAGGTAAAAGGTATACATCTCCTGTCCTGAATCTGAAAGGGTAAGTCCTCGACTACAAAATATAAAAACAACATGTTAACCAGGCTGACACCATTGGAAACACCATCTATGGGTATAAGAATGCCCCAAGTCCTTAATCTGACAGCTATGATGTCGTGATGTGAGGCACCCCCACGTAATGACCTTTCATTTACATTTGATTTGAAGTCAATCAGACAAATAGTTCCAGAGATATAACAAAATATTGTTTATCAATTTTGTGGACAATCTAGAAATGGTAAACCATCCAAAGTCAAATTAGTTATTTCCGTCCCATGATATTCTTTGATATGGAAAACATGGAAATTCTAAATTAAATATTTTTCGAGTTATCATGTTCACAATATGAGTAGTGACCAAGAATTTCGGCAATCATTCATCCTAACATTTACCATCAACCTAAGCAGGTAGCATTAGTCTTTTTTTTTTTTAAGTGTATACCTACAGATACATATACCTATATTTCAATCAAATGCCTATCATCTTACTTTCTGCACCTTAAATGCATCACTCTATACTGCCTCAAAAATACTTGTAAAATCTGTCATTTTCATAGTTTCCAGGGTGAGTTGTCCAGATTACAGCATTATCAGTTTTGTACAAGTTAGGGAAGAGAATCTGAGATTTTTCATAAAAAAGTATTTCACACCATTTTAACCAGCTATTAACATTCAATGTATCTATACAAAACCTGAAAAAGGTAGAACAAATAAAATTAAATAATGACCTCAGATAAAACATAAATCATTAACTTGCAATCATTAGATCTGGGAAAAGTCATTTAATTGTTGCATTAAGTTGCATGTGGTAATACTTCGAATAAATTGAGCACAGTACCTAAGCCTTACCAATGACAAAAACCCTGAGAGTGATTATTACTAAAATGAGAAGAAACAAGTAAAATATGATTGGGTTTACCTTGTTTCATGGCATGTTTTTCCTGAAGCGCTGGCTGAATTTTCTCTATCTGCTTTGTGAGGAAATCTATTTTGCGTTTGAAGAATGACTTTGAGTCTTCCACATTCTATGAAGGCAGACAACCACAAATAAACACTTTTAACAAGAGCACATCAATGACATGAAAGTAAATAATTTTTAATTCATTCAGCAAAAACATACTTACCTTTTCAACATAATATCCAGTGCCAACATCAAACTAAAACATGTTCCACATCATTTAATGTTCCAGGGACATACATCTTCGAGAAAACAATGTCAAGGACAAATAGATGCTTTCTTTCAAGCCATAAACTTAATTTGAAACATGACTATACATAAAAATGGGGAAATATGAGTTGCTGACAATTGTGAAAAGATACAGAGCTGGTTAGTGGCACAAGCAATTCTTTCCCTGTATGGAGAGGAGAATAAAGAGAAAAAAGTACATATTTAACACATAACGGTCTGTTTTTTAAGGACAGATCATGTTCAAACAAAGGCAGTCATTGATAAAATGTTGGATTAGAAAGACCCACCGCTTTATTTACTCACCCTTATTGTTTTTGTTCAGAACATTCAGGCTATCTTTAGCTTCCACATACTTAGTTTGGACAACTTTGAGTTGGCCTATTGAAGATGTCAGGAACTCGATCTCCTACAAATATACAAACCAGTCAGCACAGTCCTACCTTTTCTATTTGTTTATTTAAGAGGGACAGCACACATTAATGAACGTTTCTGTAAATGTGTCAGTATTAGCATATAAAAGCTATTTTTCAACAGTTGTCCTGGGAGGGTTGGAATATGCCAGCATCCATAAAATTAAAAACATTTTAAAAGGTAAGCTTACACCCATTCCTGACATCACTGTAGTTCACATACATAGTACACACCTTTAAATATTAATAAAAACATTAGGATAGGTATTGGTACACAGGCAGGTGGTCACAGGATGGAACAGAACTGAATAAAAAACAAAACAAAAAGCACAACATGAGAATATAAGAAAATAGACGGGAGGCGTGTAGGGCTCTAGTGTGGACAATGTTTTACATTGAAATTTGCAGTGACATCTTCAGAACGCAAATTGTATGAATATCACTGCTTTTATTCATGTGTTTTTATGCGTTTGTGTTTTTTAATCACTGCGTTTTTAGTCATTGTGTTTTATGTGATTTGAATGCAAAGTAAACTATGTGTTGCTGCCATTCTTGGGCAGGTCTCCCTTTAAAAAGAGATCATTGATCTCAATAGGACAAAACAAATAAAGGTTATGATGAATGTTGGTGTGATTTAAGCCAGATTTTAAATTCAGTTTTAAACGTGTTATATGTGGGGCATTCTCTTATGGGGAGTGGGTATGCCGTTCCAAATATTACCACCCTTAACTGAGAGAACAGATTACCAAAGGCGGTGGGCAAGGGCACATCAGTCTCCTCTGACCATAGACCCAGTGGTTCTGCTAGTAGCATGTTTTAGCTTGATGGTGCAAGTCCATATAGTATTTTATACACAGCACAAGCAGATTTAAGGTATTTAATGTTATCAAAATTCGGGATATTGTATTTTTTTAAGAATGTGACAGTGGTGGCATGAAATTAATTTTCTGCAAATATATTTAATGGTCTTTTATATCATGATTCTAATTGTCTGGGTTTGGTTTCCTTTGTGATAGATCAGATTGTAAAACAGTACTCGATATTTGAGGGAAAAAAACATTCAAACGTATGTTGGGGTGGGGGGGGGGGGGGGTACTGGATTTAACCACTACCAAGGTAACAATGAATACATGCGATATAGTTGTATTTTTAAAATAAGATGAGGAGCAGACTGTTAAACAGATTTCCTATGGCATGCTAACGCTGTGCTCAAGCTAGCACCAGCTCAATCTACCGATTCTATCCTGAATACTGAGATCAACCTGTGTATTTATAAAAAATAAGAAAACAGGGTAGACACTGAAGTCAAAGCAACAACACCTACCTGGTCTAGTTGGGTTTTAAGTCCCTCCAATTGAGGCAGGGAGAGGTCTGTAAGATTCACCGCCATGTTGGGGAGCGTGATGTTCAGTGCTGACCCTTTGAAAGTGTTTCCGGTTCACCATAGAGGACTATTATTAGTCTGAAATGTCGCCCTCGTGTGCACCAAAGGAGGAGTACACCCTCCCTGCAGGAAGCCTGGAGTCACGTCCGCAAGGGCTGTTAGTAGGTTATGCAAAAACGACTGCAACAGTTTACATAAGAGGCGGAAGTTGGAAGTGATTTTCAATTTAGTTTCATATTGAAAAAAAATTATACACCCCCCGCCACACCTCCACCGATCACCACTGAAATGTAATCAGTTCTTCCTTATGCCAGTAGGGGTCCGTGTATCATTAGTTCTTTTGAATTTCAATTAAGACTGAAAAACAATACAATGGGAAAACACTTAGTCATTTCATTATTCTCTTTTAGTTAAAGAAAAAACAGATGTTGACCTCTATTTTGGTCCGTATACCATTCGTTCTTTTTAATTTTAATTAAGAATGAAAAATAAAACATTTTTCCCCCATTACACCACAACATAAATATGGGATAAAGGAATCATCCTGAAAACCAGACGTGAATGAACAAAAACCAGGGAAAATAAATGAAAAACCAAGGATCCAGAAATATATGTATATAATTTATCAGCCGTACTGTCACCCCCCCCCCCCCCCCCCCCCCCCCCACACACACACACACACACACGATATTGGACAAGGACTGACTCATAGTCCCTTGTCCAATATCACGTAAATGTATATATATTCTTTTCTCTTTCAGGAAAAACTAGTGAGGAATAATGAGGATAAAATAATTGTATTAAGGAATAAGTTTGAAAAAAAAAAAAAACCGTAATATTGACCCAAAAATAACAACTGGAAGCACAACCTCTCTGTCAGACTTCCGGACAATGCACAGCTGTTCTGAAGGACAGGGACACTGCAGTTCCATGGCCCTCCAGTCAGTTGTATTGTAGGACATGTGTAGGCATCAGCTAACCTTCCACCTCCAACCACAGGTGCCTTTCACCACTACACACAGGAGCAGGGGCACGTACAGCACACTGGTGTTTCCACCAGTACACCAACCCCACCCAAAACACAACTGCAAAAACATTTTTGGGGAAAATTACAATAATTCAAAATAAACACTTTCAATATACAAGTACTTGTAATATGACAACAAGAATAATTTAATACGTTTATTTTGCACAGCTGAAAAAACCCTGCAGAGGTTAATAGAACATTCATATTTCACAATATTCATTATAAATCTCAACATTTGTGTTAACACATTCCTTTATAGAGATCTACAGAGCAAATGTGAGGTCAAGCTCGCCTAATTATCTCCAATTCATTAATCTGGTGAGGATCTTCAAAAGTGACTCCATCTTAAAACAGTCTGCATATTTACATAAACCTAAACATTACTCAGGCCTTTCTGGGACTTTTGTCAAGTGCTTTGAAAAATAACCATAAAATTAATGAAATTATAGCAATAGTAGCTATTATTATTAGAATTCATAATAATGGCAACAGTGCTATGGTATCTAATAACATAGGTCCTGTGTGAGCAATGACATTAACATCGTCTTTGGAGGAATTGAATTCTCTCTCTCACGGTCGTATCTGTCATTTATTTATAAGCTCCGGCTTCAGCCCTAAACCTTTTCAGTCAAAGATGCTGATCATGTATGCATATGTGTTCTTGTGCTTTTCTGTTTGGTCTGCAGTGTGACCGAAATAAAAAATCTAATTGTTTACATTTTCCACTATCTCTTCCTACTTTTGACAAACCCACACCACATACACATCTTACACTCAACCACACAGCACATTCACACAACCAAGACAGGGCACTGATCCATACTTTGCCTGTTTAGTTACACATTTTGTCGTTTTTGTACATTATATGCCACACGTTCACATTCATTCTGAACAGTTTTCTGTGCTTGGGTTCGAGTTTTTATGAGCTACAAGCCTGATGACTTATATGAAAAACACTTTGGTGCTGTCAAAAGTCTCCCTGTTCATGTGTGTCAGAATTGTAAATGCATTAAACTAGCTGGGAACCTATAATAACATACCTCCAGGTTTCTATGTTTGCTATATTGTTATTTGTACATTTATTTATACACAGTAAGAACCGGAAAGGTCAGATAAATGCGACCTGGTCACTCAGATTGAAGAGGCGTTATAAAATATTGGATATGTATCAGATTTAGGGCAACATATGAAAGTGGCCTGAGTCAGATTTGAAAAATTTGAGCCGTTCAAACAGTCTTTGACAGATTGGACATAGTTCACAGAGGGGCAAAAACAATAAAAATTAAAATTAAAAAAATCAGATCTGGGTCACATTTGCCTGTATTCTGTACGTATTGCCACTGAATATAAATAAATAGAGAAATCAGGTCAATTAGAAAATCTAGTCAGTGTGATGTGGTAATGACTGAGCTCATTACTATTCATGAGCTCACCCTGGTGAGACCACACCCAGAGAATTCATCTAGCTCTGGGATACATTTTCACACACAAGCTGGAGTTCCACACAGGAGGGTAAACATGACAAATTCAAGGTGCCCAGTATTGGATGGGGTTCCGGTGGATGCAGGTTAAAACTTGTGAAAATTCTGTCTATGGTCCAACATTACAAGCACAGCTACTCTTTGCTTTGATAACTGTAAACACATTTAAAGGCATTCAAATTCCCAAGCTGTTTTAACATTTATCCAACTATCGGTGATGCAGTACATATCTTCTTTAACAAGAAATAGATGGAGCCTATGATGATGTGTTCTTACTTCAAAACAGGCTACACATTTTTATCATGAGCTCATTTTAATAGACACGCCGACTACTTTTGGGGGTGGACATTTATTCAAGATTCTTCAATCAACACAGTAAAAGTGCAATAAAACACTCAATCATAAAATGCAGTTAAAATCAGTTACACTGTAATAAAATTAGCTTTAAAAAATTCTGTTTAATTTAATGAAAGAAGACTATAACTGGCCAAACTTAAAAATTAAGATCAAGTCACTTGGATTTTTGAATTGAAACCATAAAACACCAAATATATACATCCTATTTTTTGAGCATGACCTCAAATCCACCTACTGCAGGTGAATCGGTAATCCATACACCACCGGTGCAGCTCCAATGAGGTGTTTCAGGTTGGTGGCTTGACGTGCTGGACCCATATATTCCAAGAGGGGGGCTCCATGCCCAGCAGAAAACCAGCTCTCAAACAAGGCTTTAGTGAAACGATCAATATCCCGATCTGTCACATCCCACAAGTTTCCCAAAATAAAGGGGCTTTAAAGTGAAAGAACAAAGAGTGAGAATGAAAAACAATTGAATCAGTTGAAACAAATACATGGAGCTTTTAAAAATATATAAAAATAAAGAATATTCAACATAATAATCCACACATATTGAGTTAGAAATACATGCCATTACCAACTAGATGAAACTATCATATACTAGTAGTGTAAAGTTCATGATTAGTCAAATGACCTGGGAAAAAAAAAAGTTCTATATTCATGATGTTATTGCGATTATCACTAATTTTACAATCCCTCAAAAACATCATGCAATTTAAGTTTTCAATGAACTAAACTCACCAGCCTGCTATGAGGTAGTTGAGGATGATGCCTTGTCCTTCCTGATCTCCACGCACTGCTAGAGCAGCACTGCTGCAGCCAAAGAGCAGTGAAGCTGCTTTCATCTGCTGCTTCAGGACTGACTGGCCGTCTAAGAATCGTGAGCCTGCACCGTGACCAATATAACTACAATATGGATGAGACCAATAGCAAGTCAGTGAAAAATACAGAACATAGGACCAATTATTAACCGTTATTAAAATTCAATGTTCTTCTGGAAAAAATCGTATTAGAAAATATCATGTTTTAATATCTAGTCCAAGAGTATGAAATGTATTTTGGTTTAGGAGCCATATATAGCCCAATATGGTCTCAAGTGGACCAGGCCAGTCCAACAATAATGGATAATAAATACATAAGTCTCCTTTAAAAATAAGAATAACAGGGAGAACAACTAACCTGAAACGTCTTAAGAAAAATATCTGCAATTTTAACATTATAATTATTTACATCTGCAATACATCTTAGAGATCAAAAAGTACAAAACAGTTGGTAAAAGACAATATTGTTAAAATTTAAGACATTTCATATTGTTCATGTTTGTACAGGTTATTCAGTATTTGTTTTGTGAAGGAAGGGCTTGTAAATATAAATACCTTCATGTAATTTTACTTTCAGAAAACAAAACAAAACACCAAAACAAAGAAAAATCTGCGGTAGTCATTATTCATAGGATATTATAATAGTATTTCACTGGTCTGTTCCATGTGAGATCAAATTGGGGTGTATGTGCCCCCTGAAATAAAATGACTTGGCAATGGCTAATGCTACAGTATAGTGGCATGAAATATCAGTTTGTCTATCACCACACAGCCAATCAAATGTTAGCATTTGTACCAGAGCCAATCATGGATACTGTTACATGAAATCATTAGCCTCATGGTACCACATTACTGGGGGTGAACATTTTTTCCTCGGATGGAGACACTCCCCTGTCCCTGCTTGTACTTCCCCCTGGCTGCTGGCAGTGTTGGCATGAAAGCATGATTAATAAAAAATATTCTTGATAAATTAAATGGCTAGCTAGCTTATCTGATGTTAGGTGATGCTGCATGAGTCTATTGAGTTGGGCGACCAATGAAATTAGTTTGGGGCGTGGTATATGTCAATCAATCCGTTGCCACCCTAGGAAAAAAAAAATCTTGCTTACTGGGGTGATATGGCATATACTTCAGTGTTCTTTCGTGTATTTTGCTACCAAAGTACTGTGGCAACTGATAGAAGAAATGTCATATTAGTGATAGTATATAGTATAGAATAGGAATTGTTCTAAATGCTCTATATGTTGTTGTATGGTGTTTGTTCTTTACAGTCAGTGAAGCTGGAGAAGGTGAGTGAGAAGGTCATTTCAGCCCATGGGCCATGTATTTCACACCCCTGACTACTTTTGAAGTAAGCAAGCTCATCAGAAACTCACATATACAAATCTTTGGATGCCACAGCTTCTGCCAGTTGACCCAAGTTAGGAGCCACTCCACACACACCGTCCCAGCCTGGTTTGCTGAAAGAACAGACGAGTAAATGAGAGGGAATGAGAACAATGACAGAATTAAATAAAAAAAACCTGCCATGTGTGTTGGTCTCACCTGCTAAACCACCCCCTGAACTGATCTTGTGCATTGCCCAAATTTCCATCAGGGTCCAACACATAAAAGACCTTGTTTAGATCCACACCATGCTTCAAGATGGACTGAGGATCACTCTGAAAAGGGATACAGACACTTAAAACAGATACTGGTCCAATACTGACCCCAAGATCTGAAATGGATATCGAAGACAATTGTGTGATCCATGGGCCCTTCCATTTAGTTCAATAACATACATACTTACACTAACACTACACAGAGAAAATGTCTATAAAATAAAATAATGACTGGTAATTAAGATATGTAGCCAACTAAAACAGAAGTATTCCTCTCTGCTGCATTAGTTCCTGGTGTGTATACTTATTATCATAACAAAAAAAAACAAAAAAAAATTATTCAGCCAAGGAACAGCAGCGTTATAGTTTGGCTGGGGTTTATCTGTTTGTTTGGAAGCAAGATAACTTAAAAAGTTATGGATGGATTTGGCTGAATCTTTCAGGAAATGTTGATACTGGCACAAGGAACAAAATATTTCATTTGGGTGGTGATTGGGGGGGGTGGGCAGCACATTTGTGTTTCATTCATTTGGTTGGGTCAGACTGCTGCTCGCTGAAGTGCAAGTGAAACTTATCGCTCATTTGAGTCTGCACTCTCCAAGTGCTTTTGTAGTTCTATCCAGTTTTTATTTGTTAATGGTTCTGTACAGAGAAGTTATTGAAAATGGATTGCAGTAACATCTTCAGCTGAAATTAATGGCTTTTTTAAGGGACAAAGACTCAACTTCCCATGAGCACTAGCATCTACTGTCATAGGAGGCAGAACTGTGGCCACAACTGCAGTTGTTTTGAAGCTAATGAACGAAGAGTGGCTCCTCTTTACAACACTGCATTTCTTTTTTCAAGACAGCAACTTATGGCGTGCAAAGTGATGTTTGAAACAATACAAGTAAACTTCATAAACTCTTTGTAGTAGTTTAGTAAGTGGTGTGAAAACAAAGGTGAAACCTAACTTTGGAGTCTGGCTGCTTCTTCAATGTATCACTTTTACTATAGAGTTCTGAGTGCTCCTCACAGACCAATGTTCTATAACATGTCTCAATAATATTTACACATTACATTAGCATTTTCAGAAATGACTTCAGTCATTCAACATTATCATTCTGTATTACCAGTTCAGTGCTAGCTGCTTCAGCCCTCTGCATTCACAGTATTCTAATTTTAGAATTGTCTTTCTGAAGGTCAGTTTAGTATCCAGACCCTGGCATGAACATTAAACTCGATATAGAACCATTTCAGTCTCACCTCCCAAAGCCCTTAGTTAAGGGACAAACAATGCCCCCCCCTCAAAAAAAAAAAAACAGATTACTATCACCACAGAACTAGTCATGTGACTAACAAAGTGTTTACAACATATTTGACTAGTACTAGACACCAATACTAAAACTAAAATAAAGACTAAAACTCATTGTTCCAAAGAATATGTATAAAGAACAGAAGCAGCCAGAAGAGGGCCAACTACATGTCCATTTTCATTTCACTTCCTTAGTTCTTATCCATGGGTTCAAACCAATGCAGAGGTGTACCAGTATTTTAGCCTCTGATCCATCTCTCTCCTGTTTATCTTCCCTTTTCACAAAGCAATTTTAAGGTCAAGCCTGATGTTGCTTTCTCCACCTTAGCTATGGAGTAAAAACTAGCTTAAGAAAGGTGCTCTGTATTGGCTAATAAACAAAGTCTGTATAGCTGTGTCAGATCTAAAATGTAAGAGTGGTTCAACAACTATATCTTTATAACAAGACATATTTACACAAATGTAACACCACTTACCTCTTTCTGAATGCTTAGTCCAATTAAAGACTGTAGAGAAGGCATCCGGCTCACAGAATGAGACTTCAAAACGGGAATGCTCTCCCATGGTAATTTCTGAAGGTGCTACATTGGACGGAGTAAATGGTTTACCTTCACAAAAGAGAGGTTCTATCGGACTACACAAAAAATTTCAGAATGTGCGAAGTGATGGAGCTAACCTTGTCCAGTATGAGAACAACATGTCCACGAGGCTGATCTACACATGCTAACCTGGACACAGCTGTATCCAGAAGCTGCTCACAATCCACATCCCACAGTGGACAAAGACCCAGGCCAAATGTTTTAAGGTCTTCTGGAGAGAGCACAGGAGATGCAGAGAGAACAGCCTAAAAAACAATACAGAATGAAAGAGTCAAATTCTGATGCACAAATATCTGAGGAACATTTAGGGGGGGGTTTGAAATAAATCTCCACACCTTCAGCATCTCTTCACTGACTGTTACACCCTTGGCAGATAAAGCCTTATAGAGAGAGTGGGCCTGACTGGCGAGCTGAAGGTCTGACGACAGGGGGAGCAAGAGGCTTTTCCAGCATCTCAGCACAGTCTCCATCTCCTTTAACAGTTGCTGTAAGAAAGATGGTGCACAGAGACAGAACAGTTACTAAACTTTACTACATGAACCAAAAGAACTTCCATATTCTCTGTCATTACACAATAAGTCTAACATCAAAACACATTAAAGGGGTCATAGTTCAGTAAATCAACTTTTATTAGTTTTTGGGTCATTTATTTGTATATTTGGATCCTAGTAGTTATTCAAGTTTGAATTTGAAGTCTCCAGGTGGTGCACAATTCAAGTACAAACTTCAGATGAACATTTCGCAGAGTACAACATAATTGTCAGCAGCAGCAATTGTAGTCCATCATGAAAATATGTCCAAACTTTAAGCAGGTTATGTAAAATGTTCAGTTGTTAGATATATTAATGAACACAAGTTGTTGAACAGGACAGAGCAGCACAGCAAAGCACCTGGAGGGGGTGGGGTGTGAAGTCGCTCATGTGCATTAAAAGGGCCAGTACTCAAAATGAACTGTGTGTCATTACTAAGAAATAGGGTAAAAGACAGACCTGCAAGAGTTGAATGAATGAAGAATTCAGACCCAAGCAGTTCATGTCAACCACAGGGAAATGTTTTAAAATGCATAATTCTATTTTAAAACAACATATCACTCCTTTCATTTTAAAGTTATCTAGTTTGCATTAATATGTCAGTTTTCCATTTCTCCAGCTGCCTCCTTCCTTGGTGCTTACCTCTACTCGAGCGTCAAGTGCTCTGCGACCCTCCCACCACTTCTCTTTCTCAGATTCACGGCTCACAACCTTCTGCTCCACTTTGATACTATCAATCTCTTTCAACAACCAGCTTATTGGGTGCTAAAAAAAACAGCGAGACAAGGACAGGTAAAGTTAATGACAAAACTTGAAAAGGAATTAAGTGCACTGGTATATGGCTTCAATATAAAGTACTTCTTAAGAAATAGAACAATTCATCAAAGGTTAAAGATCATGTATGTATAAATGGCAATCACCAGACACAATAAAATCAAAATTATCATGCATTGCATTAGATTAGATTACTGGACTAGAAGAGCACTCAGAGTGCAGACCTCCGCCAAGACTGACCCCTCCTCAAATGAAAGGACGTTCGCCAAGGAGGTTATGTTTTGGTTGCCGTTTGTTTGTTTATCCTTATGTTGTCTGTGTACAGACAACATAAGGATGTACAACATAACAAACTAAAAGTTATGGACAGATTTCGATGAAACTTTCAGGATAGCTTGGGAATAACACAAGGACCACTCAATTAGATTTTAGTGAAAATCCGGAAGAGATCCTGAATCACTATGAAATTTTACATTGTGGTAAATGGATAATACATTTCAAAATGATCCAGATCTTTCCGGATCTTCACCAAAATCTAAGCAATTGATCTTTGTGTCATTTCCAAGCTATTCTGAAAGTTTCATCGAAATCCATCCATAACTTTTGAGTCATGTTGTACACAGTCAGACAAACAGACAGACAAACGCCGGCAAAAACATCACCTCCTTTGTGGAGGCAATGATATTTTAACATTTGACATTTATCCTGACCTGCTGGCTGGATGTGGGGATATGAACTGTGACAGGAGCAGAGTCCTTTTCAAGACGTGTCAGTATGATGCTATCTCCGGTCTGCCTCGGTTTCAATCCAGTCACAGACAATAAACACACCGTCACCCCTGCATAGGCAAAGAGGGAAATGTTGGGAAAGGGTCATGCACATTACATTAAGAAAACTTACTTGAAACATTCATGACATCACATCAAATTTCACATGAAATGAAATAATCTCTGGTGTATCACTTTTCCCACTGAAAATAAAATGCTAATTATTGACTTACCTGGGGGTATGTATTGAATTTGTTGCATAAACTCTTGGCAGTGGCTCTGAGGGAAAAGAGAAACATCAGCAATTGGAAAAGAAAAGATGTTTTCCAACTGCGTAAGCCTTTGTTCAGCAGAGGTCTTGGATTCGGTTGGGGTGAGCTCATCTAGAGTCAGAGCATCCATCTTCTCCGTTAACTCACTGGAAGTCTTTCTCAACTTCCTATCAAATTGACACAACAAAGCCACAGGGATTTTATTAAATTTAATTGAACATACAAATTGATTCTCAGGATAACATCAGGGTTTCAAATTCATACTTGAGACAGCTGGCTAAATGCCTGATCATGCGATGACGGCTTGATATTCCCAGGGACTGGGCCTGAAGCATTGCTGTAGTAACAGGGTCCTGTTGTCCTACGGTCAAACTCAAAAGAGTACACACGGTCGGGAAGATGGTGGGGGAGGGAAAATGCTGAAGATTTAACCAGGCTGAGCGGAGCAATGATTGGACTTCTTCCAGAGAAAGATTGTCTGGGAAGAAAAGAAAGAGGAAAAATGAGTCACCATAGATGACTTGATACTGCTGAGCTGGAAGTAATTCTATAAAACTTAGTTAACATTACCATTTATTGTAAAAAAAAAGAAAAGATGGTTGATAAAATAAAAGTAAAAATAAGAAAGGTATTTATGTAAAATAAGAAAAGTAGCTGATTTTTTTTCAGTGACAGCAAAATACATTTTAATTCAAATGGCTTACTGTAACAGTAGCTGGGTGCCCTTTAGTGGCTGTATAAATATTTATTTCTGAGAAATACTTTTAAAATGACACCAAAGGTAGCGCAACTGTATCAATTTATAGCAAATAATCATGTTTAGGATAGTTCAAAATCAAAAGTGTACCAAGACATTTTAAGAACCTAAGGAAACTGATAATGCTGTAAATATTACAGTAGTAAATCAGTTATTGTTTAAAATAATAGTCATGTCTGAGCATGCCTTTTTTTTATTTTACTGGTAGATTTATGGAGATGCCAGATTATTAAAGGTATATGTAGTACCACTGCAGAATACCTCACCTGGCCTGCTGTCTGTATGTGGCAGATGTGTTTTTGGACCTTCTCTTGTTGGACCTCTGGTTTTCAGCTTGGACACATCATTTCTCTCCAACTCAAAACACATATCCCTCCTCAAGACCTCAAAATCAACATCTGAAGAGTCGAGAAACAGATGAGGTTCATTTTCTTTTTAAACTTAAGCTTCAAGCATTTCAAATTATATTTTCTTATTTCACTTTTGATTTGGGTAGTGTTCCACAATCAACAAATTTCCTACCAGTGTAATTTAGATATTGTAAAGCAGTAGGAACTATTAAGAGTGACATGGAACTCAAGTACAGTAGTACAGTACAGAGTAGATGATTGGCTTCTTTTTCTCCCCAAGAATGAATAAGTATACACAGAAAATACGTACCAATGCTTTTACATGATCTAGTATGGTCTTCAGTGTCATTATCTGATGCCCTGAGCTGCTCGATAGATATGTCCAGGACTTCATTAGGTTCCTCTTCAATGGCTCTCATTCTGTCTGGCTCCTCCAAGGTTTCTGCCTCCATCTTGGACCTCACCCCTCTGGTTCGTCCTCGTCTCACTGAAACGGGTTGCTCGTCTTCAGAAGTAGTACTCTGTGAAAGTGCTGTGCTCTTCTTAACTCTAGTCTGCTTCTTGGTTGGTGCTTTGTCAGGAGGTGGATGAGTGGATGCTTTGCCACTGTTGGCAGCCTTTCTAGTAGTAGTACGTTTTTTAGGACCTTGAGCTTTTTCTGTGGTTTCTGCCCGGATATTAGCCTCTGTGTCACTCTCGTCACTAAATTCCACCTGTATTAAAATATCAAAATAACATTAAATAAAACCTTTTTAGAAGTAAGAAAGACTTTATTTGATTAGATACCAACCTTAAAAAGTGGCTTCTTTGGGCGTTTAGGAGCTGCAGGTACAAGCTGGACAGGCGATAATTCTTCATAGACATGAAACTGTAATTTAGAGGCAGTCTTCGGTGCTTTCTGTGTCAAGGCAATGGGTTTTACGTTTTGAAGAGGAGTGCAGCTCAATGTAGGTACTACTGTGTTGAAGTCAAATATGCCATGCCCTCCGGGAGAGGATTTGGCAGTCACTGGTGTCATGGGAACCAGACTTTTTCCTCTGGATACGGAGCCTGTCACTTTAATCTTTGGCTTGACAACATTGAGCTTCTTCGTGTCCTTTATTTTGACCCGTTTCTGCCCTTGTTTAAGCTCTTTGCTTTCATTTGGTGCTTTCCACATCCAAACATTTGAGAAGAGCTCCTCGGGGATGCATTCCGTATTTGCAGCTAATGTGACCAGTGACACTATGGCTTTGGTTGCCATCAGACCTGCTCTCACAGATGTTAGCACAGGAGAGGGAACAGAGTCGACAAAGGCTAAACCAGCTTCCAGTATTTTCCACACACTACAGATCTTGCTGAGGCTTGGATCAAGGCCAGATGTGGCCATGTGAAGGTAAACACGGCCCACAATGTCATGCATAAAGGAGGGTTTAGCAGAACCCTTGTCACTACCATTGGCTGGGAAAAGTTTGGCCAATTTTGTTCCCAGTTTGGCAGTGACATTCTTACAACGTGCTAAAGCTGTCCAGTGAAGCTTCAAACTCATTTTTGCATCAGTCGGATCCAGCTGGAGAGCCAGATCAGCCCGTGCTGCTGCCCAGCGAGCAGTGACACGGCCCAGGCAGGGCTCAGAGCAGCAGGGGCACTGGCAGTCTGGCTCATGTGCAAGGGAAGACAACCAGCAGCGTGGCATGACTTTGAGAGGAGGGGAGCTGGACAAATCACTCACTACAGGTTCTTTGGAAATCCACCTGGTGCTCAGAATGTCTTTAAATTCATCTTCCAGGGAAGGAAGGAGAGATTCAGATTTCTGTGCAGGGCGACCTTTCCTGGGTTTGATTTTGACATCTGCCTTCTGTTTCTGGTCAGAAAAATCTGAGAAAATAAGCAAATACACAAGTTCATGGTGTAGTTCAAGAAAAGATAACAGATACCCCAGGATTTGCATGCATACAATTGTAAATTAAAATCAAGTACTGCAATCAACAACACTAGCAAAATCATTTTAAGAGAATACAATCTGAGGATGTATACATAATTACATGTGCATGCAACTGACCTGTGCAAAGTTCCAGGAGGTTCTTGACATTGTCTAAATCAAATCCACTTTCTTCTTCCTGCCCATGCATCAGATCCAACTCCGCTTTCACTATCATCAATTCAGCACATCTAAAACAATGACAAAAAAGGGGAGTTGTCATGATAACAGTAGCAATGTGAGTGTTGACAATGAATTATGTTGACCTAAAGTTCACAAGCCGTATTTTTAGGACACACATAGATCATACAATTACATTTTTAAGCCTTTTTTTTTTTAATAATTCATGCTTATTCTGTCACTGCAGGCAAGTATAAGGTGCAGTGTTTCTGTGCAAATCCAGGTTGTAAGGAATTGGGTTAAATTTAAGGTTAAACATATCTACATTTTGCCAACATGCAATTTAGTAAAGAAATCGTGTGGGCTATAATAAAAGAATGTGAGAATAAAACCCCCACAAATTAAAATGTAACATCATGTAATATCTTCCAATGTCTAATCTACAAGTAAAACAGACAGTCAAGGTTCTTTATAATGCACGTTTTATAGTTATAGTATAAGTATAGTTTAAGAAGTATGAATCATGTTTAGGTTTTTAAGTGTAGCTTCCTTAACTTTTACACATACAATAAATACTAATGTACAATATGAACATACTGGCTCAGTGCTTGGAGCTTGATGGCCAGTTTGAGGGCTTCAAGACACTGCAGCCTGGCATCATAAATGGCACCACAGCTGCTCCTCATGGAAACAATCTTCATTGAGCAGTTTAACAGCTCTGAGAGCAGCTGCCACTTCACCATAAGGTTATCTCCTATTCACAAGTGAGAAACGAAAGGATCAACAAAGTATTCAAATAAACAGTCTTCCGCTGGGTCTCTCTATAATGCAATCATACCCTGGTCAATGAATCGCACATCTGTGCTCCCGCCAGTAGCCCCATAAAGACCCTTTCCTACTAAAGTCACCAAGAGGCTGCAGAGAAGCTTCAGACTCTCATACAGGGCAGTGTCTGGACTATTCACACCTGAAACATACAAATATGTCCAAGTAATTACAGCAATCCTCAAAGGCACAACTCAGTATTTTTTTCAGATGCCTTAAGCTAACCATGCTGTTTGATGAGGTTTCGCTGGTCTTGTGGCAGTGCAGCCGTATCCAGACTCAGATAGGAGCCACACACCTGGAGAGTTCGAGCTCTTAACAGGTACCAACTTTTGGATTGTCTCTGTTCATTCACCTCTTTGAGAACCTCACATAGATAGGACACACCACGATCCATCTGACAAAACAGAGGGGAGCATCAGATAAACAAAATGATAAATAAATAAATAAATAAAAGGAGGGTGGGGGGTTGCAACTACAATGTGAAAATGAGGAGGGGGGGGGGGGGGTTGGTCATCAAACAGATCACCTACCTGCCCTGTGGCGTAGCAATACTGAGCTTTCAACAGAGTGACCAGCATAAACAGAGAGGAAGGACCCTCAGCAGTGGTATCTGAGGTAACAAACTTGTCTGCTTCCTGTAGCTGCACCTACAAATATTAGTTAGTTGCATCAGAAAAACGTTAGGAAAAAAATGTGCTTAATGAACCTTTGACAATCACATTCTTCATTATTTCCATAAGAAACACTATGTTTTAAATTTTTATTTTTTTTACCAAAGCCAGTTCAGAGGAGCCCAGATCCAGGAGGAGGCTGGCTGACTGACAAAGGGAACTGGCACAACCATGAGCATCAACAAGGTGACGTGCAACTCCAGTAGCAAGTTGGTAAGCTTCCAAAGCCTTTAAAGGCTAAATAAGAGAAAAGGGACATTTTATGGAACATTTCACCAATTGCCTGAACATACTGGATGAGATGAGGATACACCATGTAATAATTTATATTGTGTGAGTGTATAGTTTTATCTCATTTTGATAGAACATTAAAAAGTAACTATATTAACAACCTCTAATAATTCAATCACATTTTGTATTGTTACCTTTCCCATTAGTTTAAAGAGAGTGGCCATTAAAGCAATGGAGCTGCAGGTCTGTTTAGGGCTCCTGACAGATGGCAGGGCATCACCCTTTTGAAGAGTGGACCACTCCTCTAGTGCACTTTCCAAAGGCTGCGACAGATCTTCAATTAAAAAAAAGTAATATTTAAGGAAAAAAAATTCTAATCACTGGTGTTGAATAACAGATTAACCAATTATGACAACACTTGACTAACATTGAGGAAAATAGTTACAGCAGAAGAGTAGATCACTTAAATATTTAGGAACCTACTTTTCTCTGCTGCCAGGTTGAGATGCAAGCTGTCATAGACCTGTGAATTGTCCTGGTCTCTCTGCTTATCTTCATATTCAAAATCATTAGTCCCAACAGAATTGGCCACACATGGTGCCTGCTCACGCAAATCCTTGAGCTTCTTCTCCCTCGCAATGGTCTGGCCAGAAAGACGTACCATTTGGTGATCACAATGCATGCTATTCAGAATTGTACTTTATTTCAATCCATCAGTTATATTATTATCTGTATACCGATGTCAATTTGAACATTTCTCATTTTTATATATTTTAATACACTTCAGCATTTCTGAATCCAAATTATGAGTCCAACACTATACCTTTAAAAGTTCCTGCACATCTGACTACGTCATGGGCAACTCACACAACCAAAACACCCCCTTTCAAATACTGAAAATTCATCAGGACATATCTATCTACTGGTTTGCGAATATAAACTTGATATCACTACAAAGTCAAATGCTCACCTCCTGAAGATTCTTCTCAAGGTTGCAGATATAGAGCCACAGTAAAGCGTGGGCCTTATCATCTCTCAGTCTGTCAGTATTGTCTTGAGTCTTTGGTTCCTCTTCCAGCAGTCGCAAAGCTTCATGTATAAAATCAACTGCTGTGCTTTAGGTTTACAGAGAAACAACAAAAGAAGAAATGAACACTTTGTTCATTACATCTGTAGCAGTGTTTTAACTATCACTCTTCACCCTCATGTATTGTGAGAAAGTAAATTTTGACAAACAGGAATTACAGGTATTGACACTGAAACTCCAGACTATCAGTTATAGAAAAGAAAGCTCCTACCAGTCAGTCTGGTCACTGAAATCTTGGAAACAGACAACTTGGGCCATTTCACAAAGGTAGACGGCACGCAGATGGGTATGAGAGCTGTCCTCGTGACAGATATCCAGCAGGTCACAAAGGGTGTTGTAACGTTCCTGGGCTGTGTCTGCTGCTACCTCTTTATAGGCACGTAGCTCCTCATCCAAAAGGCAAAGTATCACTCCTTCATCCGGGACATCTGGACCGAAACCATCACGTAATGTTCTGTTACCAAATGAGACAGGAAAATCAAACAATATTAATTACCCTAAACATCTCAACATCACCATTTTCAAGAGTTTGTCACTGCAGTGCTATCAAAATTTGTATTAAACCTCAGTCTGATGTCCTCCTCAGAGTTACGGGCTGCATCAACTTTTATTTTCACCCACAGAGAGACCGGTTCAGCCATATGACTGGTGATTTTGTCCCCAAGAGCCTTCAGCCACAAGATGACCCAGTCTAGAGCTCGTTCCAGCTGTCCAGCACGACGAGACGTCTGTACAGCCAGCATGAAGGGACGACTCAACTAGGAAGTGGAGAAAAAATACATATGAATCTCATATGGCCAATTTCGAGGTAATACAGATGACAGTAAAATGTTTCCATCTAATGTGTCAAAACTAGAAAGTATATCAACCAATTCTATGGAAACACAATATAATTCTAACGATTAATTATAAAATTGGAACCTTTATGACAACGTACGACAATCATTGAGAAGACTTACTCTATCAACAGAGAGTGATGGAGGGCAATTCTTGTAAAGATCCTTGCAAATAATTTCAACAAGCTTGAAGGCCTGGTCATAGAGATGCCGGTTGTACAGTCCACAAGCCAAGTTACTCACAGTAATAACTAAAAAGGACACAAAATACAACAATAACATCATTCTACAATAAGAATACTAACAATTGGTCCTAACAATTTAAGAAAACATTTGAGGGCCACACAACAGTAGTAAAGAAATGTGGTCACCTGCTTTGATAAGGAGGCTTTCACTGGACAACTGGTGTAGTTTATTCATCATCTGTCCCACTGTTGACTGACAGTACAGCAACACTCTGTCTAGTGTGTCACCGTTCTCCAGCTAAGAGTAAAAAAATTCCAAGTCATTATTTAAATCTCGAGTTAAATAGATTTTGACTGCATCAACAACTTATAATTGTGTCTTTTCATTTCCATAACTTAGAACAAAACTGTGGAAGATGTGCCCTTACCTGTGATGCAACCATGCTTTCATAAGCAAATACAAAGCCTTGGTAAATACTGAAGCAAAGGACTTGTTGCAGTCTACTGCTTTCAGCTTGGCAAATGGAATTCTGTATAAATAAAATCAAAACATAAATTAATAATCAATACCAGCACAAATGATCATTTGAATATAAAATTAGCTTTCAAACTCCAGTTACATGGTTTTGAGAATTCAATTTCACTATAGATTTCCAATGATGATTTCTTTGTCCACCATTAATCAAACATAAATAGAGAAAACTGCATTTCCATTTGGACCAACCTTTTTTAGTGTTCCAGATATTTGTTCTTGGTATTCATCAAGAAAAGAAAACCAGGTCAGGAGTACAGGTCCACTTAATGCTTTGCTGTTGCCATTTTCAACAGCCCATACTACCAGTGTGCACCCCTCCAGAACTGCATGAGCTTCTTGGACCCCTAGATCAGCTGAAAGAGATCTCAATGCCCTGGCACATTCTGTCAAAGCCGGACCACTATCCTGTCCAGACTTGAGAGAAGAATGGACTTTTATGGCCCATTTTCCAAGTGCCAAAGCTGTACAGTTATGTTCAGCAAAGTCTTTGACATTTTGCTCAATTTCACACAGTAGGTTGGAGGCCAGGTCATAGTGGCTGTTCTTACAAAACACCTTTACTATTATTAACACTATCTCAGATAGTGTCTGTAACCTTAATGTCTCCGTCGGGTGCTGGTCCTTGTCCTTTTGCAAGACGTGTTCATCAGTCCAAGATCTTTGATAAAGTGTGCGAAATTCCTGGAGAAGAAATAAACAGTTCTCTTTGGACACCTCTCCACAACTCCTCTCAAATTCAGCAACAGCATCCTGTGTGTAAATAGGAGTTTTAGAGTTTGAGGGTGTTGCATTGTCTGTGTCCAATAACAAGAGAAAACTCAGAGCTTGCATCTGGTAGTGAAGCTTGTCCCGTGGATTTAAAGCCATCTTTTCTTTATCACCAGAGAGTCCATTCCAGAGTACAGAGAAGCAACTCCGTGCTAGAACACAGTAGTCCTCAGCCTATGAAATGATGTAACAGTAGTGATCTTGTTAATGCTCACATAAAAATGGCAATCATTTAGTATGTAGAAACAATGCACACATATAATAAGGGCTGGGCAATCCAATATCTTCAATTGTCAACTATTTCAATTTGTCACATTATCAGCCTTTAGAAACAAAGAATCTCTCTCTCTCTATAAAAAAATTACAAATGGAAAATATTTCTATTTTCAAAATGTTGTTACATTATGCATTGTGTAGAGCATAAATATCATTAAAGTAAAAAGTTAATTCATGTTTGCTTTTAAGGATGTCTTTTAAACACGGTTGGCATGAAAACTGTTTAATTACTCTACTTAAACTTCTAACCAAGATTTGCAGAAATAATAACTGATGAAATGGAAACATCAGGCAGCTAACAATGACTGAATTACAAAGAGTTAAGTAAGTCTAGTTTACATAGATAATTTGCTAAAGCAACAGAACAAAGCATGATGCCAGCTATGAGATATGAGAAACTCAGCTTGTGGATCATGATTCCTCCTCTAAAGACCATCAATTCTTGAACAGTTTGCCCAGCCCTACATATACCGTATGATACATACCTGCTGCGCTTGAATAAGCCTGTTGTGAAGCAAGTCAGTCACATGGCTACATAGACTGTGAACTTCAAGTGCACTCAGCTTCTTGACAATATGGAAAATGATCTTTTCCATGTAAAGTGGACTGTTTTGAGGAACATTTGCTGCAGCGATGTCATAGCCATCAAGAGCAACCTTGACCAACTTTACCAACTCAGTGATGTGGGTAATGTCTGGGGGATCAATTCCCAGCTGATGATTACAAGCCCTGATGACTCTGTCACACAATGTGCGACCTTGGAGCCCTGGGCGACTCTTCACATAGTTCTGTAAAATATAAATTAGACACATTGGATGGCAATTGAAAGACAGTGTGTGCTCATTTGAAAGCTATTACATCTGGCTTAAGTTGAGTATTAAGGTGTACCAATAGGTCCGAAAAACTGAAGAACTTAATGAAGAATTGGTAATGCTATTAAAACTTCATGATCATGACATCGATCAAGTTGGCTCGATATTCAACATTTGCTTGAAATTCGGGGTTTAACGTTTCCACATTAAGACCCAAACAAGCATTTTGCCTGAATAACTAGCCTAGGCAAAGTAGCGTGCAACATGTTAAGGTCACTGTCACAATGTTGACTATTGATTTATAAGCAAAAACTCTACTCACTAAACTCCATCCTTCATTCTGTGACGTGCGTTAGGGACTGTCTACAGGTGGTTATCACGTTGGAGTTCACTTTTACATTAGTGGACCTTGGCGGAGGTATGCGCTCTCATAGTGCTTTGCTAATTACCATTAGATCCATTGTTTTATTAGAGTGACATTAACAAGTTGCAATCTGCTTACTCTGGATCAAGTTATTCAGGCAAAATGTTTGTTTGGGTCTTGATGTGAAAAAACGTTAAAACCCGAATTTCAAGCGAGACGATTTCATAGACTAGCTAATATGGGCTAATAGGGGTGACTGTGTGTTTACGGTCTGTGACTAATAACTAACCTCTAGTTGTTGATGTAAAAGCACAGTCTCTTTTACACAACTTGTCCGGTTGATGTAGTCGTCCACTTTTAAACACTTCATGACGATGTCTGCAAAGGACAGGTTACATTATATTAAGGTTCACGGTAGAATTTCCAGTTAGCTTATTTCGTATAACAACAGAACACTGTTAGACTACTTAAGTTGTTGAGTTAAGGATAGAAGATAAACTGACTTACGTTAAAAGGAGAGATGGTTACGCCAGCTCTTATTTAGAGCAGCTGAACAATATAAAAATCAGCTTTTAAGCCGCTGTTAAAGGTATAAAGTGAAGAAGACCGAAACCGCTGCTATCATGGAAACATCGCCGTCCGCCGCGCACTGCATTTGAACAAAACGTCCTGACCAATCCGATAATACTTCCTGTAAACCGGAAGTTTGACTCGTACTGGGATTTGTAGTTTTTACTATTATGTGAATTCCTGTTGTGTGTACACACACACACACACACACACACACACACACACACACACACACACACACTATCTATCTATATTGAACAAAGATATGAACTTTTTTTTAATTCGTGAGTAGATTGATAATTGTCTTATGTGAAAGTATAATTTATGTATTCGCTTGTGATCAGAGGCACACACTTTTTCTCTTGCTCTAGTCTGTTTAATGTGATTTCAAAATGACGGAATTTCATTAATTTTTTTTTCAGTTTCTGAGGATTGATTTAAATGGGTTTTTTTCCATGAATACAGATCAAAACAGGCCATTTAAAATGGTACATTTAAAATGCAACTCTCTAAAATGGGAAATAACTCAAAGCAGGTTAATGTTTAGTATTTTTAATATCTTACTGCAGTTTTCTGAAAAAAAGACAGTCTGATTTTTAAAATGTTTATTTTGAAATGCGATAGTTTTAGTTTCAATAACATTGCACTTAAAATTTTATAAAGTGCTTTAAAACAGACAGATGAGGTCCTGAAGATATGTATGAATAATCACATGGACAAGACACTAGGGAACGATTCCTCTCTTCTTAACAATGTGTTCCAAAGTAGCCATTTCAGAAGTGTCCAGGTTAATGTTGTATTTGGCCAAGATTTTCAGGATGGGTCTCAGCTTTAACCACCATGCTGTCTTTGGGATACGGTGCCTGGGGAGAAACACATTTAATGAAAGAATCTGTATAATGACACATATCGCAAACAATAGCTGACCAAATATATTATATTCTCATTATTATTGGTATTATTATATATTTTACTTATTCCAACCTTTCAAAACACCCAAAGACATCTTAAAACACTCAGAAACAATGAAGCAGTACAAGGTAAGAATGAAAGAGTTATAGATAATTAATGCCAACATGCTTTCAACAATATTTGCTATGATTCTAAACAGATAATGACAATTACAGATTAACTTTCTTCTATATCAGTCACTTAAACAAGGGCATCCCAATATATATATATATATATATATATATATATATATATATATATATATATATATATATATATATATATATATATATATATATATATAACAAAACATGAAATGAACAATGAAAGCTATATAAATGGTTGATTTTTAGTGGATTAATACAGTAATTGCAGCTCTCTTAAAATTATGTCAAATAATTAGGTAAAGTTGTAAAGTACTAATATATGACTAAATACAAACAGTGGAAGAAAGACTAAACAAGTGAAACCAGGCACAACAAACCCCACACCTGGCAGACATTTTAGCTCTTAATGGATATATTCCTCTAAAAATGTGAGACTATGGGTTTGACCTTTCAAGGTCAAAGGTCATGACATTTTGAAGCCTACATTTCAATAATAGTAACATTTCTCATCATCACTGTTCTTGGAGTTACAAGCATTCAAAGTTATGTGACCTTGATTTTGACCTTTTAAGGTCATTCAAGGTCAAATATCATGATACAGTTTTGAAGCCCATGACATGTTTCCCAATCTGTCAATAATAGGAATTGAGTGTCTACCTCGACCCCTTTTGGAGTTATGATCATTTGAAATCCTGTAACCTTGATTTTGACCTTACCCAGTCATTCAGAGATAAAGATCTTGATGCCATTTTGAAGCCCATGACAGGTTTCCTGTCTGTCAATAATAGCAACTACATCTCTATCTCTACTCTTTCTTCCATTATAGTACATTTTAGTGTTTTTAAAAATGATTATTAGGTACTGACACACTCCTTTCCCACTGGCCAAAAAACCTATTTAAACCCACTAATGATTGGCTCTTGGTGGCAGTGGGAAAGGCATACCAACCTGCATCGATCAAACAACTCGACAACTGACGCAAGTTAAATCGACTTGGCTCTAATTGGCATGTAGTGGGAATGCCAGACCCACATCAACCTGTTAGTTTATGTGATGACATGTGCTGTTACATGACATGTCATAACATCACGCCAGTAGCGTTCTATATCATGTCATTCTGTTGCACTTGTGATATCTTCAACATGATTCCAGCATGGTGGCATCACCAGGCACAGCAGGGGAAGCACAGTTTTTCAGCAGAGACCAGACTCAGCTTTTTTGTTCAATGGAGAAAGGCCAAATGTTGATTGTTAGTGGGCATTTGGGGTTTTAAAAATGTGGGTTGACCCACTAATTTTAGTGGTAAAGTGACTTTAGTGACACCCCCCTCCCCCCCAATCTCTTGGGACAACAATAAGTCAAAATCTATACAAACAAGATGCAGGATTGAAAGACGAGCATTTTGGTGCTCATTGGAAATCTCTAAAATGAACAGTTAAAAAGTTACATCCAAAAATATGATTTTGATCTCTGTTGTGACCGAGTCTCTTCAACTTTGGCTTTCAACTAGAAAGTAATGAAAAGGAAATCCCTGACTTACCCTTTTATCATTGTGAAAAAAATAAAAAAAAATTGGTGATGGTGACCTACATTTACCAATATTTAATAAGATGTGTTGTGGAGCACCTCGCACACGCCCTGAATGTTTAATGGAATATGCTCCAGTGGTTTTTGAGTAAAGTTGCTGACAAACAAACAAACAAACATACATAAAAATTAACCAGATACAATACAAATTGATTGATATAAAAATGAAATCTTACTCAAAATCAGTGCCTTCTTTAAGGTCTGTCAGTGGCTGAAAAACCAAACCTCTCTTCCTCATGCCTAGCACGCAGGCTGAGTCTGGAGAATTGGCAAAGATGCGACCTGGAGGTTTGATGTTAAAAACAGAGCATGCATTAACAAAGGGAGTTTTGTCATACTACAAAATCGTGCTTCGACTATGATCATGTCCACACCATGTCTGTAGCATTCCTTCAGCTTATCAGTCAACCATAACACAGACTTGATGCCCATTTTTGTGCCAAAATTCCTGTCAAAGGGGCTGGGTGTTCCACCCTATGAACAAAGGACAGAATGCCATATGTGAAGAGAGTTGAAATGGGTTTAAAATAATGAGACTGTGCAGAGCCAACAGAAGGTCTGTTTGATATGACACACCTGCTGCATGTGTCCAAGAACATTCTTCCTGCAGTCGAAGACTCCTTTACCTTCTTCTGAATAAAGGTTAAAGATAAAGTCGGTGGTGTAGTTTGCATTGCATTTCTCATTCCTGAAAAAAAATACAATGTTGAACGAGAAACTAAACTGTAGTGAAATTCAGAGTAAATTTGAATTTGTTCAGACAATAATTATTCTAAACACCTCAGAATGAGCCCTCTCTTCACTGTGGTTTTCATCTTCTCCACCAGATGTTCTACATTAAGCTGCAAAAAAAACCCAAAAAACATTAGACCATCATTCTCTGTATACGCCATTACAAAGCTTCCTTACTTTTATAGATCTTTGAAGACAAACCTCAAGGTCATGAATGTTGAAAGGTTCCTCATAGATGTACGCAGCATCAGCTCCAGATGCCAGACCTGACATTGTTGCCAGGTAGCCACAGTATCCTCCCATTGTCTCAACAATAAACACTCTTCTCTTAGTGCCAGCAGCAGATTGTTTGATCCTGTCACATGTCTAAAAACCAGAGCATGAATGTAAAGTTTTTGGATTATCTGGTATTGTATATTTTGACTATATTAATTCATTAGTGATGTTACCATTGTTATAGTGTTCAGAGCAGTGTCAGCACCAACACTGAAGTCAGATCCAGGGATATTGTTGGAGACAGTGGCAGGAATAACAACAAGAGGAATACACATTTCCTCATACTTCTCTCTGGCTTGAACCATCTCCAGACCTCCAGCAAATGCCTAGTGAATATATGAATAAACCTAAACTAGCCATAATTACAAAAATTACTTTCATTGTCACATATTTTACACATTAGTCTAGATGGACATAGTGAATATGTATATAATGGCAACTCAAACAACCTAGATGATTTACATTTTAGTTCCTCACCTCAAAGCCTCCAATAATAATTAATGCATGAATATTGAACTTAGAGATACTCAAACTGATCTCCTCCATGAAGTCATGTGGCAGAGACCTTTGAGGCAGAAGGAAACAAGTCAATGTACAATAAATAACATTTACTGTTGTTGTACAAAACATATTTTTTTCCAATGTTTGCACATTCTCAATTCCAGGAATAGCCCTTCAATGGGACTGAACCCCTGAAATGAACTCTCTCAATTAAATCACACGTTTTACTGTATAGCAATAAATATATGAATGATTTAAAAAAAAAAAAAAAAAAAAAAAAAAATATATATATATATATATATATATATTTATTTATTTATTTATTTGATTTTTTTTGGATTTTTTTTTTATGTACAATAATTTGAAGTTATACACATTTTCATGCAAATGGGAAAAGGAAGAGGGGGTTGTTGTATTATTCAACCTGTTTCATTTATCCCACACTGGGAAATTACAGTACTACTGCTAGCGTTTGTAAAAATATCCAATCCATATCCATATCCAAATATTACCACACATGCTGTCATTTCTGTAGATGTTAACAGAATACTTTTTTTTTTAAATATATCACCTTTTAGTGCCTAATATTGAGCCCCCCTTTCCAGTCCATCCTGCGACTCCAGACCAACCAATGGGCTCAATCTGTGTAGGGAAACATCATCCTTATTTGTAAGTGTAGACTGAAGACACACTTACGCAAATGAACCATGGTGACAGTTAATGTTTCTTTATGTAACAATAGAACTTACCATCCCATGAGCCAAGCCATCAAAACCATCGTGCACTGCAAGCATCTGATGACCCTGCAGAAGTCCAATTCTGACAGCTGAACGGACTGCAGCGTTCATCCCAGCACATGGGGCGCCCACATTCAGTATAGCAATATTGATATTACTCTGGCACGGGCACATGAAATTCGATATTTATTTTAATAAATATAAAGTACTTTTGATGTCAAATGGGTGAAAATGTCTATTGCTTTACCTTTATATCTGGGGGGTGTAGATGAGCAAGCATTTTGTAAGTGTTCCAGTTATTCTCAAAACTCCTGTGGGAAAAAAAAGAGCAATATTTCAATTTCAACTCAACATGATACAAACTCATGTGAATAATACAAAAACATGCATGCCTCACTTTCCCCTGAGCTTCACGGCATCGTCAAACCTCCCTTCAGCCATTGCAGTGGTCACATCTTTGGTCTTTTGAGAAAGGAAATACAGATCATTGTTTAGCCCAATGATTGAGACGACTGTATGTGGCTTACATAGCTACTTTTGAAAATCTTCTAAACCATCAGCACTGTCCATATGCTTTCAACAGTCAGGTACAGAGATATTTGTCATCTTTATTGGTCCTGCATTTGGAGACTCTCATATTTAAATCCTAACATTGTGCAGTATTCATTCCTTACAATGTGCTAATGTGGGCCATGTAAATAATAATTAATTTGAAAACATCTAACAGGGGTGGTCAACCCTGATCCTCGAGAGCCATGATCCAGCATGTTTTAGCTATATCCCTCATCCAGCACACCTGGCAGCCGTTATCTTCTGCAGAACTTGATAATAAGCTGATCATTTGAATCAGGTGTGTTGGAAGAAGGATATAACATGCTGGATTATGGCTCTCCAATGATAGATTAGGGGTGGCCAACCTTCTCAAAGTTGGACCAAATGTAACTTTATCAAAATGAAAAAAAAAATACCCCAAATTTTGGAAGGCCGTTATTTCAGAACGAATAGGGATATTGATCTAAAACTTGGTAAGTCAATAAGAGGAACCTATGTGAATTTTTGAACATTTTGTGAGGGTGACCTGGGAAATGTCTGTTTTTCAGGATGCTTAGACACTGAATGACCCATATATATATATATATATATATATATATCCTGATAATCTGGAAAGTATAAGTTTTGGCTTTTTTAAAACCGTACAATGCAATAGCTTTTTTCCCCGATGCACTGCTAAAACTTTTATGGAATATCCTTTGCAGTGGAATGCATTTGTATTTGTATTTTTTTTCTTTTCAATAAAGCTGTGAAAGTCTTGTCCCCTATAAAGGAAAAAAAAAACATTGCTGGGTCTCAAGATGATATTTTTTTGGAAACCCATTCATTTTCATATACATTTAAATGTAAATTTGTGATTCTAAATGAACCAGATTAACTTCTCCAAACTCAGATGATGTTTTGACACCTGAAGCTAACTGATACTAGGTGTAGGTTGGGCTCTGAGGGTTAAAATGGATTTATAAAATTACTGACTGCACACTACAAATCCACTGGAGTCAGAGCAGTGTACTTCAGAGTGTTGCAGTATAGTTGGCTAAACTTATCTCACCACTTGGACACACTCCATCAGAGGAAGCCTGACCGCCATGTTTCCAGACAAGCTGACCACACATGCAGGAGTGTCTGGTGTGGCCTCTAGCAGAGCCATCACTGACTCCACACCCATCCTGCTCGCCTGAATCATAACAAGAATAAAAGGAAGAGGACAGGAATCAAGAAAAATGTGGTTGCAGTTCTTCATATTGTTTTCATGGATTAAAGTTAATTGTAATATGGGTTCGTTACCAGGATTCTGTCAAAGGCTGAGGGGGTTCCACCTCTTTGTACGTGGCCCAAGATGGTGCTACGAGTGTCAAAGCCTAGTTTGTTAGAGACCAGCTGGACAAAGAGATGGTAATATTTTAATGAGTGTTTGACAGTTATAGGGAGTCATTTATATGAATGTTTTCAATCATCACTGACCTGTTTGACTAGTTCACAGGTGATAGCCTTACCACTACGGTCTACTGCTCCTTCTGCGACAATGATAATATTCAAACGGGAACCACGACCTCTTTGCTGAAAAAAAACCCCCAAACAGAGAAAATCAAAAAGAAGGTAAAGGAAGGTTGTATTTGTGTTCTAACAAATTTCAAATGACCTAAAAGTATTCAACCAAATATTTTGTTGCAGAGATACATTGAGCTTATTCACATTAATGGGTCGATGTGTCCTCCTGAGACCAAGGAAAGCAAACGTTTGACCATGAACATGAAACAATTGTCTTGATCAGTTTTTTTCAGATACATTTTAAAAATGTTTTATACTTATTAATTTTTTAATGGACTGTCCTTTGAAATGGACACAATTTTGTACAAGTAAAACTGTGAAGCTTTTGTTCCCAACAGATGACCACTAGGGGGAGTACTGAAGCACTATATTTATCTCCCAGGAGCTTGAAAACACTACAGAGTTGAGAACAAACTCCTTTCAATATCTGATTGATAAAAGTTATATTTGCACAGGATTATTACAACCCGTGAACCTCTGTGAGTTGGAAACTAACCCCCAACATTTATTTTTCATAGTGAGTTTTTACTTGCAGTTAAAACCCTTAACCATTATTACTCAGTTCTGATCTCAAGGGCAGATTCACCAGACACAGATGAAGACAAAGTTCTTCCATTCTGTAGCTATAATACTTGCCATCCATCCTGTGATCTTTTTCAGATGGATTTCTTTTGGAAAAAAAAATAACTCTTTACCATGTATGTCATGCCATTAGCCATATAAACACCATATTTTTTTTAAATTTACCATCAGCAGGACAAGGTCCATCATACTGCATCCTGAAAATACCTTTAATAAATATGCAAAGGAAACAAAAAAGTACATATCTCACTAAATGACAATGATGTTGATACTTATGACTAATACCATCACAAGACCTGAAATAGTCTGTAATGTGCAATGGTATTTTTACTTTACAAATTACAGACAGGATCTATTTAGATTAAGGTCACATATTACTTCTTTAAGTATTACAAATTATCAGAGGATCACAGGTAATTCTGGTCCTTAGGAAATAGGGTGAAAATAAAAGCATTGTCATTTTCACCACAGCTCTAAAATAAAAGAATGAAGTTTAATGCCTATGGCATCTCATTAAAGTCATTACAACATTTCTTCTTATTATGAAGCTCTGAAGGTATAAAGTACACTTATGTTCTTCCTTGGATAATCAAAACGGATCAAAACTTTAGTGCTGACAATGAAACTCTACAGATATAGAAGTACTTTGTGAATTTACTGTGGCTGTTTTTAGTCTAGAAACAGAGATAATCTCAAATTTAGCTTCACACTATATTCCTGGAATGACAATCTTTTGAAACATACTGTTAAATATTTTGTTGTGTTGGTAGCTGTGGATATGCTGCCCTTGGAGCTGATAGTCTAGAATACCTAGAATCAAATGTAATATGATTATTCAAAGGATGGACCACAGAAGATACATACGTCTGTCAGTCTCCTGCAGAGATGCTCTTCCCATCCTTCATCTGGGGGCATCTCTGGGATGAAAACCCAGTCGGCACCGCAAGCCAGAGCCGTCACCAAAGCCAGGTAACTGATAATGAAAAGCATTTGGGATTTAGCTCTTTGTAAACTACAAGAAATAACTGAAAAGACACAAATATATAATAACACATTTTTGTTGTTGTTAAACATGATTTTGGAGTACATTACAGCAAAGATGTTGAAGTATAATTTGTGGAAAAACACCCAGACAGCAAACCTTTTTTTAATGCTAAAATATTACAGATATCAGAAATGTGCCAGTAGAAGATCACACAAAGGGTTTCTTCTTATCTCCTGTCAGAACTGTTCAAGTCACCAATGAGCATCATATGTCCTGAACGACAGAAAAGACTTATTTTCTTGTTGTAAATGATGATTTTGCTCTTTCATACTTCAGAACAGTTTAAATGTTATTGACCAAAACAACAAAAGTTATTTTACTTTTTGTGATCTTAAACTCTATGATAGATTCTTCAGCAGAGAACAGGCTGTACTCACCCACAGTGTCTGCCCATGACCTCCAGGATGAAGGTCCTCTGATGACTGCAAAAGGAGACATGTCGTTCAAGGATCTTATTTTCATTTTAATACTTTATTCGCTATCAACTTTACGGAAAAAAAAAGAACCTGTCCACTGCAAAAGATATTCCATACAAATATACATATGAAAAAACTGTACAGGACAAAGGTAGTATTTATGGTAAGCTTTATTTACTCTTAGGACATGCAAGTATTTAGTTCATCCTCTCTTGGGACAAGGGCCTTTAAGTTTTCTGAAATTATCTTGTGTTATATTATACTACTCTTCTTTCAGTGCCTCTGTATTCTCTCTCTTATTTTTCCCTATTCAGACTCTACAATATTCATATGTTTTCTGATGTTTTGCATTCATAGTCTGCACATATTTTGTTGCATGATCCTGCTATATCTTGATGCTAATATAAAAAAATTTAAGCGTCATCATTTTAATGTTGCTCAAAGAACATATGCAAATTGGTATAAACAGGGCCTGCAGGTGAATGGAGAAGAGTGTTGTCCACCTACAAAAATGGAGGCCAAAGCAGGCAGAGGAAGAATCCCACTGGGACATAAATATAGAAAAAAATAAATTAATGTAGCTTAAAGTCCAAAATAATGCATGGATATGTGTAATCATGTCCACTTTCACTTACAAAACTCAAAACCATGAAATTGGTGATGCTTTATCACAATTTTTAGATATGAAATAATGATGAACATTTTGATATTAAGCTTTATATCCATTTATAGACAGTGTTTAGATTGTCCACACACACACACACACACACACACACACACACACTGTGGGATTGAACCAGCCTATTAGTGTCATCTGATGCTTCGGTTCACTAACAGCTGCCGATGCCTGTCCTCGGCCGTATCCTCACCCGAGTCACATGAGGACATGTAAGGGCAGTCTGCAGCATCAATGAGGCCTGGACTGACCTATATATGTTCTCACAGACATTAACATTACATTAAATACATTTAGCAACAAGTGAAGTTTGTGTCATCTCTTTCTATGGGTGAAACGTACTGGACTGATTGGCATGGGGGAGGGGCTGTTTAATTGTTCATTTGTGTATCTTTAATATGCACATCACTCTGAGGAATTACTTCATATTAGTAACAGTTATCCAGTATCACCTCTAAGTGTCACCAATGGTTCCAAAGCACTGGAAACGTGCATACGCCAACTATGGAGGACCGCACATTTCCATGGTCACTCCACTCTTTCTACATCTGAACGTGAGCATGGAAAAAGGGCATATGCCACATTTTGCTATCTATACCTACACTTTATTTTTGCTGCTGAAACTGTGAAATTTCCACACAGTTGGATTAATAAAGTATTCTATTCTATTATATTTTGGGTTATTTTGGGCCCCTGGTCACTGGGCCATATAGTGCCTACCTCTGTGCTGTGGTGGTGATGGCATCCACTATCTCTATGATGCGATGCAGGGCCGAGTCTGTGCCGATGGTCATGTCAGTCCCACAGAAGTCATTGTCAATGGAACCCACCATTCCAACAATATTGAGGTGAGAAGATTTCTTGGCTTCGTTTGCTGTAATCTTACCTGGACAAATTTTAAAATGACAGATGGATAACTACATCCAAATTCCAAATTCTTCAATTTATTTTAGAATAAAAAGGAATATGAAGTGCAAAAGTGCAAAAAATCAACTCACAAAAATAACCAGAAAATTTAAAGAGAAATAAGTGGAATTTGAACAATATTACATCCCAGTTCATCATTTAAACATGGACATTAGAATTTAGATTTCACACAATGGATCCACAAAGGCACAAAACATTTAGTAACAGGCATCCAGAACTGAAAAATATACAATTTAACTTTATGATGTTAAAGCAAATTGTCACTAAGGATTCATGATCTATCTGCACACTATCAAGTCTGGGATAATGGTCACCAAAAGATTCATTTAAACCTTTGGAAATCTGAGACTGTGCCTCATTTTAAAACATATTTGACAGACCCGACCACCGTGCTTCACATGAAGAAGATCAGGTACAACATGAATAATCATCTAAAGATTAGGCAGCTTTGTTTGGACCATATGGCTCAAACTAGTGAAGACCTTGACCAGGGAAGTAGTCCATAACCTGTCTTTGCAAGAACCTCTATGGAATCCAACTAATTTACTAGTGATGTAACATCAAGTATTGTATCTTATTTTATTTTATCTTAAATACAATCTATTGTATATTTGCAGAATGACTGGACAGGATGAAGTAACTGCTTTATTTTTTTTTTGTGGTCAGTAGTCTCACCAGCTTTGATCAAAGATGCCAACAGTTCACTCCACTCTGTTCGAAATTGGTTGGCACCCGTTAGGCTGCCATCACCTCCAATTACACACAGGTTGGTAATACCCAGTTTGACCAGGTTCAGGGCAGCTTTGGTTCGACCTTCTTTGGTGCGGAAGTCCTGACAGCGGGCGCTACCGATCACTGTTCCACCCTGATGGTCAACAAAAACAAAAGTTACCTAAAACCTCACATCTAATAACTCTTATTCTTTTATCAGCTTCAGTTGAAAAGTGTGATAAAAACATTCTATTGTCAACTCTTTTTCTTTTTCTTTCTCTTTCTATCTTTCTTTCTTTCTTTCTTTCTTTCTTTCTTTTTCTTTCTTTTTTTTTTTTACAACTTGCATGTGCTGTTCCTCTGTAACAACCATATGGATTTCACTTTGTTTTCATCATAAGTAAAAGCTCATTTATTTGAAGTTTAAAATTACTTGGGTGCCCTTTAAGCAGATGGTCTCATTAGTTTTCAACTGACCTGCATCAATCTATGCACCTTAGTAAGACACTTTAATTCTATTGCATTGTCTGATTATAAACTTACCCTAATGTTCAGCAAAAATGACAGATTTTTAATAAACACAAAGAGGTCAAGAAAAGGTCAGTGTTATCTGAGACCTCACACTCATTAACTGTGGCTTTCATGAACTCTAGCATTTAAGTGATCATTTGACCTATAGAACTGCCCTCGAGGGATTAAATACCTGCTACAGTTACACTCATCACCTGTCTCATAAGTTCAACCAGAGTAGACATACAAACATATTAGTTAAACATGCTTCAGTATGTACTCACCAACTGCAGCATCATTGACACACTTTCCCAAGTTGCCGGGCGGATGTTGTCTCCTCCATCCACCAGACCCTGGTAACCCTGTCAGCAAAAAAAAAAACAAAAAAACAAAAAACAAAACAATTACTGGGTCATTGCTGGGAAGGAGCATTAGATCTCATGACCCAGACATATTTATATTCAAGCATGTGCTGCTATTTTGGTTCAGTGCTTAAAATTGTGACATAGTACACAGACAATCATTAAAATATCCAAGCAAACCATATAAAAAGGTATTATTTACCTCATGGACAAAAAACACCTTGGCTCCGGTGTAGAGTCCAACTCGAACAGTGGCTCTCACAGCAGCATTCATACCTGAAGGTGCATTGTATGGGGTAACATTTGCCAGTATATTTATAGGGAACAATAGCAAACACATTTTATTCTAATAATGGGGAAAATTGTTTTAGAAAAACAAAAGTATTGATAGGTCTGAGCCAGTTTGTGTATGTATCAAACACAATTAACATGAATTTCACTTGGTTTTTCATCAAATGGATTTGACTTGTTTACTTTAACTTTTCAGTTACTTGAGTGCATTTCAGGCAGTTGAAATAATTTATTAAGCTTAGTGAGATTTTTCATACTGTTACAGTATATGATTATAACATCTCAGGTCTAGAAGCGTTTATTTTTCTAACCTTTTACTCAGACTTACCGTTCAAGTTGCTAAGCACTGTATAAGAGCAGCAACACTAACACTGTAGGTAACAAAAACTACTGTACAGTCAAATGGCCTTATACCTGTTAGGGCTTGACAGTGACAGTGACTTAAAGGACAAGATGTGGACAGATTAACTCTGAGGGTACCAAGCGTATCTCAACTTACAGTGTAAAATATAAGAGGAGAAAAAGGAAGGGTGATGGGGCGCTCATTCTAGCTCACAATTTTTTACAAACATATGAGAGAAAGGTCATTGCTCTAAAATTAGCATTCATAAGAGAGAGTGATAACAAGAAACGGGGGAGGAAGGGATGAAGAAACCTGATCTAAAGCACATCACCATGGTGAAGAAGAGAAGAGTGCAGCAAGAATGATGTATTTTTCCAGACTGAAGTAGCCAGAGTTAAATGTATATATGTACATATCACAGACAAAACAGGCAAAAAGAAAAAGGAAAAGAAAATCACATGTGTTGCTTCAATCTAGTGCTTTGGTGGGTAGGGGTGGGGGGTGGGGTCAAAGATTCACTTCTCAAAGGTCAGAGAGATGGTGCTCCTAACCAAGTTAAAGGTCAAAGAGGAGCCTTCCAAGACTGAGAGTCTAAGTAGTTATTCAGTTATGTAATGAACTGGATACTTTTCCATGTTATAACTTGTGGAGACCGATAGCTAAACAGACATCATTGGACTTTCATGTAAGTGTGAACATATAAAAAGTATGAATGTGAGCATATAAAGTTGATGTGACAGACGAGTAGATGGTAGGTTTCAGTGGGAAATGTCAGGTGGAAATATTCATGCTTGTAGATGTGATTCAGTTCCTG
The DNA here is from genome assembly GCA_020466265.1 of Siphamia tubifer. Taxonomy (NCBI): domain Eukaryota; kingdom Metazoa; phylum Chordata; class Actinopteri; order Kurtiformes; family Apogonidae; genus Siphamia; species Siphamia tubifer. Next base: position 34,274,482 of record CM035787.1, on the reverse strand, counting down.
TCTCATACTTTCTCACTGTCAGAACCACAAAATAGCAAACACAGCTTCCATGGTATTCTAGGCACACATATCACCCTGATAAACCAAATACTTACCTTGGGCATCGCCTCCTGAGGTCAACACAGCAATCGCCCGACCTACCCCCATCTTGGTGGGGTCTATGGGAGCCTGTTGTGCCATGGTCCTGGGTCTGAAGCCGGCTGAGGAGGAAAGAAGAAGTGTTGGGTGTAAGAACCCGTTCCACTCTGATGGACAGTGTGGAGCACTCACGTCTAAGTCAGCCTGCCTGTTCTGGAAACTAATAGCAGTTGCAAAAGTGCCCGGATTAACTATCCACTTGGCAGACGTGGAGGCATACATAGTTGTGCAAACACATTTAGATACACACAGACGTGTACACAGTCTCTATTAAAAGTATTCATCTCCTAAACTACATTTTAATCAAAAGCTTTTTATTTTCTCACAGTGCAATTTTTTTTAAAAATACATCTAGGTTCAAAAATTTTAAAACTGTTCAAATAAACAATGTAAATATATAAGGACTATGCATGAACAGCAGATTTCATCCAATAACAATTAAGATGTGAATTGAAATTTGGGTTCTAACTAATCCAACTCATCTTAGTTCTGCTCTTAAACTCTTCTTTAAGATTGGTTTAGACAGATGGATAGACGGACAGGTAGGTAGGTAGGTAGCTAGCTAGCTAGCCTTTATTGTCATTTTACAAACAAATGTGCAGTAAGATTTTTGGGCTTTCTGGGAAATTAGTCTTCTTCAACCTTATAGTTGAACCTTACAGAGTGCCTTAACTGTCATTGTATATGTAGTTCACTGAAATTAAAAGTGCCACATATATTTTCTACAATCTAAGGAAAAACAAGAGTTTGAAAACAATAAATAAAATATTAAAAGGTAGGGTATTGCAATAAAATGCAGTTTGCCATGGTCTGGTTTTGTTTGTGGTTTGATTTTGTTTCCTTTTCCCTCACTATCTCTCTGGAACTGATCTCCAATTAAGCACTCATTACCTTCATATAAGGATAGCAGTTCCACAACATCTTCATCTCCATGCTGATAAGTTGACTCCTCGTATATGTTAAGGTTTAACAGTAGTTTATCTTACCGGCTTCTCCTCCTGGATCAAAGATGTTCCTGCTTTCGTATTCAGATACTGCGTCATCATCACCACCTGAGGAAGAAGAACCAGTAAACTGTGACTCATTTAAAACATATTACCTGTATATGACTCTTCTGCAGTTGTAAAGAGTGATCATATACAGATCATTATACATGCAAGGTGTCACTCACATGATAGACCTTTTCTACAAAATGTGACCCTTTCAAGCATTGTTCTTCAGTGTTTCCTTCTGTTATTGTGACTCCCATTCAGCTTCCTCTATCTGTATACAGCAGCTTATGTTTATGCTGTCTGGCCTTATCTTGTCTTTTGCTCTTAGCTGTAGCTGATAGGCTGGTGTTAGGCCTCCCATGCATGGAAAACCAAATGAATATATTAAGACATCTATCTTAGTCTTCATTCTGATTGCTGGCAACTCCAATTTTCTTCCAGGAATCCTAGATACAGCTCCAAGGGGCTGGTCAGCGAAAGGAATTTCAACTTAATGGCCCTATTTTATTTTTTTTTGTACATCTTTCAACCAAGTTATGGAGAAATATGGCAAATTGACAAATTATCATTTTTGGTATTTGGTGGTCAGAGATTATATCGTGAATGATACCTCACTGCTTACTGATACAGTATAAAGGGCAGCTGTGGCTCAGTTGGCAGAGTAATGATCGAAGGGTTGGCGGTTCACGTCCCGCCTCTGGCACATGTCGAAGTGTCCTTGGGCAAAACATTGAACCCTAAGTTGCTCCCAATAGGGTCAGGCAGTGCCGGTGTATTGGAAGTGGTGTATGAGTGTGTGTGAATGGGTGAATGAGAGGATTTGTAAAGCGCTTTGGGCACCAAGTGGTGTATAAAATGCGCTATATAAGTACAGTCCATTTACCATAAAAGTCACACAACTAGAGAAACAAGTGCTTCTACCCCAGGGAGTTGTGTCCATTGCACGTTTTCTGCCAGTCTGAGGGAGTGCTTAAATGTTGGTGCTCAGACACTTGGGGGGGATCTGGGAGAAGGTACTGGATGGTGTGTTAACTGGGGAGATGTGGGAAGGCACATGGTATAATGCAAGATACATTTCAGTTTTTAACTGAACAAGAGTATTGCAGTTTAAGATACTGCACAGAGGACATGTTCCAAGTCATCTTCACAAATATAGATGTCTCTCCAGTTTGCCTTAAATGTTGGACAGAATTTGATTCCACTCACTGTCTCTAGTCTTGTGTTAAAATACAAAAATATGGGAGTAATGTATTACTATATGAAATACAAAAAAACTTCTTAAAATGCAGTTTGAGCTTGACCCAGTTTGTCTGCTTCTGGGTCTTCCTAGTGTCTGTGTACTTGATGTATATCTGAAAAAAATGTGTAATGTTATGGCATTCTGTACTAGGAAAAATATTCTACAGCACTGGATTTAGATAAAACCCCCTCAGTTGCGTGGAGGCATACTAATGAAAATCATACCCATGGACTTCCTGACCCGTCTACTGCACCACAAGACCAATGCCTTATGTAATGCCTTACATAGAAACCATTCCTTGACTTGAATGTGAACATATTTGCTATAATGACAAGGGCATTTGTATAAAAACATGTTCTTTCTGTCCAACTTTCATTGTATTGTATTGTATACTTACTACATAATATATATATTGTACCTCTCATATTTGTATGTGTGTGTGTGTGTGTGTGCGTGTGTGTGTGTGTGTGTATACACACACGTGTGCATATTGTGTGTGCATATTGTATTCATTTATGTATTTAATTAATTATTTATTCATTTATTACCATTACCAGTCTGTTTTGTGTTATTATTTTATTTTTTATATGTCTCATCTGCAAAGTGAGTCTGTTGTTCTGAGTTCAATACACATTGATGTTGTGTTTCCTGAAGTACACTGACTGCAAACCAAAAGCCCTTTAGGCTTTTCCAAATTAATGACCTCTAGTCAAAACAGCTATAACTTGCAGAACATTATTTGCATCGTCTGTCATTTTTCAGTGTAATTTTTATATAGATGGTATTCAACTCCCTAAAGCCCCATAACACAACCATCCATTATTTTTCTTATTAATTCACTCTTTTTCATAGCAAACACATTTTGTTAGACCACTAACAGACTACTTTTTATGTGTAAAATTATGAATCAGCTCTGGTAATTACATACAATGATAGATTTGCAGATTCAGATGTGTGTCTGAATGAATCTGTGACAAATAAATTAGCTATTTAATAATTAATGAGAAAGACAGTTTCAGTCAGGACACAAAGGTAAATGCAAAACACCTCCAATTAGATTAGATTAGATTAGATTAGATTAGATGGCTACAAAAACAGAACAAAGAAAAGAAAAAGGAAAAAAACAGCAGTAGTGTAAACAGCAAATGAAATAGTAACAGAGCTGTTATCTATAAATGACACAGGAGCCCCCCACCCTCCCCTTGCCTTCAACCATTAACTGCAAAGTCATCCACGCGACTGCACATGTAAGAATATGTAAATGATATAAATAAATGAAATGTAATTTTTTTTTATTAATAATAATAATGAATTACATAAATTCATAAATTAATGAATTAATGAAAACTATACACACACACACACACACACACACACACACACACACACACACACACACACACACACACACACACATAATCCGGCAAAATTAATTTCCACCAATCATACAGATCAATACACATCTACATCACATCCATACCTTGAGCTCTCTTTCTGATCCAGATCACCAGACAGAACACCAATATGATGAAGAAGAACCACTGGACTAGGACGACACCCGATTACCACATCCTCACACTGCTTGTCTTTTTAGAAAAGCTCTGGATTTGATATGTATTAATAGCCTTGATATCAATGCTTTATTATAAGGAAATCACTGGTGTGTAATCAGCTGCAACTAGCCAGTGTATCAACTAATACAATAGGCTAATGTGTGTATAAAACCATGTGACACATAGACAACAGGTATAAAGATTCGATATAAAGGGTTTCAGTTTATTTCTATGTATAATAAATAATATTAATAAAATAAATAAGGAGATCTTTGTTTTCCTGTATAAATTTGGTTGGTCATTTGAAATTTTAAAAAAGATCATTCTTTAACTTAACACCCAAAAGCAGTCACTCACATTTCATATTATGGCAGTCCTGTTTGTGGACATTTCTTGTTTGGCTACACTTTGGGAATTTTGTTAAGTACACAGATATGAAAAAAACTATATTTTTACACATATATTTTATATAGCTTAACACTAAGGGGTAAATACGCCTTGTATGAAACCGAGTTTATGAACCTATTAAACTTTGTGTAAACTTGTTCCTTCATACATGGCAGAAGGCAGGAAGAGGTACAATTGGATCGCTATTTTTAGGCCAGTGCTGAGTGACCCTGCAGCCTGGAGCAGACAGAAAACTATGCAGCAACAAGCCTCTGACACTGGTGTTAATTCTCATACCAGGGCAGACTGAAGCTACTATTATAATCTTCATCTGCTCTGGTATGAGAATCATCCCAGTGTTCGAACAATACTAATGCAGAAATCCATACACAGATACACATCCATGTGAACATTCATTCATTCATTATCTGAACCCGCTTTATCCTCACTAGGGTCGCGGGGGTCACTGGGGGCCTAATCCAGCTACAATGGGCGAAGGCGGGGTACGCCCTGTATGAGACGCCAGTTCATCGCAGGGCTGACATATATAGACAAACAATCACTCTCACATTCACACCTATGGCCAAGTTTAGATTAACCAATCAGTGCATGTCTTTGGATGGTGGGAGGAAACCGGAGTGCCCGGCGAAAACCCACGCAGACACGGGGAGGACATGCAAACTCCCACAGAAAGGTCTGGTGTGGGATTCAAACCAGGGTCCTTCTTGCTGTGAGGCACGAGTGCTAACCACTGCACCACCGTGCTGCCCTCCATGTGAACATCTGTAGCATAATATTATTCTTCAGTTACTCAGCCATAGCCATCACAGCAACATGTGAAAGCTAACAAAATTCTTCTTTATTGTTTTTTTTTAATCACTGTTCAGGTTTAACATACATTTGTCACACAAAGAAGCATATCATTAACTAAGGCTTCAGTATAAAGGCTGTGATACTGATTATTTCATCTCTAACACCACACACAACAGACTTTGATGATGCCACTAAAATGACTTCTAATACTCACACATCACTGTGGACAAAAGGCATGATGCCATATATGCTGGGGATGTTGGTTGTTTGTGTGGTATCACTGTGCGCCCCTGGTGGGTTGAGCGACGTGTAGCCCTCTCTTGAGGCAAACCCCAATCAATACCACCATTTCCAGGTAATCCCCTTCTCCTGTCTGCCCAGACAGTGCTAACACTCACACAGCCTGTAATAAACCATAAGGATCAATACAACACCAGTTCAACACAAAACACTTCCACCTCAGTTAATGCAGTGAAATGTGGACTGGATATTGTTACAACCTCACCTCACCCTCACCTTTGCCAGTTATAAAGAAAACACAGCTAGTAATTAGATTAACTGCAAAAGGGTAAGTTACATAATATGAGTATTGCAGTTCAGTTCAGATATCCAGAGACTTCAATTACTCCTCTACTTGCAAGACTTGTTACTGTCTTACTCTCTCATGCTTCTGGATCTCAGTCAGATATTATTCGTGAGCTTTTTTTTCCTTTTAAGTCCTGCAAAATTATGATTATTTTTAAAATATATACAACATATTTTGCACAATAGAATTTTGTAATGTAACTACAAAATGATGCTAAATTTCAACACAAGTCAGTTTTTTCCAGTTGGTTTCTGTTTATAACAGTGCAAACACAACATAAAATGCAATTAAATGAAAAAATAAACAAGGCAGTTAGAGAGGGCAGACCTGTGCCAAGGGTTGCTATGACATCATATGACGTCAAAATGTGACGTGGTCGAGCCATAGGTGTTGACCCATCTGATGTCTGACGGTGAGATGTTGTAAATGCAAAAAAACCCGTGGGATTCCATCTTGTCTGACTCCTGAGATATTACCACTTATGTGTTTTAGTTGTTGACCTTTAGTGTAATCTTGACTTTTGACCTTCATTGCTCAAAATCTAATGGGTTCTTCTTTGACCCTTCCTGAAAGTTTCATCAAAATCTGTTCAGAACTTTTTGTGTGATCCTGCTGACAGGCAGACAGACAGACAGACACCCAGGCAAACAAACGGACCCAAATTTAATACCCCTTTGGTGGATGTAATAAATTACATCCACACATCCCCTAAAAATACAGCTTGGAAATGAGATATTGGTTAAATAAAATGTCAAATTACATTTAAAGAATGTATGATATAACTTTCTATATCACAAACAAATCAGCAATAATGACAAATTTTAGAGTCAATATTTTACATGAGAGAAATAATTCCGTGCTGCCTTGCTCTTCCCTGTGTCCGAAAATGACTAAAAACCTCCTTGCAGCTCAAAGTCAGTCAGCAGGTGGCAGCAGCATCTGGAGTTTCCAGTCCTTAAGTCTTTATGGGCTGGAGCAACACTCCCAAAGCCTTGGCCTAATAAATCATGCACTGAAAGTGTCAGTGCAAATTTTGTTAGATTTTATTGCAGTTTAATCAGCTCAATGAATGTTTTAATAGGCTGATATTTCAGAGAGGGAATGGCAATGCAGTGATAAATTGTGTGGGGTGAGCTGGCCCCCTCCCTTAAGCCTTCCTCCTTTTTGCAGCAGAGAATTGCTAATGTAGACCTGCACAACTATTTGTCCAGTTATTGGTGCAAAGCAGATTTCTGTTATGTACTTAGATAATTGATATTCATTTTGTAATGCACAGACTAATTTGTTCTGATTGCTAACGTGTTGGTCTTGTTTTTTTCTTTGCAAATGCAGACTTTTCTAATTTTCATCAATTAATTGTCTTCATTTTGTCATTGTTTCCCTTCACAGCTTTACTCATTCTTCTGTTCCAAAAGCTGTTTATGAATTCATCAGGCTGGACCACCCGGCTCCACCTTACGCTTAGGCCTCCAACACCATTTAACACGTCTTTACCCCTCCTCCTAACTCTCTGAGGATTACTCTATTTCATTTGTCATCCACCGTCCCTTTTTCCCCATTATGTACATATCTTAATCTCCACATTCCCTCTCTCCTGGATTTCATCTGTTCACTGTTGCATTTTGTTTCCAGTTTTTCCTTTGACCTTCAGGTTCCTATAAGCTTCACTACTCTCTCCATCATCTGTATGACTTCCCTGTTTTTGTGACCATAAGGTAGAAATTGAATCGAAAATTAACATGGCTGTGACATTTTAGACTCTGCCCCCCTCAGGCTCTGTCTCATATCTAGATATACACTGTGGTGTTGTCCTCTGTGGACATGGATGTACGATGTGTGGTGTGACTCTTCTAATAAGGACATGGATGAGAGGATGGAGAAGGCTGGGGACTGTAATTAAAGACTGAAGGGTCTTGGCAAATAAGTAGGGAAGGGAGGTAAAACTGTGGTTATCTGCTAAAACAATAAATCAACCTGCCCCTTTAGCTGCCCTCAACACAGTATCACCATAGAATGTTGCCCACACCCCCCTTTGCAAAAGCAATTCCGTCATGTCTTGTTACCTCATTCATCTTCATCAGCACCAGTGGGAGGCTTAACCCCCCCCCCCCCATCCTACCCCCCACCCTCCATCTCACCTCAAGTTACCACCCCCTCACAATGCCAAGCAACATTGATCAAAGAAGAACCAGCATATGCATCAGTGTGGACATGGACATGGGTGTCATATCATTCACAGAAACACTTAACACACACATACTACAAACTCTGTCACACTCGCCGTTTGCTGTACAACAGCTTAAGCAGTGACAAAAGTTAAACTAATCTTAATGTGGCTGCGTAGATCGGGGTCGCACAATAATGTTATTGATGAATGCATGGCTCACACACACAACACTAATGGCATTCAGAGTCAATTAAGGGATGACTAATTAATGAGACATTTCCTATAAGGCTTATTGATATGTTAATCTGCAGTCATATAAATCACAGCCTTAATTGAATTGCCTTTAGTTAATAAGATTTTTATTACACATAATGATGAATTGTTAGACCAGCTGATTTGTTGATTCACCAAGACGTGTTGTTTGCTTTTAAGGAAAAAGGCATGATTAGGAGACCATAAAGGGGAACAAAAAAATTACACATTTCTCCAATTCCCTTCACACACACCAGTATGAACACCAGTGGAAAATCAGCTGATCCATTCCAGCTGCTGAGTATAAATACTTGGTAAATTCATTAATGCAGGTTTACATCCATGCTATAGTACAGTAGTATAATACTCACATTTATTATGATTTAATAACTGGACAGTATCCATTGGTTAGAAAATACAGATTTTTCAGAACTTACAAAAAAAACCATCCAGAGGCATAATAAGGGAAAAACATTTTAGATAAAATTAATATATCTATATTGTGTCATTTTCAGCCATATTCTGTATATACAAAATGAATGTTGCATTCTAACTACAGCATATCTGTAAAAAATACTGTTAAAAGCTGTAATTATTCCATCTCTTTCTATGTAACACTGAGTCTTGTTTGGCTGTTACATTGTCTGTGCAGTGTGAGAATGCAGGCTCCAACCTGGATGCCATAAATAGAGGGGTTTGATCTGGAAGCTATGTCATTAGAGGGTCGGTGGCATTGGAGAATTATAATGCAGAACAACAATGGATGTGTCTGCTTCCACATAAAAAAAAAAAAAAAGCACAGAGGCAAGCTGAGAAATCCTTTGCAGCTTCATTCGTTCTCTGGCTACAACACATTCAAACCTCTGGAAACACCTAACTTTAAACACACAAGACAGATCTTTGATTTTAATGAGTAGATTTTAATGACTATTTAGGTAGATGATACAAGAAATCCTTAAATGAGCAAACTTGTTCTTCTAAATAATTTTTATACCATTTAAATAATATTTGGATACTGTCGAAAATCATTTTGTGATACAATAAGATATAAATCTACAATAACAATTAACCTTTTTGTTAGTGTAACCAAATGCAAATCATGACACCTTTGATATAAAATCTATACTGACTACATTGGGTAAACATGTTGATAGATGCATATAAACAAAGACACAAACACAGGAACTGTCTATCAGTGCTCCACCCTGTCATGCAGCTGTCTAGACATTGAGTGACAGCTGTCAGTCCAACTGATGGGAGCTGACTGAGGGGGTCAGGCACGGTACCAGGGGGGCTGCCGGTGCCATCAGATTGGGACAGGGTAAGAGGGGAATAGAAATAGACAAGGTCTACTGTGGTCCGTGAGCTCTCCTCTGCCTCACCCCAAAGGGACATAGTGGACAGAGGGCGAGAGACATACAGAGCCAAACAAGAGAGAGAGAGAGAGAGAATAAAAAGCCCCCGAGGCAACATATGTGAAGCTGTTCTACCAGATACTGGAGTGTTTGACTCAGTGTTAGCAGCCACAACTATGAGATACTATGAAAAGAACAAATGATATATATTTGACTCGCAGATGTGACACTAGACAATTTAGTCTTTAATGTCTCCAAAATATCCACAAGTCTGTCAATCAGTGTGATAGATAAAAGACAGTGATAGTGATAAAAGATGTGGTTAATAGGAGGAGACAAATAAATTAAGTAATAAGTCAGGAGGAGAAGGCACCTCACATCCATGCTCACGTTGGCTGGATACAAATGAGAAAAAGAAAGGCAGAAAAATGAAAGGAGCCGAGATGAGAGAGAAGCTAAATGGCTAGAGGGAGGCATACAAGTATGCTTTTTAAAAAACAAGACTGCATATTTTGGTGACCATCTTAGCAGAGGTGAGAAGAAGCGAGACAGAGAGAAGAAAGGGTTTATGAAGCACTGAAGAAGGTGTCAAAAACAGACAGCTACATAGACAAAAGCAGGACGCTGAAAGTATTCACCTTTTAAAGATAACAGGCAGTCAAAGAAAAGATTGCGGGTGTTGACAGAGGCTATTAGCAGTCAGATAGTACGGCAGAAGACTAAAAGGAGAAATGGAAGGATCAGAGTATTCACAATGAAGATGGAGAGCGACAAAGAGGAGCTGGAGTGCAAAGAAGGCTGAGGAAATGTAATGGAAGAGAAAGAGCTGAGCTGTCAGTGGGTTTTGGATATTCGGTTGCTAAACTGAGCCTTTCTACAGTCACACACACACACACACACACACACACACACACACAGACATAGATTCATTCCTCTCGCAGACTGTCTGATCCTGTCTCCTCTGGGAGGTGTTAGTCTGGAGGAATCCGAGGGGCTTCGTTTGGACACCAAACTGAGGGGAGTAATAATTCTCTTCTTTTCCCTCTTCTTCCACTCAAAACAGACACACCCACCCAACCAAACACACACACTCATACACACCAAACCACCCACGCGCAGGCACGACTGATGCTTTCGATACTGAACAGACAGGTGTGTAACAATGAGTGTTGTTATCACAGTGGTCTACCCTCATGTCAGATCCAACCCAAATCCTTCTGCTCCTCACAGAGGCCCAGAGCTGATGAACAACACCACTAGAAAGCTGAGAGGAGCACAAAGCAACTGAAAAAGAGCACAATTAGAGGAAACAGGTGAAATGTATTAAACATAGACACTACACAGTAAAATAGCTAGTGATCATATTCCTATTCTTTCAGGGTCTTCAGATATGAACACAGTAATGACCATATGGTGTGTTATGCTGAGTGTTGTACATGATTATTTATCTTTTTGATTCCCTGAATAAAGGAATCAACAACTGCTGGCATTGTTTTCTCCTGAAAAGTTCTTATTAATTGCAATCATCACCTCAGCTGAGAGATGAGTTGACTTATTTTAAAGTGAAGCGCATAGTTTGACCTTCTGTCTTCAACCACTTATAGACATCTGCATAAAATCATTACATGTTATAAAGACTATTTTTATTTATTTATTTTTACATAGTCAGCTTTTTGTATAAATAGTTTTCTGTTTTGTTTTTTTTTGCTTTTTAAACATTGAATTAACATTACTATACATTTTGCTTTTAAACATTATTACCATTAATCAAAGATCATGGGTGTTACTTTGCTACTTCATTTTTTTTATTGTTTAATATTGTTAGTCTCTTAGCACAATTGCTTAAAATATATTTTTGGCTAAATATCTGTGTAATTTTACTCTCCTAACACCGCTGATTCATTTTTCATCTTTGGCTATGACCTGAAAAAAATATGGCTCAGGCAATTATACTATGAGGCTGGCAACCATTATTAATTCTAATAAAAATACGTTGTTAATCACACATTACACACTGATTTCTTATCACTTTATTCAAATTTAGTGACTGACTGTGAAGTGATTTGAATTTAACTTTCCATTCTCCCGCTGTTCCTTTTACACTAAAACCATTCAATAAATTCTTCAATGACTTTGATTATTCAATACTGCAATCCATGCCACTAAACTTTGCCAAAAATGAATGAGTGTTTTACACAGTATGGGTACATCAAATGCACTTACAAATGACAGCTGTATTTTACTGTAATGATCATCATTTCTCAGAAAAAAAATAAAAAGGAATTTGTCAACATTTGAGCTTTAACAAACAGTTGTTAATACTGCATTTTGCTTACTGAGAAGCAAATGGACAGAGGTGAAAAAAAAAGTTAAATTAAAAAGACATGGGGAAAAGTGCATGCTCAGATCAATATCACACAGTGCTATGATACCTTTTTCAGTCTGGGGGCCTATCAGAGAGAATGTCAACACCGTCTGATGAGATGACCCCACCAAACCACACACACACACACACACACACACACACACTCTTGTGTCACCTTTTTCCCAATTCATTATTAACGAGCTCGCCAGGGCTCATTAGCAGCAGGCCACACAATGCTGCTTCCACAAACAAAACAAAACGCTCCACAACAGTAATTGCCTTCTTCCTCTATGTCTCCGCCTCTAAGCCTCCTTCTTCAGCTGACACCTGCTGAGGAGAAGTTTGAAAAAAAAAAAAATAGATACCCACTGACTGTAGCTTTAGGACAACACTCTTTCTTTCTTCTGGTAATGATCCACAGTTTTTAAATACTTCTTAGAGGAGAGGTGTCAAACAGTCTCATTCTATGGAATTCCCCTCTTTCAATATATCGTGTAAGGATCACTTCTCTCTGCAATTTAAAGACTCCTAGACTCTCCTCTCCTATCTACCCTTCTTCTCTTTGCCAGATTACTTTAATTTTCTTCATTCTGTCTCCATTCTTACAAAACAGCCCAAAGAGAGCTCAAACATAATAAAAAAGGGACAAAAATAAAGTTAAAACAGGAGAGGAGGATGAGAAAATAGACAGCAGGAGGGAACGCATAGAAAGGTAAAATAGACTGAAGCAATGCTCCACTGCTTGGCTGACACACATGGGGTCTCTGCAGACTGAGAGGATGCTAGGAAAGGAAGAAAAAGAGAGAAAGAGAGTTGTGTGGTGTGGCGAGCAGCGTCCACCCCTCTCCCTCCCATCAAACCACCTTCTCCTTCTCCTCCCCCACCTCGACAGTGGAACTGTATGCTTGGCTTCTCCTGGTTTCTTAGCATTCCTCCCCATCCTCGTCCAAAGCCTGGGAGAGACTGAGGCAGACAGCAGAGCTTGTCATAGTCACAGGCCTATGTCCAATTCAGCAAGTGTGTGTGTGTGTGTGTGTGTGTGTGTGTGTGTGTGTGTGTGTGCATGTAAGAGCACATAAAACTGAACTGTATGTGATTCAACATGAATGAGTCTACACAATTCATTTCAATTTAGTGACATGGTCAAATATTGTACGATTTCTCTTAAAAATGTTTTTTTGTAGTTATTGAGAGAGTCGGTATTGAAAACTTAGGGGATTCAGGAGGATCTAATAGCAGAAATGGAAGATACATTGATTCATTCATTATATTATTGTACAAACTGCTTAGTGGCACAGAGTGGCAAGAATGCTGGAGCCTATTTCAGCTACCATTGGTTAAAGGTGCAGTTCATCTTAGACATGTTACCAGGTCTTCACAGGGCAGAAATTAAATCGAATGCCCATTTGTTCATGTGTGACAGTAACTCTACTTTTACAAACTGTCCAAAATGTGTTGGCAGAGACATTCAGAGTTATTCTGCTCTGGAGATTGGTTAATTGCATTAAACAGTTGAATTAGATTATGATGATGATGCATTAGTCCAAGTTCATGCATTAATTTTGACTAATAAAAACAAACTGTTTATAGAAGCAAGAGGTTACATTTTAGTCCATTATGTTTCTGCTGTTTCATAGTGGTTGGTGTCCACTGTCAAGGTACAAAACTGACAACTATTATATTTGAGTTAAAATGCATTTTACTAAAACAAAAACAAAACAAAAAACAAGAGTGAGCAAAATTAACTATAACAAGGGATTCCCATGTTCTTTATGTGATATTTTGCAACTTCAAGACTACTTCTCACTAAATATCGCTCATTGAATCTTGGTAGAGATCGTGTTTGGCCTTGAAAAATGTACATTGTCATATGTGCATTGTGTTTACCCTGTCACTGTACACATTATATTCTTGTGCTTGACCTGCTTGGTCTTTTCCTCTGGGTAGTAAACACCCCTGTGACTTAAAGAAGCTTAAAAACCAGGGACTTTGACTGGACGTGCACATCAGCCAACTAGCTGTTCTCCGCAATCTATAAATTATTCACCAGGCCACAACTGATGGGACGTATTGTAGATCCTAATGAGAAAAATGTTAGTGGGGGACACAGAGCTGTGCCAGTGTGTTCACATGAGCATGTGTAAAGTGTAAATAGGCATCATGTCATTGCCTATGTAGTGGGTGTGTGTGTTGAACTGTGTGTGTCTACACAGGAACTAATTAGCATCAGTGGTGCTGGACAAGAGGAATGATTAAGTCTCTCTGTGTAATTAAGTCATGGTGGAATAGATTAAATTCACACAGATATTTTCTCACACTAATAAGAGAATACAACACAAGAATTCGAAGAGAAAGCAAATCATATTTATTTTTTATTTACATATAGACTCAATTCATACTAATAAACTAATACTATGCTCAAGATTTATTTGAGTTGTACAGCTGAGTTTTCTTAAGGACTTTTAGCCTGAGGCTCACTGTCTAGTAACATTTAATACAAGTATTAACAACTGTAATAATGATATGTGTGTGTGTATAAAACCTCAGCTTGCTGACCTGTATGATCCAAAGATGTTTGTCAAGTATGTTGAAACTGTTCTTTCTTTTACATACTGTGTAGATGTCTGGGGGCATCATTAAGTTTAACTTGTTTGTTCGGCCCCGTCAGGAAATATTTTTCTGATAGTAACGCGTGGGTAATACATTAACAGATTGGATAAAATAGCCGCGACAACAGTGCGAATATTTACTTTCAAAATGGCCGAACTACCTGCGGAGTGATATGGTACAGTAAATCTGAAGTGACAAAACCCGTTGCCATTGGCAGCGGGCGTTAACAGCGCAGAGGGCTGTTATGAAAAACCCCGCCTACTGAAGGCTGGGAACATCTATTTAAAGTGAACGGGAGCTGTCGCAACGGTCTCGAGGGCCGTAGAATAAAACGAACAAAACAAAAAGCTATGGACAAACTTTATGAGATCAAACAGAACGGCACAAACAAAATAAAACGCTAAACAAAAACAGAGCTAAAACAAAACACTAAGCAAAGCAAAGCTGGAAACAAAACCGTACAAAAGCAAAACAAGAACAGTACAAAATACAATAAAACAAAACAGCAGTGGCAGTAACCTATCATAGAAAAAGAAATAAACTAGTTAAAATGTACTACCAATGAAAACAAATGTTTAAAAGGTACTAAAAAAAACTTAGCCCACTGAGCCCCACGCTGTCTGACAGCTGATTACTCACAGTCGTCAGTGCAGCGATAAGACCTAAAAGCACAGCTAAAATTAATTAAAAAGCCATAACATCATTCATGACGATAGAACGAGTACACACCATAACATCACAAGGAGACGGAGAAGTCAGCAGGAGGGAGCGATACCATGTCTGGTAAACTTATTTAATAAGTTGCACAATTGCTAGATGCCGAAGTGGGTGGAGTTGATTCATACGGTGGCTGTGCAGGGACAATTGACCACCGGTCACACATACAAACTTACCATTGTTATTCATACAATAAAGTCCAAAGTAATATTAAGGTACAGAAATACCATTCTTCCGTGTGTTTTGGACCTAAATACCTCATTGGATGATGTTTGCTGGAGTGTTTCAAGGATAATAACACCACATTTCTCCTTATCAGTTGATGATTAGATCATATGACAGACTTTAAAAGTAACTTAAGTCCAGTTTCTTATATTTACCTTTTCTGGAAAACAACAGTTTGTGTATGTGGCATTGCTGTTGCAATTGAGAATTATTTATATGTTGGGAAATAGGAATTTGTTCATTTTCACTGGAGGTGCATTAATGTGGGACCTGTACATATCGGTGGTAAGAGGTTAATGGAGTTGGAATAATATCAAATATCTGGGAAAGAATATGGGAAGTACGGATAGCAGTAAAAACAAAGGTTATAGGAGAAAAAAAGTTCCCTTCAAAAAATCAAAATGGTGGTATTGAGTGTGACGTCCCTTTACATTCAAGATGTCTTCAACACTTTTATTCAGACAATGGATTTATCACCTACATCTTCTGATGTCTTATACCACACTCATTCAATACATGTTGTTTGTGATGCTTCTTGTCATGGCATCTGGGGCCACAAAACATGGCGACTTTAAACTTTAGAACCCATTAATTCCATCTTTTTCCTGTCTTTTAAGGCTGTGCACATATAGCCTGTATTTTCTTGTTGTATGCGAAGAGAAGAGAATGAGGAAAAAAGTATGTTCTGTTCAACCCAACAAAAACAATAAAATTATAAAAGACTTTTCCACATTTCTGCATGTACGTAGTGGCACATCAAGATACCTTCTTTGTACTTAAAATAACCAATGATGTGAGTCATGAAGATGTAATGCAGGAAATTAATGGCTGATGTCTCATTAATTTCTTTTGCTTACCATGAGCTAAATTTGAAGTTACTGTTGATTCATGTGATTACTTTACACTTACAGCACTTCACCATCAACTAAAGAATGTAATTAAAAGTGACTTTACTAATGTAGGGGAACTTGACATGTCTAATTTGGTCTCTATCTTGCGGAAGTTTCACATTGGTGTTAATTGAAGTTTGGAACTCATTTTGACTCTGGAGTTTTCTGCCCTTCACAACCTATGAGAGGAAGTGGAATTATTATATTAATAACCTGAACCTATCATTATTCACCATATAGTGAATTCCTGTGGCGCTTCCTCTGATGACTGTCATACACACATACAACTAGTACTCTAAATAACCATAATAATCAAAATTACCATAATAATCATAATAATTATAATAATAATAATAATAATCATAATAATCAAAATGATCATAATAATCATAATAATTATAATAATCATAATAATCATAATAATCAAAATGATCATAATAATCATAATAATTATAAAAATCATAATAATCATAATAATCAAAATGATCATAATAATCCTAATAATTATAATAATCATAATAATCATAGTAATCATAATAATCATAACAAGTAATGCCAACACAACAAACCCCACCCCTCAGAAACGTTTTACCTGGTTTGTCGTATCATTTAATTGCCAAAACACATGTTTCCTGACTGTGACCTTTGACCTGAATTCACCAAACTGTAATGGGGTCTATTCTGGACCACCTCACACCTTTCCTGAAATTTTCATGGAAATTGGTGCAGTTATTTTTGCGTAGAGTTACTGACAAACAGACAAACCGACAGTGGACAAACCTCCTCTTTCAGGGGGTGAGGTAATAATAAAAGAATAGTTTTCCTGTTGTTATAAAAACGTACATGCTTTTTAGAATGCATCTTCTTCCAGTGACAGATTAACTAAATACATGGGTTTGGAAGTAATATTTATAGAATCTTTATGTTCATTTGGTTTTACATCAATTAACATATAAAACAACTGAATTAACATTCCTTCATGTGAAGTTTCATGAAGCCACAAAGATGTGTTTATTAGTTCCAATTCACTTCATAATTCACTTCATGTACTAAATATTTAGGTTTTTTAGTTAATTTACAAAATATACTTTGAGCTTTGATCATATTTATATTTATATTGATTATGTCTATAATATTATAAGTTTAAGTTATCATCTCTGACACTACACTGACTTTTCTGGATTCTGTTTATTATTTTTTATTACTGGTTATGTAATTATTCTTGATTGGCTATGAAGCCAGGTTGGTGTCAGGACTAAGGAGGTCAGTGAAGTGAACCTGTACACTGTATTGTAGCATGTGAGGTTAGATGATAACTTTCACTGCTTTCCAGAGATAATCCATCTCCCTTCTGCTGATTCTTCTTATCATGAGCAAGTCATCATCACCCACCAAACCATTACACTGAGGCACAGGAAAATATGATACATTTATAACTGGCTTACCTTAAAGCCAGGTAAACAGATATAAATGCAGTCCGTTCAGAATCATTGCAAAATATATATATATAATACCAAGTCTTGCCATCAAAACTTAAAATAGAAGTTATGTTTTTTAAATCTTGGTCTTTACATTCATTAATAATGTTCATAGAAAAAGGTCCTTAATAAAAAAGGATAATCTATAATATTTTGGTGCAATGATGTATTTCCAACTTGAGCTTGCGCAGTTTGAGTTGCACAATCAAACCTGAACTCTGAAGTGTCACAGCTCCTTAATTTTAAAACATGGCAAATCAAATAATGTCTGAAGCAACTGAAAATTACCATTTCTTCATTGAGGATCAAATATGTGGGAAGTAATCGTGTGAACTCATGATCATCAGTTCACGTTAAGCAGTAGGAATTCATGATCATTTCTGCATTAATTCATGCATAAAATTATCATGTGTCATGCATTAATTAAGTATGATATAGAATATTACCAAGTAATGGTTAAATACAATCTTTTAAACATTTTGGGGGGAAAAAACTAAACTAGAAAAGCACTTAGAGAGCACAGACTGCTTCTCCTCCTCCACTGATCACCACCACTTGTTCCTTGTGTCTCTATCAACATTTCCTGAAAATTTCAGCCAAATCCATCTGATAACTTTTTGAGTTATCTTGCTACAAATCACACACTTGTGCCCCCCCCACCAAAATATAATCATTTGTTCCTTGTTTCTATATCAGCATTTCCTGAAATTTTCAGTCAAATATGTCCATAACCTTTTGAGTTATGTTCCTAAACCCCAATGATTACATAATATCCACTATTCCTTGGCAGAGTAATGAACACAGTGTAGGTCCCCAACTACACCGTGTGGTGTTTAATACGACCTTTTGTATGCTGGCATATTTTGCAACAGGACACAGGAAAACAAACAGACAGAAGAGCATATGACATAAATACACTGAAGTTCCTCTCTCCCTTACCTGTTGACTTTCTGCTTCTCCTTCCAACAACCCCCACACACCTCTCACTGTCTCTCTCTCTGTTACCTTGGAGTCTGGCCGTCATGCTCCTGTGGCTCCA
This sequence comes from Siphamia tubifer, assembly GCA_020466265.1. Classification (NCBI taxonomy): domain Eukaryota; kingdom Metazoa; phylum Chordata; class Actinopteri; order Kurtiformes; family Apogonidae; genus Siphamia; species Siphamia tubifer. The sequence goes on along the minus strand of CM035787.1, from coordinate 34,255,675 downwards.
CTCTAAAGGTTACGCTGTGTACCCACCGTCACTGCCTGTCACTCCCCCTCCACCACCGCCGGCCCCACACACACATACACACACACATGGTCCAGCAGTCCCAGGCCCTGTCAACGATATACTGTCCGTAGAATCACCAACCTACCGTTTGCCTTTGCAAAGAGGACACCGTGGTGAATAAGGGGAGGAAGCCTGGACAGGATACAGCTTAACAGCTTTGGTGATGGAAGAGGTGAAGTGTCATTTGGTGTATGAGCAGTGTAAGACAGATAAAATGTGCACAGAGAGGGAATGTGCATGTGAAACGATGAACACGTGCTTGTCCATCTGTAGTTTGCAACTTTCAGTGTGGAATTAAAATGCTGCTCACTTGACAGAAATCAGCCTGGTCCTTAGAGGCCTCTATGTCCCTCCTCAAACAATTATCAACTTTTTTTCCTAGCTCAAACCAGAATTCTTTACAAAATGAACAAAAAAGTAGTGTTTTAATGGATTAAAACAAAAGTACCATCAGAAGAGATTCTATGATGACTTACTTCAGTGACAATATTACATGTTAAGACTAAGATTAGATATATTCACAGTTCAGATCTACAATTTATCACAGCATAAATGAGGGATTTGCAGATCAAATTTGCGTTAAGTTAAACACAGTTCATCCCTAAGATCACATACTGTAGCACTTTAATGGAATGATGTGCAGACTGACAAAACTAGAGTAGTCTGGTAACAATACAGCAGGCTGAATGTTATGAGTCATACTAATTATGTTGGGACAGACTAAACTTGTGAACAGAAACAGGCTTGGACTAGATCTGCCTGCATGAATTACTGCCAAGTTCCATTGTGTTTCAGCTACAACATAATGCTCTAATTAAAGATACTAAAGACATATTTTACACTAATTGTTGTCTGGACCCAAAAGGCCTGGTTTGTCCATTTTCTCACACAGCTGGTCAGATTTTTCCCATTTTATTTTGCAGTTTTTCCTTTAAAAATGGAAATATAGGTAGGCCACCTGCAATACTCTGTCTACTCTCCAGCAGAGCAACAATGTATTATCTAGAAAACACTTCCTCGGCAGGGAACACAATAATTGAACATATAAGTAGTGCTGTAAAAAGACAAGAAGATTAGAGGTAAGAAGTGGACAGAATTACCATGATTTCACCTTCATTTGAATGATAATTTTTCATGGTAGGCTGTAATTTCATCAAGGCTTATGAGAGCAAAAAGTGATGACATTTGGACCAGGTACTGTTGTACAGTACCTGGTCCTGTACAGTCTCCCTGCTTTTAGGAAAACACACCAAGTGCCAGGCAGTGTCATAATCTCTGTTTCAAGTATTTCTTCTTGTTGAATTTTTGCCAGAAAATTGACCACAAATTTGACTGAAGTGTGATGTCACATTACAATGACTAGCCCCCATCCCCCGGCACACACCACTCATCCCATTTCACACATTCTCCTTTTTTTTGTTTTCCCAGTCCCCACACCCCACACCCACCCCCTTTCTTGCTACCACTTGAAGAGGATGCATTGCTAACCCAAGGTGTGCTGTAGCAGCTGCAGCAGCAGCAATACACAGGTTCAATAGCTAGGTTTGATTTTTAATCACATATGTCATAAATATATATTTTTAAATATAAAGTTTTTATATATATATATATATATATATATATATATATATATATATATATATATATATATATATATATATATATATATATATATAAACTTTGAACTTAATTTCATGGAAACTTTAGTTACAGATGAACCATTTTGTCATCATATTCTGCCATGCATTCTGCAGAAAGCTATAAATAAAGAAGTATTATCATCCATTTCACTTCACCATATCTGTCTGCTGCCTTAGCAACAATAACACCTTAACCTTATGTTTTTTCATGAATAAGAGTACCTTGTTAACAATGCCATCCTCCAATGAATCTCCTTACTAATAACTAACAAATGAAGAAGGATAGCTGGTGGCCTATAACCAGTTTCCTCCATCTCTTTTTCCCTGGTGTTTGTGTTAAATGAATTGTTCTGAAACAAAGCAGAGAAACACTGACTAGTTCTGTCTAAGTATGGACACACACACACATGTGCAGATCAATGTATAAATGACCAACCAACTGCTTTTTTAACTTTTTTAACCCGCAAGGACGAACCTGACCCGCTTGTCGACCTGCATTTTAAAAAAGTAATTAATGGTCTTTATGACCTCAAATGACCTTACTCACATACCTGCATTTATTCCATGTTAAAATCCAATGTCATTGCTTGTAACTTAATATGTTGACAAAATATTTTTCTTCTGCTTCATCATTCAAAACATGCAGCAACTAAACCAGAGGTCGACAACACCCAAAGACCCATTTGAACCTGGTTTCCATGGAAAAGGAAACACTGGGAACTTCTCATCATCTTTAAAATTCTCAGTGAATGTGTCCCAAACCTTACTATTCTGTTTGTGTTTCTGGAGCTTCCACTCTCCCAACTTGAGTTTCTCTCTTGTTCCCCACATACCGTAGGATTCTTCTGATGCTGTACGTCACCCTCACAGAAATTAGGTTAATAATAATAATAATAATAATAATAATAATAATAATAATAATAATAATAATAATAATAATAATAATAATAATAATAATAATAATAATAATAATAATAAAACAGAGGTAAAATATTGGTTACAAAGGGCATTTGGCCAGTGCTTCTCGCTCCCACTCGCTCATGTATATGTTGGCATAGGAAGACGCATATTTCTGGCCCATGGCTGTTCCATTTATCTGAAGGTAATGCTTGTTATTGAAGGTAATGTCATTATTGTTAAGGCAGATGGAGAGGAGTTCTATTCTTTGTCAGGACTGTTCTTGTCTGGGTATCTGTCGATGACAGTATTAACTGCGTGGATCCCCAGTTCAGTGTTTATGTTAGAATACAGGCTATTGATGACTATTGTAAAAACGTAAGCATGTTAGGGTTAGGGTTAGGCCATGGTTAGATTTCACTGTGTGGAGTCCTAATGACATAATTTCAAAACCTCATAGGACCATGTTTCAGGTCATTTGGAGTTTATTGGACCCTACTTTGAAAAAAACTGTGTGGAAAATCCATTTGGGTCAGGGTTAGGGATTAGGTTTAGGGTTAGGGATAGAGCATCCACATGTTGTTCCCCATTGGGCACGAGTTCACGTGGGGAAAGAATCCCCTCCCCTCCAATACAGCTCCATGTGGGTGTTGGACATCAGGTCAGTGCTTTTGCTGCCCCAGCGTCCACTCTCCAAACTCCACTTTGGTGGGTGTATGTACTTTGTTTCATGTTTTTAAAATTTATTTTATCATCCTAATTGTGTGTAGTGCTTAGTTTTGTGTTTAGGGTTAGGGGTGTGGGTTAGGGTGTAGGATTCGGGCTTTAATTAGAAAATCATACCTGTTTTTAGGTAACTGTAAATCCTCATATGGTATCAGTGTGTCTCCATCCTATATCTATGTTTGTAGTTTTAACAACACATATATTGTTAATGCATTTATGCATCCTTTCTTCCTTTCCCTCTCATCCTTCTACCCACTTGTTTCTCTCCTTCATTCCTCCTCTCTGTGGGCCATCCATGGCGCATTCAAGCGCTCTGACGACATGCTCTGCTGAGTTCTCAACATCTTGTCTCGTCACGGCAATTACACATATATACACACTTGTGCTCACACACTCACAAATACACACATTTAAGATTTTACATACTTTGTACACTCAAAATGTGTTTCAACATATTGAAAAACCGGTATGGTCTTTTGAATGAAGTTTGAATCACTTAAAAATAAAAACAGAAAATGATGTGTTTTGAATTTTCAGCTAAAAAAACAAAAACTCTCCAAAAACACTGTATCTTGATTGGATTGACCTTTCCTATCCAAAGAAAGACTAACAATCACATCCTCAGGCTTCAAAGTCTGATTGTTGAATTGAGGAGTGAGAGACTGAGGGAGGGAGCAGGTGGTCCGAGGGGTCAGGGCAGGGACCGGTCACCAACCCCCTCTATACTACTGCAAAAGGATAAGGGTTAATTAACAGCAGACTTTAATTGCCTGTGATGAATGATTCATAGCTTCCTGGTCTATAACTAGTATTTAAAACACATGGACAGAGCCTGAGCATACATGAATAATTCAGCTCCTATGGCGCCCATCACCACATTCAGTCACACTGAGAAAAGATGGAGCTGAATTTCAGAAGCATCATGCTGCTGTAGTCTGCTATAAAGGAGTACACACTTCAGGTGTCTGTGCAGCAGAGACAGGGGATTAAAAAGGTAATAGTAATTTTCTAAAATAAAGTAATTGTGATGCAGTCATTACAGGGCAAAATAAGAAAGAGACAAAGAGAAACATGGGGGGGGGGCTGTCAAAGACCGCCTCTGAATAAGATGTATGGAAAGAAATACAGAGCGGGAGTACGTTTGGTCAGCTAGGATTTATTGTCTTTGCTGTGAATGTAGGAAATAATAATTCACTGGCTAAGCAGCTTCGATGTATTCTTAAAATCCATGGCCATCCTGTCTTTGCTTTTTCAACACATCATTCAGCCCTATGTTAACGCTGCAGATAAAGTGAGTTTCAGCCCTCACAGATATATAGCTCTTAAAAACATACACACTCGATCCAATAGCTACATCAGAGATCACAGTCAGTTCATTTAACAGGCAGTGCAATACATTGCAATTTCCATTCTAGCACCTTTATGAGAGAGTCAAGAATATATTGTAGTATATCACATGTCAGACAGTAATTACACAGTAGATTTTACACTGAAGGAGAAACGTAGTAAAATGTTGTCTTCTCTGAGATTTGCAATGTTTCCTCTTTTTCTTTCTTATTTTAAGGGCATTGTGCTGGTTTCTTCCCTGTATGTTGAGCTTATAATATGAAACAAAGTCACAATGGCTCAACTCCTGCATTAACCTGATCGATGTTGAGCTTAGTGATATCACCCACTCAACTCTGAGTCTATTTCTCTTCAGACATTCTGCTGGTGAACAATAATAACCTCTGTGGCAGGTTTCTCTGTAGGTACTAGCCCAAACCTGTTCAATCACTAGAGGCATAAGGTTCAGTAGCTCTTACTTTTCAACAGTAGCATTGCTTGGGTCTCTTGGGGCTCCAAACAAAAAATCCCTGGGGCCCCCACCCCACCTGTGCACACCACAAAAAATGTTTCGTGCACAATTTTCCAGGACATTTGAGATGAATACTGAAAAAAAGAGTAGTTAAGTTCTCAAAGTGAGGTCAAACAGATGTCCCTGAAAGCCCAAAACTATCAATAATTGTTGTTGTAAATAAACAGATACTACTGTAACAAAAATATTTAAAAAAAATTTTATTCCAAAAATGCACTACACATCTAGGTTGGTAATGGGAGATTTACAAATTATTCAATTTTGGTGGTGATCCGGGGGATGGGGGGGGGGTCTACCATATAGTACTTTTCTAGTTACAAAAGTTATCTAAATAATTTCGTATTTCCATCATTTGGTCTGAGACCCTTTGTGTGTCACTAATGACTCTATACAACTGTTTTGTTTTTGTAGAGAAACAAAGTGTCTACACACACACACACACACACACACACACACACACACATATATATATCAGAGAAAACAGTAGGGAAGTCTTTTTTCAGAGAAAATGGAAAGCTTTGTAGGACGGCAACACTAACAGAAAGCAAAATATATGATGATAAACATCAGCATCTGTTGTAGGTTTACTTCTGTTGTCTTCAGACCATGAGACAGAACATTAGACAATTGACAAATGCTTTGGCTGAATATTTGTCAGTATCCACTGCTCATTTGAAAATATCAATAACTGTATTAAAGTAGCAATCATCTTAGGAAAACATGCACCTCTGCAAGAATTTGGTGGTGTTTTTTTTATGGCTGCTCAACTGAGATTATTTTATCAGACAAAGAGACAGATGCTTTTGGCTTTCCAACCTACCCAGGCACAGGCTAAATTAAAGGCTGTTAACAGCAAGACAAAAACAAATGAGGCCACAGCACTTGTGGTTTATGGTGACACGCCAAGAGTGAGAGCCTGAGAAGAACAAGTGGAAGAATGGAGTCTCTGTGGGAGGAAAACAGAAATAGCATATAGGAAGGATTTGTTACTGTAATTGTGTCACTTGTTTACCAGCAGACAAGACAGGTATAGAGTTCAGATTAAGGACACAGATGGACAGATCAGTGTGAGGGAGACAAATTATGAGATGGATGACTTTTCACAGTGAGACTGCACATGAAGACAAATGGAAGGAGACGGATGACCTGTTCAGTAAATAATGGGATTCTTATCCTGAAGGGAAAAAGCCAACCATTGTGTTCTGGATTGGTTATCTACATGAAGTTATGTTCAACCTATACACTGAGATTGAAAAATCACTTGAGAATTTTCCTTAGCAACACTAAACGTTTTCCTTAGATGTGGTTACATCTGCTGTATCAAGTAGACTGTACTTCTAAGTTTATTTCAGTGATTACAACCACAGAGCAGTATACTGATGTCCCCTTTCTTTTAGGTTTGTTACAAAACCAAATAGGTAAATAAATAAGTAAATAAGTCCCCAAATGAATGAATGGGGGGGGGGTATGTTTTTCTACATCAAATCCTTATTTAAAAACAAATCACCTTCTCTGGTATAAATGAAATCCAATAAGAGTGAAATCTAACATGTACTAAGAATGTAATATTTCAGTTTAAAAAATGTGATGTTTTCTATGTTAAATTGGGAATAAAATATGGACTTATGACAGGCATGTCCAAACTATTCCACAAAGGGAAGTGTGGCTGCAGGTTTTTGCTCCAACTAAGAGTTCATAGTTTGACCAAACGTTTCTCTGAAGACTGAGATCAGTTGATTTATTAAGTCCAGTCTGGTGTGCTTGTGGAATAGTTTGGACATGCCTGGTTTATGAGATATTTCCATTTTTCACAGTGTCTCAACTTTTCTGGAATGGGAATTGTATTATCTCCAACTGAGCTCTACTTCAGACTAAAGCCCCTATTTTTATTCCATGTAATGGCTGTATCTTTGATGGTCTGTCAGTGATACCATATTCTCCTTGACATAGATCATAATTAGAATGTAAATGTCCCCCAACATAGGTGGACATGAATTCTGTGTAGTTATGTGTCATGCAGCTCCTATCGTCCAACACCACTTCACAATGTCATCTAAACTGTCTCTTATATTGTCCTGGGAGTATGGGGGGGGGGGGTTTCACTAATATGGCCTCGCTGGTGGGACCCTGCCCCCTTGTTGCTATGGGGTAGCGGGGGTGAACTACCATCCATGTTGCTGTGGCTGGGGGGTCCCCGGGACCTGGGGGCTGTGGTCGGGGGGGGGGGGGGGGGTTCTCCTGCTTCCCCGTTGGGTCCAAGCTGGTGCGATGGCTCTTGGGGGGCTGTTGGGGCTGGATTGGCCATCCTGGTGGGCGCGGTGGCTGTACTGTGGGCTGGTGGCGTGTGGTGGCTCTGTTCTGGTGGGTTGTTGGGGCTGGTGCGGGAGGTGTGCAGGGTGCCTCCCTGTTGGTGTCACCGGGCCCAACCACACTGTCCATTTTTACCCTCTGGGCTCGCATACGTTGTCCTCTGACCAGCTCCCAGTGGCGGCCTGCCTTGTGATGGGCTGGGTGCCGCCCCTTCGGTGGGCCGCTTGGCCCCTGTGTCTGGCTTCCTGGCTGTGTGGGGGAGGGTGTGGGGGTGGGGTTGAGCAGGTCGGATGGGGGGGGGGTGGGGGGTTTGGTGGGGGCTGGGGTGAAAACAAAAACAAAACAAAACAAAATATATACTGTATGTATGTATATATATATATATATATATATATATATATATATATATATATATATATATATATATATATTGTCCTGATTGAGAGACTCCAAAAGGAAGAAGTTACATTCTGTGTTTTCAAGACTTCTTGACAAGTCCGAACGTAGGGAGGAAAACACAAATGCAGCACACACAGACCAAGGATAAAGTAAAAGTGTCATGACCTCCGCTCCGGTGACCTTTCCCCCAGTCATTTCCACACTCACCTGGTCCCGCACTGCGCAGCTGCAAGCCGTTCCTCATCTGTGGCTATAAAAGCAGTAAGGCTTGCAGTTGCCAGTAATGTCACCTCCATAACCCGGACAACTTTCACCATCGCCTCAATCACCATAACCCGGACATTCATCATCACCACGGACTCTGGTCGTTTGTTCCCAGGTTTTGTCTGTGTTGTCTTTATGTTTCTTAGTTTTGTTATTAAATTATTTTTCCCTTCAGTACTGTGCAATGGAGTCCTCCTTCACCTCACCCCGATCCTGACAAAAAGGGTATTTGTTATCATGCAATGAAATAATCAAACAGACATAATAATAACCGTGTTCTACAATTTATTAAAAAGTATCTGCTTGCATTAAATGTGCTAAATCTTATATACTTTAAAAAGATGACTCAGAAAACAAATGACAAAAGTGCTAATTAAATCATGTTTTCAATATATGTGATGGTGTAATTACACATATATGGTGGTTTATGTCAAAGGGGTCATTTTCACTGAAGACATGTCCCCAGCACTTTTTATCATGGGTAATTTGGTCCCCACCACTTAAAAACATTAAAGGAAAAAAAACTCCTGGGCTGGAATATGTTTCTTCTAGTGCCTTCTTGGTGCAGAAGCAGCACTGGTGATCTGTAACAATACAGTTCAGCATAAATCTATGCTCTACCCTGATATTTCTAGAGATCATAAGTGGTGCTGCTCTAGAATGCATTTGGTTTTACTCACTCTTCTCTTCTCTACGCTCCGCTGCCACACTCATGATGACACTGTGATCAATCTGTTATAGTGTAATGAGGAGGGGAGTCAACCTCCTAGTGTTGCCGGTGAAAATTTGCCAGTGGGCACCCTGTGTTTGTAATGTTTAGTAGGAGAGGTAGACCATTAATCAATACTTTTAGAAGGTTGATGTTTGTTTTACTTATTTTTTTCCATATAACCCCCTGGCAATGTACAGAGTACATTAGGGGACATTGGAAGAAAAATGGGTCAAATATTGGGAGATCATGCAATACTTTTATAAATATGGCTTGAGGTGGTTACATCTTCACGCTGTGTAGCCGCCATGTTTGCAGCCTCCTTCCCTTCTGTTTACTAGGAAAAACATGTTGTTTACAAACCTGTGCTTGTGTGGCTTACTATTTACTTTACTTATTACTATGTCATCATGATAACCTGTTGCTGTGTTGTGGGGTGTAACAGTGCTCCACTTGACTGCCAGGGGAAAAAAAGTAGAAAATGGACTAACTCTTCAATGTTTTCCTACTTGGAGGTGAGATTACAAAGAATCATCAGCTAGCTTGGATCACAGCTGTAAGACAAGCAAACATAGGGTGACAAGATTTCCCTAGTCTGAAACCGGGACAATTTTGTGTTTGACCATGCTTATGCACGTACACCTTTTTTATGTAAACATGACACTGAAGTGGTCTTATCCTTTTGTTGAAGCTCACATTCATCATCTCAGATGAGATTCATTATCTTAAATGGCATTTTATTTGCAGTTGTGTTTTAAATAACAGTGTGCCATAGCAACATGTGGATTTTAGCCACCATAAACCATGGCATGCCATAACACCTGCTTTCCCTCAGTTTTTAAATCCATATTTTCCAACAGTTTATTTGTTTTGTTTTTACTTTTCGCTCCACTGATACAGCAATTGAGTGAAAAAACACAGTAGGTACTACGTAGTCTAATCAATTAGACCGTGTTTATTTGGAACTGGCCTTTATTTGTCAAATTCACCCAGCCTTTCAATGGAATTCGGCTATATTTGGTGTTATACGACAATGTTGTTTTTATTGTTGTATGGCAACTGAGAACTTAGAGTCCTCAGAATGTGACAAAGGCCGGTGTTCTGACTGAAGCCATTAGTCACAGTATACAAGGTAGTGATCAGTGCTGTGTTTAGTATTCGTATCTACAAATATTCACACGTTGCTCAAATGTAGCAAGTGGTGAAAACCGGGACACATCAGTGTCCTGACAGACATTATTTGGGACTCGGGACACACAACCCCAAACCAGGATATCTGGTCACGCTAACCAAACATAACCTCCCAAGAATATCCCAGTGTCTATGGGAGTGTGTTCTCTATATTTACATTCTGATAGTTACAAATAGCTATATGATTTTCTGTTACGTACATTGATTCTTTCAACTACACATCCAGTCTACACATCCATATCTCTCCCATACAGTATATAATGTTAGAACTTTTAATTTTAAACATTAGTCATGCTTTTAAATAATTAATATGTAATAATACGATTTCAAACTATAAATATTGCAAATTTGCACTTCCAAAAACCATCAAGGGTCAATCAAAAAAAACAAACAAAAAAATAAAAAAAAAAAAAAATATTTTTTTTTTAAATTTATTATGATCCTGGATTTTTTTGTATAAAATTGATTCATTAATTTTTCAATAAACTACAACACAATGTTTTCCTCTTCAAAATATTGTTAAAGTAAGAGTCACTTGTAGCTTTTAGAAAACATAGGAGCAGTTCAAACCAGTGACTACGAAATGAACAATATAAATCAATTGTCTTGACTTGTCCACATTAGTGCAAGTTCATGCAAAATTGCATATTTAATTAATCAAATTGTTAATTTAGTATTAGCTCAACATAGTCTTGGTTATAAATATAAAAACACAAAACAGAACAGAACAACAGAAAAATGGCTCTTTCTAAATGTAATCAATAATATAAATTTAACAATAATTCATTATAGCTTTTAAGAATAATGAATTAATGCAGTAACCCATAGTCAGATGGTTGAAGACTAGAAGATTTCCCTGGTGAAAAGGAGTTGACAGTGGTTTGTTTTAAGGAATAAAAAGCCAAAAATATGTTGGGAACCACTGCCATGACGGATTTTCTCGACACAATCACTGTGAAAGTCTGTAAAATCTTCCAGCTGTGTTTGTTTTGTGGAGCATTGTATGAAACCGAATATATAAAGTGTGTGTGTGTGTGTGTGTGTGGGGGGGGGTAAGTCAATATCTTGCATTGTAGTATATCTGCCTGTATGTGGTTATAATGTAAAGGCCAATTAAAGAGCAGTAAACCAATGTCTGTAACAGTTTTGATGAGTCTCTGAACCATATGCTGCTGCTCACATGAAACCTGATCTAATGAGGCAGGTCCGATTAGAAATACATGAAAATCAGATGTTTTACTGTAGATGTCCACACATAAAGATGGAAAATAGTAAGTGTGTGTGTATTAGAGAGCATTGTCCAGTATATCAGACAGCCCCTGTCATGTTCATGTCGCAGCAGCAGGGTATAGGAGGTGTTCTTGTCTCTGAGTGATGTGATGGCATGAACAGCTTGGTTTAAAAGCTAAAAGAAGGTCATCGATGTCTCGCTTCACTATCTCTCCCTCCTTTTCTCTCCTCTCTCTGTTGCCCCTGTCATCCCTACTGGATGATCCCTCGCTCTCTCTTCCACCCCAGCTGTCTTTCTGTCCTTCGTCACGGGTTGCTGTGTTCCATTTCTTTTTCTTCTTCTTTTTCTTGCTCCAGGCTGAACTCCTTTTCTCCAAACTGACTTTATTTGTGCTCCATTCATGGTCTGTAGTAGCTACAGTAGGTAAAGGATCCCAGTCCAGCTCTGGTATATTGCTGAGTCGCAGGGAATAACACCGCTGGAGCATCTGAACAGGGTTCCCAGATCCAACTCATGTCATCATTTAGAGAGACTGTGACCCCTGAGCTGGGAGAGGAACACAGCTGCTAAATTATTTACCTCTTCTTATTTTATAGTTTTGCTTTCTTTCTTTTTTTCCCCCCTTTGGACCTGGCAGGTGTAGGTTAGTGTGTTCTAGAAATGAGTTGGGTGTGAATGAACAACCACTGTTTGGTGACAGTAAACGTACATCTCCGGACTGGATCCTGAAGATGATATCAGATTCAATTCTTCCATATCACCAGTGGACATCTTATAAAACTACATCTACTGGAGCTCAATCCACTGCCGGAAACATGGTCAACTCTGTTAGGAAATGAGCTGGCATGTACTGTACATGTTTGTAAAATAAATAAATAAATAAAAAAAGAAGTTAACCAACTTTAACACATGATAAAAGTGAGATTTTTAGTGGTGTGTGTCAGTCAATGTAAAATTTCTCCCGCACAGCACAGCTTTGAATTAGGTCCCTGCTTTAGTGGAGAGTAAAATACATGATCCAATCATATGTGATAATTTATGTAGAAACAACATTTGGTCGTTCAATTTTGTTAATGCACAGTCTTTCTTGCCATAACAGACACAACTAGAAAAGCATTCAGCCCCCCCAACAAAAACATAACTCCTTATGTCCTTATGTGGTTCAGATCCAAGCACCTGTGATTATACACCTGGCCACTAGGTGGTTTCAGGTGTACATGAAGCTTTGAGAAATTAACCCCGTATTGAACCAGTTGGCTTAAGTAATTGGATGCATCATGAGGCTGTCTCACCATCACTGCACGAAACATAAATGCCTGAAGCATACATGTACAAAATGAATCCACAGCCAGTGAGGTAAAAGCAAAACAACAAACCTGTTGAGTCACCATCACTGACACAGAAGAAAACAAAGGAAGAACTGTTGGGTGGACTACTGCTTTTATATGGTGACACAGCAAGGCAAAGGAAGAGAGAGCTGCTGCAATAGATTTCTATAGAATTCAAACTGGCACTGTTTGGTAAAGTCACAATAATTATGGCATATTAATGATTTTCAATCTCATAATTATTTAGTTCCTCTTAAAAATGTGATTTATTGTTCATTTATATGTCTGACCTCCACATGTAGCAGCCAATGAAGGGGAAGTTTCTCTGAGCTCATTTTTATCACAATTATTTGGATGATTTATGGCAGTAGTGGACAACTGTGAACCATTACACAAAGAGTTTGTTGAGGAAAGCACAGACATTTTATCAATGTGTGATGTAACATTCAAATAAAAAAAATATTTGCATGACTTTATTTCAAATTTGACACACCAAGTAGATATAATGTTGATAATTTTTCTGGAAAATCTTCAGATGTTCTTTTAAAGCAGAGTATTTTCCACATTTTTAGATGTACCTGCAGGAACTATTTAATATTTACCATTATGCTAATGTTTATCGACACAATTTCACAGATACAAACAGACCCACAAACAAAGAAACCTTGTTCAGATCAAAAAAGGGGGAAAAAATGCAACTTTCTTATCTTTTTAACTTTAAACATCACAATATATGGAATACATCTGAAATGAAACTGTATTACAACTCATCTTGAGTTTAAACTTTAAACTGACAAACTCTTAATCGAGTTTTCTCACATGGACAATAAAACTCCACAATTATTTTCCCACGAGTGACAGGATCAGTGTAAATGTTGTTTAAGTTGACAGTATGAGGACACAAAAAGAACAGGAATCTCACAAAAACAATTTTAAACAAACTATTACTAATAATACAAGCCATTTCCCATAGTATTTCACATCTGTTCCAGACAGTTCTTGCATTTTCTTGTTCTCCTGATGTGGTCTCGCTCTGTGTTTCCATGTTGGAGATTCAGAGCTCAGATATCCTGGAGAGAGCAGCAGGTTGTTGGGACAGACAAGAGCTTTAATTAATGTTCAGTGTGGGGTGGAGGCTTTCTGACACAGTTCCTCAGTAGGGATTCAGTCGCCACTTTTGATCCACGAGTAATGAACTGTACATGCTACTCCTTTTCTCCTCTTGTCTGTCTGCAGAGCTTCATTCATCTTTCCAACATGTCACTATATAACTGCACTCCAACTGTAATGTTTCACAGACTGTATTAGTCATGCGTTTAAATCTAATACTGTCAGAATACATCTTCTGACAGCTACTATAGCTGGAAGTAGGAAAGCAGGAAACGAAGAAATTACCTTTAAATAAACACATTTTCAATTTTCTCAAATGGCCACATGTCTGTAATAAAGTGTCTAATTACAGAATGCCAATATAGATACAAATTGTAGACATAAATGAGTATTTACTGATGTGAGAGAGCTTACTTAACCTTGTTAAGTGTTGGCAGAGTCGGAATGTGAATTTTCAGGGAGAAAAGCCACTCTGTATGCTTGACCATGCTGTGAAGGGAGAGCAAGACACGGGTGCATAGGGGAAAAAAAGAGTGCACAAGCTGAAGATGGAGATGCAAGTAAAAAAAAAAAAAAAAAAGAAGGAAAGAAAACAGGAAAGAGAACAGGTGCAGCGAACAAAACAACACAGAGAAAGACACAGATTGAGAGACAAGTGTTGTGCCAAGAATCTATGGAGAAGTAAGTCAGGAGGAGATAAAGGGATGAGATGGAATCAGCGGCTGGGGAGGTAAGGGACAGGTAGTAGAGGGATGGGGTGGATGAGAGGGCACGAGGCAGAGGAGAGGGTAGGTGTGGAGAGCACAAGACAGATGACAAATTGTGATTAATAGATGGGGTCCGGGGCAGCAGTGTGGAGCGCAACTCATTAATAGAGAGAATTAGAGAAGCTGTGCAACTCAATCTGCACACTGTCACTTGCAATCAGGGACAATAATCAGATGTGCACACAGACAGAGGTAGATGTACAAGAGGAGGGAGGGGTGCTCATGCACATACACAGTTTTTTTTTTTTCATTTGTATGGAGAATGTCTAGTGCTGCATTCAAGTCCCAGCCCTAAACTGTCCAGAAGACGTAACTGAGCAAAACCTAATCATAATTCTGCTCCCAAAACCAAACTGATGGAGGGGAGAAGGTGAGGAAGTCTCAAATGGTCTCACTGTCCAGAAAAATACACAGTAGAATATACTAAAATTATGCAGAATGTTAAAGGCATTCAGAGTTATTTTGGGTGTTCATGTCTGCAACCTGAGCATTTTTTTTTCTGCTAAGAAAGATATAAACGTCTGATTTCATTTCTTAATGTAAGACATCATTTTTTTTGTCTTGAAAATTAATAAAGGTTGGACCACACAATTTTATCCATTTGTTTTTTATGAATGACTCTTGCAGATACAGATATCAATGCATTTTCTGTTACATCCATGAAATAAGCACATATAGACACGAAAGGGACAAGATTCAATTAAGGAAACGATGTGTACATTTGGGTTTGATAGGTGTCCTTGGGCCAGTTCTCCTCATATTTGTTCATTTCCAGTTTGGTACTACCTCTGCTGAATGGACCAGACTATACCTGACATCTGCTTGCGGTTTCGGAACTGGGACAGAACCAATAGAATTATTGCTGTTAAAATCACACTGCCTCTGAAAACACACTTTAGGTGTAAGCTGAAAATCACATCCTCACTGAGGTTTGACTGATGTGGACACAAGAACCACAGAGTGTTTGGGTTCAGTTTGGTGTGGGCATAGGAACCACAAAGTGTTTGGGTTTGCTTCAGGAACCGATCTGTTGGACCGGTGGCACTTCTATTAGAATCATGGATCCGTGTGTGCATCAAAGGAATGATCCATAATCAACTTCTGCAACCAGAATCAAACCAAGCCCGACACTATGGTACAGGTCAGGTTAGGTTTGGACAAAAAGGAGTGCTGTTCTGGTTTGGGTTGGGTTGGGTTCTTATTTTCAACTGCGGGTTTAGTTCTGCCAGAAACTGAGAGACAGCAGGGTTTGAGGAGGCACATATGCTGTGGCTTCATGCTCTGTGCTTCCAGATGGTCTGAAGCCGGTATCGGCACCGGTGCCTCTGAACTGCTCTAAGTTTTTATCCAAACCCAGCCCGACCCGTCAGATCCCATTGGTCTGGGTTCGGATTGGATCAGTGATCTAATGTGAACCACACAGAGCTCCAGCTGGGTCATGCATGTTATAGGAGCAGGAGGCCTGTCCATGAACTGAACCGAACCCACTCTGTGGGTTTATATACCCACACCAAACTGTGTATGTGTGTGTAACCAGCAGTAATAGTGTTGGTTTTTATCTTCACCTGTGGCAACACAATGCGACTGAATAGAAATTAACCAATAGGAGAAGAGCTCAGCCAAGGACACGCCTTTAAAGCCCACCCCTCCTTGGTTTACTGAAGTATAAATAAATGCAGAAATAACAAGTATTCAGAGAATGCCTAATCTCGTACCTATTTTGTGCCAATCTCAAGTTACTATGACAACCTGTTCTTGAATTAGAACCAATAATGTGATTTTGACCTTTCTGCTAAATGTGACCTTGACCTTTGACCTTTACTCAAATGGATCATTGCATCTGATGCACATTAGCTATAGGCTATGTATATACCCATGTACAGTAATGTCATGGTGATATCTCAAGTATTAATTGAGTTATAGCATGATATGTCTCTGTGGACACACACACACAGTTTCCTTTTGCAGCTTCACTTGTGTTGCATTTATTTTATGTATTTGTGTTAGGGATGTTAATGACTGTTTGACCCATGGTTGACCGCATCAACATTGTCCGGTCATAATTTTCTATTGCTGGTTAAAAAACAAACAAACAAAAAAGAGCCTGCATCAGTCATTCCACTGCACAAACTCTTTGGCATTATAGTGGAGGTTATAAAGAGGAAACTTTGTGATCTCTCTTTAGCATAACGTTAAAAATAATGAACTTGAGCATTAGCACTACAAGACGGAATGTATTAATATTATTAATAATTTAATTTAATTTAATTTCATTTCATTTCATTTAATTTCATTTAATTTCATTTAATTTCATTTAATTTCATTTCATTTCATTTCATTTCATTTCATTTCATTTCATTTCATTTCATTTCATTTAATAGCAAATGCAGAGCTCAATTAATCTATGTGGTATGCTTATTTTATGTCAGTTTAGAACGTTTGCTCAAAATGTAAACAAAACAAAGCTGATGTGAGGTAATAGAACTTCTAGAGCTAGCAGCTAGAGAGTGGGACAGCAAGTTGTCACCATGAAACCCAAAAGCATGGTGGATGAATTGTGTTATCCATCTGATGTGTCTACTTAAAATGACATGACGGGTGGACTACAGTAAAAGGAGTTTGTGCATTTTCTCCTCGTGTCTGCGTGGGTTTTCTCCAGGTACTCCAGTTTCCTCCCACCATCCAAAGGTTAATTAGTTAATCTAAATTGCCCATAGGTGTGAATGTGAGAGTGATTGTTTGTCTATATATGTTCAGCCCTGAGATGAACTGGTGATTCATACAGGGTGTACCCCGCCTTCACCCATTGTAGCTGGATCAGGCCCCCTGTGACCCCTGTGACCCCTGTGACCCTAGTGAGGATAGAGCGGGTTCAAGACGAGTGTTTCTTTTTTACTTTTCCATCCTCATCAGCTGTATAATACTAATTAACACTAATGACTGATGAAATGTTTTTGAGATAAGCCACCAAAATAGTTTAATTGCTACTCAAGTAAAGTGTGCAGTCATGGTCAAAACAAACCAAGACTGACTGGAAACAGGGTTTAACCATTAGTCATCCATATGTCAGAATCACACACTTAAACCGCCCACTCTGACCTCAGGAGTTCCTGTCAGGTAAACCTATGACTGCTGTAATTCTTGTGGTAAAGACACTCTTGGCATGCCATGCAGAAAGATTGAAATTATACCGGGCACTGGGTAGAAGTAAAACACTGAACAATGCTGTGCAACGTGGTACTGTATACAATACCAATTTGATGCTGTGACCCCTACATTTCAATTACTCTTCCTCGTTTCTTCTCTGGCTTTGTCTCTGTCCTTCTCCATCTTTCTCTGACCTGTGAGATTGCAGGTCGGGTTACGCTCTTTCCACTGCCACTTACACAGCTCGTATCTGTGTCCTACTGGGTTTAAAGTACCTCCACCTTGAATGTGCTAGTTAATACCATGGTAACCTCTCCGATCACTCTGCTCATGGCCTGATTGGTTTTACTGATTGTTCTAAACACAGACTCTGACCGACCTGATGGCAAATCATCACTGTCCAGCTTTATCGAACTCATCATACTGCCATCTGGAAAACTAGAGTGTAACAGTTTAAATGAGTTATTCCACTGTAATCTGTTGAAAAAAAGAAAACAACTAAAAGTCCAGCAGTAAGACGAGATATAGTAGTACCTACATGTTGTAGGTCCAAGCTAAAGAAATAATACTCCTTAACTTCAGTTATATAAGTAAACATTTTTTAAAAAAGACCTATAAACACATTGCATTAGGAATAAAATTATTATTAATATAAAACAATTCTTCATTATCAAAATGATAACATGTGCAGAACAATATAATTAATGTCAATAAACCTCCAGTTACAACGTTATATTTGTTGATGATTTAAAGAATAGTAGTGAATTTATGCTGCACTGTATTATATAAATTCATTCTGATCTTGTTTGGATGACCTCCTGACAATGACCTGAACAAAATTCTTTCATTAATTGTATTCCTTTTGCAACCATGAAAAAAATTTATTCTTGGAGCAAACTGTTAGATGGAAACTTAAAAAGTTATGTGGTCGTATGAGGATTTATTTCTTTGAATCCTTTAATTTAATGTCCTACTTCCTCAAATTTTGGATAAGCAACAGTCATATTTATTGTTTTGTGTTCTGAGTTCAGAATATAAATGCATAAACTGCGCATGTATTTATGTATGCATTAATAGTTTATATTATTATTTTAAAATGATGTTTGACCCTCGGTCAGTGAATCCTAATGACAATGAGGCTGGTGGATAATGTGAACACCACAAATAACCATAGAAACACATCTATTGACTGGCATGTTGGGAATATTTTTTTTCCATGTATTTGCATTTTTTTCTAAACCTTGCATACACTGTTGGCTATAAAGTTATTAGAATTTTGGTTTTAGATACATTTCTTTCTTTTTTTTATTCCTATTTATATTCATCAGGAGTCAATTTTAACTTGATGCAATAATTACATACTGAGTGTCAGTTACACTTTATTAAGAATGGATCACATTGTCACAATCATTTCATAAGAAGAGGTAAAACATATTTTATTCAACAACAGTGTATTTGTAAGTATAATAATAATAATAATAATAATAATAATAATAATAATAATAATAATAATAATAATAATAATAATAATAATAATAATAATAATAATAATAATAATAATAATAATAATAATAATAATAATAATAATAATAATAATAATACCTTAACACACGTATATATATATCTAATATGTATATAATAGCAAGAATGTTGTTCATTCAGTTCTTCTTGCAGCACAGCATCTTCACATAGATCTTCATGTGATATTTCTGAGAAAAAAAATACAACCTTCTGTTTTGATTACATGGTTTTACAAACTGCCTGGGGAAATGTCTTTTGAAGTAACTACTGGTGCTCTGATCACTTGACATCAGGTTTTCTCTGGATCTGCTCCAGCTTCTTTTTGAAAGGGTTGGGTCAGTGGACCTTAATGTTAACAAACAACAGCCCCACCTGAGACCTAACCCCATAACCTGCTGGTCATCAGACTTTTTGAAAAGCCTCAAAATCAATCATATCTTGCCTACTCCGACACCTGAAGGTCAGAAAACAGGGGGAAGAATATCAAGGCTAAGAAAACAGATGTAGAAAATGTTCTGTTCTCACGCATGACTTGGTTAATAACCAATCATCAAGTAATATTTTACAAAACCAAAGTCAGCACTTTATCATTTAAATGAAGGAGTAAAACATTTTTAACCAGCCATCTGAGCTTTAATTAAAGAAGACTAGTCAGGAGAGTATGATATTACACATATGGGAACATCTGATCATATATCACCAGGAAACAGAGTCAGAGACAGATATTATCGGTTCACAGCTTATATATTCATCGACTTAGTTAATATTTCATGGGGCTCTAAAAACCTCATTCTCTCTAAATTGTCCTCCCTTCTTGGCAATAATAATTTAAATGCAGGGAGGCTCTGAGTGTCACACCAGTGTGTCAGAGCTTACATGTAATTTATATGTGTATCTGTGCATATATGTATGCATGTAAGCACTCACATACATGCCATAAAAGGGACATAAAAAAAAAGCATACAAAGACACGCGCACACAGAAGGGAGGTCCACATACTATAATGACACGTACCTACAAATGCAGAAAAATCCTATCCTCCATACTTCTGATTTGCCAGTTTGCTAAAATCCAAAGACCACATAGTTTCCCACTTTCTGACAAGCAGTAGTTATTTTCTATCTCCAAATGCAAATGTGACTAGAGGCTTGGCATCTGCCTCAGGGCTCAGTCGGCTGACAGTATGCATCCTGGGGAGTGATCTATTGATCCATATTCAATATCTGCTCCACTCTCCTGCTCAGTAAAGTTGGGAGATGAATAAATAAAGAGCAGAACTGACAGTACATACAAGTCCGCTTGTGCCTTAGAGGACACAGTGGTGCTTAAAGGGTTTACTTTGCTGTTTCTGTTGTAAATACACTTAAATCAACAAGCAAGATTAATGGAAGTTGGGATGAAATTCAGGACAAGTGTGTTTTACACATTTTAATGTTAGCTGTGTCTGATACAAGCTACATGATGGAATGAAACATTAGAAGCAGCCTATTCTAGAGGAGTAATCTCTGTCCTATGCATAAGCAATGCAACAACAACAACAACAACAACAACAAAAGCAGAGATTTTGTAATTCCTGAATTAATAAATCTACAATAGCTATACATATAAAGCAAAGAGGGGGGGAAAAAAGAAACAAACCAAAAGGAGGTGGGGGAGGAGGAGGGAGGTTGTCAGCAGTAATACATCTTTCATCTCTAACGAGGTCTGAAAGCTACAGAAACACAGACACTGACAATAACCCTGAGAACACCACTCTCCTCCTTTCACCTTATCCTTTTCACTCCTCCATTCTGCATGATATGTGTCAGTCTCACATCCGTAGTCCACATTTTGTACTCACACGCTGGTCTCTTCACACCTGCTCTGCTCACAAACACACTCCTCCTCCTCCTCCTCTTCATCCTCCTCCTCCTCCATAAGAACATCTTACTTACTCTAATGTGAAAATCTTTGTGCATGTTCCAAAAAAAAAAAAAAAAAAAAAGATGTGATATGTACTCATGAAGATAAATGCATGCTCCAAAACAAAAAGAAAACATCACATTGAAGCACTTTGGAGCATCACAGTCTTGTATGATGTTATTGTTACAGCTTCATTGTGTTTTTTGGAAATCTGACGTGATAGAAGGGAAACGGTTTGATTAAACATATGTAGGTATTTGATTTTTTTTTTTTTTAAAAGGTCACATGCGGGATGGGACGGTAGGATCTGTGTGTGGATGTGTGTGTTACGGATGGAATGGAGGGCGGGGGAGCAGTAGTGGGCAGATGCTGAGGAGAGAGAAGCAGGACGGAAGATACAACAAGTGAGTGAACTGTTGCTCTCAAGTCGATCCGCATCCGCATTTCTGCAAAATAAGTCTGCAAAAGTGACTCGGAAAAATATGTGATTATATTAGAAAGAGCGCATCGTCACTTTATGGTATTTTTTTTTTTTACTCTTTTTTTTTTTTTCTTTTTTTCTTTCCTTTGCTCAGTGTCTGCTCGGACAGCCGTAAGCACCGCCTTTGGCATTTAGGAGAGTGAGGAGGTCGGGCCACCAATGCATGAGTTCTGGATGAGATGCTCCAAGTTTTAGATATTAGTGTGATCTGATCCGAGCTGAGTTTGAACCGCGGAGCAACTTCACCCGATGCAACCGTAAAAAAAAAAAAAAAAAAAACCTAAAAAAAAAACAATCGTTCTTCATGGGGAGGATTTATTTGATTTCCTACTCCGTTCCTGGATCAGTTTTCATCCGTCGTTTTTGTCACAAACCGCGGAAAGAAAAGAACCTGAAGACAAATTAAAAACTGGGTAAGACGATTGTTTTATGAAAGTTTTATCAGTGAAAATATTATTATGTGTTTCTAATGTTTATAATATGAGTGACCACTTTAATTATTTAAACTGATTCTTAATAATATGTTTTCTCTGTTAATCACCAGTTTACACTATAATTAAAGTAGGCCTGCAACAAGGTCAGCATGTAGCTAAAGATGACACTTTCTTTTTAATTATTTTACTTGTGCTATCCCTTTGAATGTAATCTTGAATCCATCACATTGTTTTTATATTTTAGGTAAAATGTTTAATATTTCATGATGTATACCCTATATACTTTTGCCCTATATACACTATTTAGCCTATTTACCCTATATACTCCTATGACTTCTAAACATTATTGCCAAATTACCATATCCTTGTATAGCCTACTTAAGACGAAAAGCAACAACAAAAACGTAATATTATTAACTAGTAAAAAAAAAAAACACCTAAATGCTCTATGAAGTGAATTATTTTGTCTGTTTGTGTGTATTTCTCTTTTTTCTTTAGACTGCTGCATACAAGACTGCTGCTGTGATTTTATTCCATCTTTCTACACTGCTTTAAAACAACACACTATTCAATTTGTTGGTGAAAATAATTTCCTTCTTTCATGACATATTACAACTGTGTGCTTTAATTGAGGGAGTAGACCGCTGAGCTACATTTAATCCAGGCTCCAACAAAGACAGGTGTAAACCTGTCAACAGAAACACAAGCAGCGAGAAAGAAGAAGAAGAAAAAAGAGGACCGATTTCCTCTGTTTTCTTTACTCATTCCTGGACAGGAAGTAGCACTCCTCTCTGTATGTGGTGGGTGAGATGAACTCCAGTGGGAATACTGTAGACCCCACCTGACAGCTCTGCCTGAGCAACTGAAAGCTTTTCACTGAAGCATCCACCGCCATAGAGTTGGATAAATCTAAGCCTTAATTGACATTATCTTAACAGTAATGGCCATTTGACAAAGAAGATTAAGATATTTATATGTCTTATAAGTGATACTTATAAGTTACTTATACTTAGAAGTGATGTATTGTTTTATCTGTAGATTAGCTCAAAGCCAGATGACATTGTGAACCAGGGCAAAGTGGAAAATAAGAGGATACAAAACAAATGGAACCTAGAAATGAAAAACCTATTTGTAATCCTCCTCCTTCTGATTTTCTCCTTATACTTTCTCCTATCTGAGATTTGCCTGTCCTGCTCTTAAAATAGCTACCAATTTGTTTTCTCTGCCCCATACAAACACACATTTCCCTTCACTACTTTCTCCATCCAGAAGTTTTTGTCCAACTAGACTTCAGTCTGGCCGGCACAACCATTCCAGCTAAAGGCGAGGAGGACTTCCTTACACTGGCCGCCTCCCGACTAAGCCGCAAAAAACGTGTCATTGGGGCTGGAGTTGGCGTGGCCATGGTCCTGGTCCTGCTCGTGGCCATCCCCCTATTGGTCCACACCACTAAAGGGGGAGGGTCAGGAGGAGGGGGTACACATTATGAGATGCTTGGGAGCTGCAAGATGGTGTGTGGTACTTTCACCCCCCCACAGGGAGAGCTGACAGCTGTCTCCCCTCAGCCCCCTGACCGCAGAGGTAAACAGGGGTTTAGAGGGAGCCCTGGACTTCCTGGACCTCCAGGTCCTAAAGGACCTCCTGGAGAACCTGGCAAGCCAGGGCCACCTGGTCCACCTGGGCCTGGACCTGGAGGTTATGGTCCTTCCCTCTACAGTCCTAAAATTGCCTTCTACGCTGGCCTGCGAAAACAGCATGAAGGAAGTGAAATACTCAAGTTTGACGATGTGGTGACCAATGTTGGGAACTACTACGAACCGAGTACAGGCAAGTTCACCTGCCCCCTTCCTGGCATCTACTACTTCACCTACCATGTCCTGATGAGAGGTGGTGACGGCACGAGCATGTGGGCAGACCTGAAGAAGAATGGACAGGTGAGTGTATGTGTGTGTGTGTGTGTGTGTGTGTGTGTGTGTGTGTGTGTGTGTGTGCGCGCGCGTGTGTGTGCGCGTGTGTGTGTAAGATATAGTTGTAGTTAATCATTCCTGAAGGTCTTCACCATATTTTAAACTATGAATTTGATCCACAGTTTGGCTTGGGTTTTTTTTTCTTCAAAATGCAACATATTATGAAATTACATAAATAAACACACCAATTCTAATTTCCATTAATTGACGTATTATCTGTATACATTTTAAGCTCTCTGCGTGTATGTTCACACTGCATCAAATATTTAGAATTAGGATTAGAATTAGGGTTAGATGTTTATGAACTAGACATCTTGGTGTAAACTGACATGTAATCAAATGGGATTTAATAACGTGAAAGGATGAAAATGTGTACATATGACATAAGGACTGGCATGAGATCAGTCTCTCGAAATGTACTGAGGAGTCCGGTCAGACTCAAAACAGCTGATTTATTTATTAGCAAAAATAAAACTGCAGTGCTTTATTGTACTTTTAATCATCATCAGACCAAATATCCATTATCACCTTAATGTATAGTGTAACTGAAGTGGTCACACAGGTTCTGTCTAATTACAGGTGTCAGATAGGTAAGCACCTGTAACTGATAGTATCATACAAAGAACAAACTAACATGAAATACATCACTATTTCAATTATAACACATTAATCTGGTATTAATGTAATCAATACTGTGTTGTTTTGAGACAACCAAGGGTAATGACAGTGAGCAGTAATTTAATTTCAAATAAAAATGAAAATTCTCACATACAGTAAAATGACCTAATCTCAGGCTCAGAGAAATGACATAATATACATATATGTTACATTGATCACAATGTAAGATAATCAGAACTCGCCATGACCTATGACCTAACTTTACTTCCCTGAGGAGAGAGTTTGTGTTTGATTCTATAACTATTAGTCATTAAAAGTGAGACAAAGCATTTGGTTAAATTCGTCACCAATTTCTGTCAAGCTGTAGTCTAGACACAAGCTGAAATATGATACTGTACAATGTAAATGTATGTATGAATGTGTGTCCTCGTCAATGCATTAGAAAAGGTGATGCAGCTACTGAACTGGGTTGTATAGTTCTGTAAAGGGGATGCTGTTACTGTGTTATTATTGATACATTATTGGCATAATAAAGCACTGAGAATACCATAATGAAGAGCACATTGCAATAAAAGTGCGGAAAAGTCTTTCATAAAGACTCTGAAAACCTGCTGCTACTATGAAACATGTACTCAGTAGTACATTTTAATCACAAAATAAAATGTAAAACTTTGAAGAACATACAAGAAAAGATGGCAGAATGAAAGAGGAAAATGAGGTGGGACTGAGAACTGTTTTGCATGGAAAACAAAAAGTGTAATTAATTGCACAATCTGTAAACGAAAGGAATAGGAGAGAGAAAGTGACAGCCAAGCGATCAAGAGGATAACAATCCCACGTCTCGGTGGAACGAAGCCAAAATGCAACAGCTGGCTACTGTCCTCTGAGAAACTCTGACTTTAACACTAATAAATAAACAAATACAAATGCATGGAAAAAGACTTGAATGCTTCCATCTGGAGATCTATGACAAGCTTGGAGTACTAAGCCCTCACTCTGTTGAGGAGCGCTGATTCTGACATGTGTGCTACGGAACAGAAGAATGATGTCCTGGGGATTACCAGAGAAAAAGGAAACATGTTTTGCATTGTTACAGGCCAAACTAGACTAGGCATTGGTTGATGGTACAACAGTGGATTCTTTATACACATATTTAACAGAGTATGAACTGACAACAGTGTGCTACAGGGCAGACCAATCACCCTACTGAGGGTTTTTTTTTCAGTCACATTTGGCTGAATTTGCATCTAAAATGAACGTGCCAGTACAGATTCAACATTGAAATGTTTTTCATTTATATTATCTAAAGAATTGCCCTAGTTTCAAGTTTATGTAATAGTATGAATATGGAAAGTGGTGTGAAGGCACCAGCACACACAATACAATGAATAACACGGAAATTTCTTAAATTATTTTTGCATTTTGGATGCGGCAATTCCACGGTAGTGGTAAAAAAAATAACTTTATTTGTAAAATAAGAAAGTTGCATGAAAACTGTCATCTTTGTTGCAATGAGAAATACATAAATATCATTTAAATTAACAGGCTTTGATTTTAATAACTTTCCAAGGGGAAATTAACTCACTAATTAACTAACTTCTCCGTGTTTACGCCTACAGGTTTGTGACTTTGCCATGTTTATTCTGATCCTCTCACTGAGGAGTTTGCAATAACATCAACAAATCATCTGAGACATTTATCAAAATATTGGTCATTTTAACCAGTTAAACTAGTGGTTCATACATGTCTCCTCAGGACCCAGTCTCACAGAAATACACCAAGAATTAAAAAGAAAAAAAAAATATTGGTATGTATTTTACTGACTATATGGCCTTTCTGCACCAAGATAGTCATTAAATTTAGAAAGTAAACTTCTTTCAAGGTTGAAAAATTTTGTAAATATGGGGAGAGAAAGTGGCATTTGGATCTGGCACAAAAAATAAATAAAATTTTGTCTGCACCATAATGTGGTACATTTGATATCTACTGACATATATTGAAAATGTTTGTTTAGATATTCTGCAAAATGATCAATATAACATCAGTCAAAAAGTACATATTTTATTTTTTTTATCACTTTTGTAGGTTTACAGACTTCCAGAATAAACTTGTTATCACATAGTACATCTTTTGTGCAACTGATCAAGTCCAATAAAATACTTATTCCTGCTTTATTGATTTAATATGATGTGAATAAAATGCAAAGTAAATGGGACAGTTAAAAGCCACATATAATTGGGAGCCTTGGTTTGTTGCGTGCCTTCACAGACATTGTCATTCCTGTCTTCTCCTGCTGTTAAATCTTTCATAGCCGTTAGATGAGATCTTCTCCCCTCAACCTGTGCCCCTCCTTTGCACACATACACACACACACACACACACAGACACACACACACACACACACAAACACACACATGCTAATACACGTTTTACCATCCACACTGGCTATTGACTTCTTCCCCATTAATTATCTTTTCCATCAACTAAATTATTTAACCCAATTCAGTGCTGATCTTGCCCTTACAGTTCCACGGGGTGGCTCAGTATGTGTGTGTGTGTGTGTGTGTCTTTTTCTGTGGATAGAGGACTGATGTTTTTGCAGAGCAAAGCATTAGGCCATTGAGAAGTGAGAAGAAGCCTTGGGCACATTATTGAAAGATTTACCAACTTACAGATTAAAAAAATAAATAAAAAAATCAATACTGTACTTTAATGACTAGGGGAAAACACCTGTAGTGCTCATGTTTATCCACATCAAATTGAAGAGCTTGGTTCCAAAATGTGATAAACACCAAATGTGAACATTTGGAGTTACCCCCAGAAAACTCCTCCTTCGTTGTCAGTTCCTTTATGTGCTACATTGAGTGTGTTCCAAAATACATATTCAACCATAGATTTCCTGTACTGTAGATGCTCTTTTGTTGCAAAATGCAGCAGGTGCTGCCACTGTTATTCCACAGTTATAGTCACAGTGTTAGTTAATCAGAGGCTGTAAATGACATGACATATTCCAACATGGCCCATGGACTAGGAAGTCACTTGGACAATTTGATGATTGTACAACTGATTTCATTGTAAATAATGAATAATAATGGGGCCTCATTAATGCTTTATTTCCACTAATAATGGCTCAACTGGACTCTACAGCATTTCAATCACAGGATAGTACTGACTTTACAATAACTGGTCGTCATGGTAATGTGACGCATACTTCCATGCCGTTTGCTAAGGGAGTTGCTGATACACTCATTTGTTTTGTGTTGTCTCGTCTTAATTTTTATGTTGGCCACCAAGGATTGAATCTCCTGGACCAACCTTGTAGTATTATGGGCTGTCATCATGTGGATTAACGTAACAATATATTTACTGTCATCTTCCGTATCTGTATGTTGTAAACTGGTGGACCACAAAGACAACTGGTACTAGTGGAAATGGGGCACAATAGGGACCTGTTAGTTAACTGGAGACTGCAGGATCTCCATAAAACCTGTTTAACACACACCTGTTGTTAAAAAAAAAACATTGAAAAATTTATATTTTAAATAGGATTGATATGTAGTGTTTGGGAAAAAATCAGGATAGATGACTGACAAAATAAAACAAAAAATAATTAGTTGATTAAAAATCTCACAGGTATTTCAGGATTTGAAATGCACTACTTTTTTATGTTAATAAGTTGGTTAATAAAGTTCGAAATAGCATACCATTGACTTGCATTCATCACATTCCTCCAAATAAAAAAAAGGGATTTTGAAACTGATCCATCAAATCTTTAATCTTTAATCCATCAAATCTTTAATCCATCAGCTATCTGTAGGAATAGCACTGGCTTTATTACTGAAAATAAGGTTAATTTACTTAAAGCTGTGGGTGGTGGTAAATAAAGACAGGTATAGATTGATAGAAGTTCTTAATACAAATTACTTTTGACATTGAGGCATGATTTTCCCCAGTAAGTAGGAGAATGGCATGTTTTGAAGGACATAATAATAATACTATATTAGTGTATTGTCTCCAGCATCCCTCCATTATGTGTAATTTTAAATAAACTGTGAAAACTTTAATGTCCTCTATACAATAATATGTAAAGTAGTGTTTACATATTAGTGTTATAAAACTTTTTCTCTCAAGTTTTATAACACTAACATGGACATTTCTTTTAAAGCTGTCATTCCATGGTTATTTCATTAATGTTGCTGTGTTCGCCATTGTTATTGAATACATTGTGTGTTGGTTCTAATTAAAAAAACATCTGGATTACTTTGTTTACAGCTGTTTTTGCATGGTAGAATAATTACTTGAGGTCGAACAACACAGTTTTTTGATACTTCCTCATACATGTTCATGACGCGGATGATTGGCTCAGAATGCATGAAGGAACACCCCCCCCTCTCCACTCGCTTTCCGTGTGTATTTACCTTTACCAGAGTAGCATCCAGCTAGGTTTCGTGCTGTTGCTTGTTCTGAAAACCTGCAGGGAAAAAAAGGCTTTATTTCCACAGAGACTACATGAACCAGTTTGATCCGTCATTTTTTCAAGTTTGTGCAGCAGCTACTGTGACGGGGGACGGGTTTAACCCCACGTGGGTGACACTAAAGTTTATCTGACGTCAGATGGACCGGCTTTTTCTGAGTTCCTCATTCCTCTTGTGCAGCCAGTGGAGGTGACGAACCACTTTCAAAGGCAGCATGTGTTGGTAACTCAGGGTGACCCATAAGTTCCCAAAAGGGGCGTGGAAAAGTGGTTTTCAGCGGAATGACACCTTTAAAGGATTTTTAAACCATAACTGTGTTTCTTGGTATATTTAAAATGAATAATTAGAAAACAATCGCTTCACATTCTGATTTTGATTTTGATTGCATATTCTCTTTATCTGATTTCTGTAATGAACCTGTGCCTGAAACATCAAATTTAAGTCATGTAGCTGTACAACAGAGAATATTACCTGCACTGAAACATGGTCATCATAGACATATTTGGGAAATGGACACATGTAATGGTTTAGAATATAAGAAACATTCTTCAGCAATACAAATAAACATAATAGAACAAACCTGAGGTACAGCGACTTGATCTAAATATTGTGGACTGCTCATTGTTGCATCCATGTTGGCAACCCTACTGATGATGTGTCCCAAAGTTTGCATCCATTCCATGTCTGAGGTGCAGCTCCCACCCCCCTCCCACCATGACATCTATTGATACCATGTCACTGTTGGGGCTTATATTTGTATATTTGATAATATGTCCACACTGTAAAAAATGACAATGTTTTGAAAAAGTTGTGTGATGGCAAACACACAAATTATGATAAAAAAAAGTTATAATTATCACAAAAGAAATGGCAAATTATCAGATAAAAAGTCAAAATTATGATGTAGTAAGTCACAATTTCTGATTTACTGATTTACAAGTTATTTTTCATACTGTCACATTTGTCTAGTTTGAAAAAGTAATGAGTCTATTCTGAGAATGTAAAGAGTATAAAGTACAGATATTTATTCAAAAATGTAGGGAGTAAAAGTAAAAAGTTGTCAGAAAAATAAATATTCAATTAAAGTACAGAGACCTATCTATTTAAGTACAGTAAAGGAAGAACTTCTACTTAATTACTTCCACCTCTGGATTTCTATGTAGAAATCATGTCTATTGTTTTGAGAAAATAAAGCTTAAATTAAAAAGCAAATTGAAAAAAAAACAATGTGGTGCTGTTTCAATTGGAAGACCACAATTTTGAAATAACAGCCTTTTTTTTTTTTTTTTTTTTTTTTTACAAAATAAAAAAGTAATAAGGAAGTAAATATTTAACAATTTAAGATTTAAGTATGTAAAATAAGCGGTGGCTGTGGTTCAGTTTGTAGAATGGGTTGTCCAATGACCAAAATGTCTGCAATTTGAATCCTAGTTCCAACTGTTCACATATGTTCAAGTGTCGTTCTAAAACTCTGAAGACACTGAACCCTAAATTGTTCCTAGTTTAGGCTTGATGAGTGGGCTCCATACAGGTCTATGTAAGGAGCAAATTGTTCATATTCAATGTTAAATCTACATGTTTAAAATATTAAATTGACATGTTACTCTGTAAATATGTTGACAGTTTGATGTGGGTTTTTTAAAGGATTGTTCTGGCAAACACAGCTGCCAGTTTTTTTCCCCATAAAAACAATGGGGATTTCTTTTACAGTGTTCATTTAATACTATTATTATTTGTAGTAGTAGTATTAACTGTCTTGGACATTTGTTGTGGTTGTTGACCAGCTGGTCTACTTCTTGATAGGTACAATCCATGTTACATCCATGCCCCCCTCAAGGCTCAATCTTTTTTTCCCCCTATCACGGTATCACAAGACTGTATTATCATCCCACCTGTTATTTTTCATTCAAAATTCCAAAAGCCTGTAGCAACAGATTTAGGTATAGAAGACCCAACATGAACACTGTAAAGGGACTACATGGTCGTTATGCACATATGTATGAGTCATAATTCTTTCTCAGACTTTATTGATTCTTATAACTGGCTGACAACTACAGCACTAAACTAAGATTTTATTCATTATGAGAAATTGTGCATAAAACATGCATTAAGTACCTTTTTATGTATATCCATAGTGGGTTTCACAGCATGGGTGTGTATGTTAACATACAGTCAGACTGCTGTACATGGTGTTGATCAATGCTGTGTCAAAGGGAGAGGAATAACACACGTCCTGTTGAGAGGAACCGCAGAGACGGGTTGGAAGCAGATACGAAGGATGGATGGATGGGTGGATGGGTGGATGGATGGATGGATGGATGGATGGATGGATGGATGGATGGATGGATGGATGGATGGATGGATGGATGGATGGATGGATGGATGATGGATGGATGGATGGATGGATGGATGGATGGATGGATGGATGGATGGATGGATGGATGGATGGATGGATGGATGGATGGATGGATGGATGGATGGATGGATGGATGGATGGATGGATGGATGGATGGATGGATGGATGGATGGATGGATGGATGGATGGATGGATGGATGGATGGATGCTCACCACTGCAGAGTGGACAGAAGAAGGTGAGAGAAAGGGCGAATATGAGAGAGGCATCTGGTGAAGGTGTATCAGAAGAAAGGCATAATCAGTCATTTCAGCATGAAGAAAATGAGACATTTCAGATACTCTTGTTACAAGCAGATTCTCTTGATGACTCACTGTTATAATGTGTATCAGATGTGAAAGTTTACATCAAGGCTGGAAAACTAAATTACTCACAGAAAGGATTTCTCTTGACTCCAGGTGTCCTATAACTCATCAAATGATTGGTGTTGAGGTAGATGACCTTTTCAATGGATATATAATTCACCACCAATATGTACTTTGCCCTTTACAGTGATGAGCATGAAGAGGGAGCATGAATATTTATAGTTGGTCCTATATAAGTTGTACTTGCGGTGGCTAGTTGGTCAGTTGGGCCCACACACTAGTTTTAAAGTGGAGGCAGCATTTTACCAGCTCATTCTAAAACACACAGCTCAGCTACTGACAGCCTCTAACCTCATTATGTGGCCGTGGTAATAGGTTGGATCCGACCTGCAAGAAGAGACACTGGTGGACAAACCGCTACCTTATTAAAACCCAGCAATGTGCTCTGACATGTGCTTGACTGTGACTCAGCCTTAACAATGTAAGGTGCAAAGGTTAGAAAAAAAGGTGAATTCAAAGTGGGGAATTAAGCTCAGGGACGTTTGCATTTAAGGTACAGGTTAGAAACAGGTGTGCAACTTCTGTTGAAGTGCATACTATTCTAGTCAGGGAATAGTTAATGATTTATTTGAACATATAGAGCAAAAAGCCGCTGAGCAACAGAATGCATCACAAATTTTAACTAGATTTCAGAAAATTTCCAAAAGAGAGATACCAATTTATTTTTACCCTGCCCCCTGAAAGAAAAGCAAGGGGTGTTGTTTTTTTTTTTTTAGTTCAGTTTGTTTCTTTGTTCCTTTGATGGTTAACACTTTGGCAGCAAAACTATTATATGAATTCTACTGTATAGGTTGAATTAAGAAGAAATTGGGTGGATAGATTGTCAGTGACCAAGAATACATGTGATTCCATTTGGGAAAATTCTAATTTCTACATGAATTTTTAAAAAATCATTTTACCCCATTTACTTATGTTTGCTTGTTGTTTATTGTATCGTGGATAATCTCGATTTATGAGCCGTACAGTATCAATAACAGTAAAAAGAGCAGATTTAGTCTAGTATCCTGCTGTAGTCCCCACAAATTTGTCTATCCTGCCTACTTCTGTTACAATTAATCCTAGTTAGAAGTGTCTCCAAGCCACCGTGGGGCATCTGATTAAAATTCAGACATGATGTACAGGTACAGGGTATTTATTGGGTATAGGTCCTAGAAAGCTTGTGCTTCACAATTGTTGTGCTTGTTATGATTTCTATAAAGTAAAAAATGTCTTTAGAAACTTATACATCGTGACTACAATATTAACATGGCTATACCCTAGCACACATGAGAAATAGCTAACCAGACACTACTACATGAAATGACTAAATAGACACCTAAATATACAGATACACATTGTTATATTAACACACTACACCTTGACAGACAACAAACTACTGAATTAGAAGCATAATCTGTTTCACAAGGCAGGAATAGTTATCAATCATCCTACATGTGGTTTGTGCAGTAACTGTGTTACATGCTGTAAACAAAAAAAATTTCGAAATAACATTCATAACATTCTACAAATGTAACATTCAACAGGTCACACACATGTCAATAACTTACAGTATCTGAACACACAAGAACGTCCAACAGCACAAACAGTCCACAAAACACGTAGGGTTCCCTTCCAATCTTCTCTCTCTCCATCCACTGGTGTCTGTGCATGCACACTTCAGACTCGCACTCCAATTAACTACACAAGTGCAGCCACCAGAGCTGTATGCAAAGGACACATAGATGGCCAGGAGATTACCTGGTCATGTGCACATTCCGTAGTCCCAACAGCCGTCCGCAACTGGTTTTATCCAGTTTGTTCTCATCTGAAGGATGCAGCAGGACTAAGTCCATGTTCAGGATGGCAGGCAGTGGAATGATTCGTGCAACAGGCCTGACATAGTGCCTGTCCTTGACGTTGATGTCTGCCATTTGAATGGGGCCATCGGCTCCAGGAAGCACCTTGGTGATCCGACCCACTGATGCCACTTAGCCGAAGTCTGGAGTGATGGGAGGTAGTGTTGAATGAAATGAGTCCAGACGTGATCAGCGAGGATTTGTGTGTTTCCACTTCTTCCTGCTTAGGACCTCTGATTCCTCATAAACAACTTGGGACAGAGACGTCTGGTTCTAGCCACCCTATCAGCAACAACTTCAGGATCACAGAGTCTGCATCCACCACATCACTGGACACATTTCCAAGTGGCCTGGAGTTTAAGAATTCCCTCTATCTTAATCAAAACATTGTACAATACTTCTTCTGGTATTTCTTGGGGCTGTACAGTGGCATACAAGGCAGCTTTAACTAATGTTTCTTTCTCCCAAATGCCACTGAAGTGAAGTGCACTGGGTGGTTGAACTTGGAGCCGGTCTGGTGCTGTGACAACTGCTCTTTCAGGTCAGGATGCAATGTCTCCAAGGCTTCTCGATCTCTGCCCTTGAAATTTGTGCCCTGATTTGATAAGATTTCACCTTCTGGCGATAAATCGACATAAGACCATTAGAAATGCATCCAGACTTGTCACAATAACAGTTTTGACTGGCTTTGTTGTAAAGCACTTGAATATCTTTTCTCTGAACACCATCAATTCCTGTGGAGTAAAAGGAGGGCTTAAACAAGTGCAGTCTGGCTTCAGGGAAGTCTGCCACCAGAGAAACTCTGGGCTGAGCTCTCCACCTCTTGAATTCTAGACAGGAATGTTGATGCCATTTAACAGCCTTACTGCCATGTAATATCCAGAATTTCCTCCTAAGCTCAGCAAAGAGGGACTCTGAGCCAGGGTGCCTTAGGTCTTGATCCACGTCATGCACTAAAAGTTGCGTTATCTTGTGTGCTGGATCTAACACCACTGAATGGACTGTGTATGGTTCTTGCTCTTGGCTGCAGTGAAGACATCCTCCAACTCTTATCAGTCTAGTAACCTGGTACAACTCTGGAGCAAGTGTGAGCAACCTAAAGGTAGATATCAAAGGTTTGCCAGCAGATAGGAGGGTATACTCTTCTCCAAAGCTGTCCTGCTGCATACGTTGGAGGATTTGCATCTCTATTGCCCTATGGTCCTCTGCTGTTGGATTGCTGTTGGACTGCTTTGACCTGCAGCTTCCCCATGGCGAGAAAGTGCAGCCACATGGACCAGATCTCAGAATGAGGAGAGCTTGTCTAGGTTAGGGAGAGCCAGAGGTGCAATAGTGGTAGCCAGGCTACAGCAAATTGTTTTCCATGTTTCTGCTTCGTTGTCTACTACAGCCACTGAAGGCTTTGTGGGCAAAGACTCAAGTGACTGCAACATGAATGGTGGTCCATCCTTCCATCTGCCACCTCTGCTAGATCCATGAAGGTCTAGCATGCCATGAGTGATGTCATCTGCAGGGTTGCTACTGGAATCAACATAGCACCAAGAGCATTTGCTCATCAATTCTTGAATCTCAGCAACTCTTGTGCCAATGAAAACTTTAAATCTGCAAGACTCAAGGTCAAGGTTAGGACAGTTATGTATTCTGACCAGATGTTGACATCATGGAGAGGCAAGGGGAGGGGAGGTGAGGCTACCTGGGCTCCTGTCAGCACTGCACAACGTTACAAGTGTGGTATGGTCTGGTGTTTCTTAGGAGCCATTCTGTAATGTATGACATCTCCACATATCCATCTCGACCCTCAGAGTGTACGTAACCAACAGTGCCATTGACACACTCAGAGGTGTCGCAGATGATGTGAACTATTCAAGCCTCTCTGTTCATCTGAGGGTTCACATTGCAGCTTTGCAGGGGTATCTGAGGCAGTTGCTGTAACTCTTACTGCCACTCTGCCCACATCAGCATAGCGTCTTTGGGCAGTGCTGGCTCATCCCAGTCCCTTGTTTGCTCCACAGGCACTGGACTAAGACTTTGGCCCTTGTGGTGAAAGCAATGATGAATCCTAGGGGGTCATAGAGGCTAGTTAGATGGTTCTCATCATTGGTACTTCATGACCCAGCAGATGACATTTATAGCTGAGGGTGCCACAGACATTTCCCACCTAACATTTATGCTTGTTTTATATATTAAGTCAACAAATTGCTGCTGGTCCTTATCCCTTCAGTTCATGTTTTGACTTTTTTTTATGTGAGATCAGTTTATCATCATTTACTGACTTTATTTGCATTGTACTTCATCACATTTCTGAAGTTAAATGAATTGTGTGCAAAGTGTATGTACTCAGTATTTTTTGTGACTACAAGTTAAATGAAGGGTGAGGTGTAGTGAGTTCTGGTCCTTAATTGCACCACTGTTAATGTGTTCAATCATAATAGGTATATTATTTTAATCTGAGCTTTTATTCTATTTGAGAACTGAATTGATATCAGACTTCCACCAATATCAACCTGTTCAGTATCTGGTTCTGTTCAGGTGAAAAGCTTGGAACAGTGTTGGTTATGATGAACATCCTGGTGACCACACATGAGATACTCTTTATGAAGCCTTACTGTATCCTATTAAAGTGAGATTTCTATATCTGTAAGCCTGTGTCTTTAAGTGCACAAAAAATCTGTGAGGATATTAAACTATTAAATAAAACTCTTCAAAGTTACAGAAATGACAAGATTTAACTCAATTAGGATGAGGAAATATGCTTCCAGCAGATAGGTGTGATGTTGCTTCTGTAAGAGGTGGAAGCTGTTAATTACAGTTTGCTAGACAAGGTGTCAATATGGGCCTCATGTGGCACTTAATTAGACATACAGAATTTTTTTTCGGCACTTTTAGATCTGTGTTTTTGTTCGGGGAGCAGTGTTATATTGGTGGAATGCTTCACAATTGTGATTCTACATTGCATTGCATTCGTATGTGACATAATAATAGGGAACATTTAATGGTACAAAATGAACATGAACACTTTTAGTTGTTGAGCAAACCAAAAGTATTCTCTCATATATGTGTACCCTCCAGGTTGCCCTTTCCCCCCCTTTTTTCTGTCTTCTTCTCAGGAGAACACGTACTTTTATGTGCACATTCATGCACACAGCCATTATTTGACTATATATTCCTGTTATAATGGCTGAGGCCATTATACTCTGTCGACTAAGCCAAGCCATCTGGTTGTTACTGTGTTTTCTCATGCCTTTGTTGTGTTTTCCTTTTGCCTGCCCATTCTATCATTATTTCTCCTAATCAAGGAAGTAGCATTTCTCCTCTTTCATAAACAGCACTGTCTCAATGTTTGATTGTGACATTTGCAGAACAAGCATTTACACTACTAAAATACACCATTGATTTTTTTTTCAACTAGGTACATAATTTGTTGGACATTACTGTGCTTTGTGACCTCTCACACAGATTGTATAATGAATAGGTCTGGGTCAATTTATTACCTTTGATTATTGTTTGTGAGTGCTAATACATATGTATCCAACTTTGTAAGCAGACACCAATTTATAATGATCAAGTAAATAAACTGTCATAAAGTAATAGTATAATTTAACTAGAGCTTGAGGATGCAGGTAGGCCCATTTATATCCAATTAAAGCATCGTTCCTGCCCTCAAAGTTTTCAGTCTGGATCCAGTGAGAGGTTTTCTAATCAACATCTTGACACCTTCGGTTTTGACTGTCAAGGCAAAATATTAACAATTTGTATGCCAATTAGTACGTAAGTTTGTAGTGCAGAAGTGGGGTTATGTGTTGGGCTGTATAATAGAAACAGGACACCCCAGGCTGAAATACATGAATGGAAGCAGGAAGAACACAACAGCTTTTACAAAAAGGGCCATTTCAATTGCCCTTCTTCTCTCTACCAAGCTCACTCCCAGTTCACCCTTAGAGGTCCCTCAGGTAAGTTTAAGAGACCCCTTCTCAATCGCCTCGCTCCGCTCTGAGAGGTCTGTACATCACAGTGAATGAATCCTGTCAGTTTTATTACCAGAGGATCAAGGCACCGCTGCAAAACAAAACAAAACTGAAAAAAAAAATAACTCACTATGTGGACAGCCCACCTCCCCAACCTCATTTATGCCCTCCCTCCTCTGGAACAGGCATGCTTGATCAGTTTGTTATCCAACAGGCTCTATCCCCATCACTCAAAGGTTTTCTCAACTTTGGCTTCCCACACCCAAATCCTGCTTAGGCTGTAACAGTGTATGCATTTGCTCATTATTTGTGTATTATTAGTATTGTCACCATATCTGCAATATTTTCTTTATCTTCTACTATGATTACTCTATACTCAAATAAATATTATCTTCTTATTTTGACAGTGATGTAAACATTAATAATGTTTTTGGAGGAATAGATATCAGTCTTTAAATGTATCACATCAATTGGTTGCCCACAGTTACAAATCGTTATTGAATACTTACACTGTTAATTTTTTCAACTACTTTCTCCCCAGTGTTTCTCTTCCTTGTTCCCCATTTAATGTTTGCCCCTAATGAAAAGTGGAAGCAGTGTAATCTACTCTATTGTCCCATGGGTCTAGTGCTCCCCAACAGCAACAGATCAAGTCACAACAGCATTGGGCCAACAGACAGAAATTTGCTCCCTTGTCGCTATCAATCTCTGTCGCTGTTGACAATATCCCTGATTTGCCTTTCCCTCTTGTTTTCACACGGAAAACCCCAGTGCTTCCTGCCCACTTTAAGAAAACAAGGTTTCACTGTGATTCTTCATGACAGCTGAACCTGAGAGTCATCTGTGCTGGTTTTTATGCCACAGCACTCTATAAAGCCAAGAAAGAGCTTTCCAAAGAAATTACAACTTTTTCATTTCCATTGAAGAGTCAGATCATTCTCTCTCTCCTGCCTTTTATTTTATTTTTTTTTATTTTTTTTTTACATAAATCATCTAAAGACAACCAACTCGAACTTATATCACTCCAAAACAAAACCAAAATTATATTAACATCACTTAACAGCAGGTGTAACATGGCAAACAAATGAACAATTAACAACAAATAGTTAAATATGTAAGAATTCTTCACTGCAATAAAGTGTAGATCTTCCCATGTTAATTTTCTTTTATCTGACATTTAATTTATGATTATGAACATATTTAAAGGTACCAGTAATAACAATGATAATGTTTTAAATGTCACATATTTAAAAATATGTGCATACGATGTTTAAACTATAGCAAATGTCTCCAATGAGTTACTGTATAGGCAGCGAATGCAACCATGAATTAATCATGAACACAACGTATAAAATGTCAGCATCTCCACTGTCTATAAACCTACATCTCACAGGAAAGTCAACCATAAAAAGCCATAAATAACGTTGTGTCCTTTGCTTGGCAAATATAATTAGCTGATATTCATATTTTAAAGGCCATTTCAGTGAATATCACGGCTGAATGTTTAGCTGGTAAATGTACTGCAGGTTTCAAGTCTTTTTTAATGTGCAGTTAGGTGTGATGTTTTAACAGGGAGGGAAGTAGTAATTGGATATATGTACATGTACATACACTGAAGTCAACCAATTTCTACTGTAAACATAATACAAGTTACAGCAGGCTGTCAGCGTCTAACTCAGCTGAAAATAATGTCAGGGGAATCCTGCCGCTCAACCATGTAGACAGATGTTGAATGTACGAGATGTCAGAATCTCTTTTCTGTTATATTTTTCCTAAAACCCATTAGGTCTCCTCATGGGAGCTGTTCAGTCCCTTCACAGAGAGGCAGTCTACAGTATAAAATAACAAAATGTCTTATATGCTCTGTGGTTTTCTAAGGTGTTCACTTGAGATTCATAAAAAAAAATAAATAAAAAAAAACAAAGGGGAAATAGAGCTTCTCTTATCGAGACAGAGAGAGTGTGGATGTGTGTGTGTGTGTGTTGGAACCCAGCATCTGACCTCCTGCTAGTATTTCATGGGCCCATTTGACCACTGTAGCTTATCCTGTGCCCCCATTTATTGTGATTGTATGGAGTTATTGAGGAGTTGGATCTATTACGCGGGGAGCTGCCATAGCTGTCCAACTACCAATTACCGTAGCCTGCAGCCCTGTATAGGCTGCCCTGACGCATCTGGAGGCAGGGAGGGGTAAGGGATGACGCGAAGGGGGATGGGGGTGGGTAGAGGGAGAGTTGGGAGATGGGGAGGTGTGTGTATGTGGGGAGGGATCCTCAGGAGACCTGCCACAGCAGCACGCCGTTAATCAATCCGATTTAGACCGGACAGGGACACACTTAGTCGCTGCTCCCGCCAACACTGCTATGGCTGAGAGAGAAAATGTGTGCGTGACCTGCATCTCATTCAAGTGTAAGGACACAAAAAGATGGATAGATGGGTCCAGAATGAAGAGATAGAGATGGGGTTACGAATGGGAAAGGGATGATGGAAGGGGTGTGAGGTGTGGGGGGAGAGACAACAATTAATGGAGTGATGTGAGTTGAATTAAAACAAAGGAAATGTATTGATTCTTTTCTGTCTCGAGGAGGGAAATCTAAATGTTCACCTTCTCTACATGGAAGAGATGTGTGCACAGAGAAATTTATTGAATAATGATTTAAATTGATGAAATGGGGGGAAAAAGTCATTATTGGGGAGAAATGGGCAGATGGATCATCGCCTGAATGAGGGAAGCTTGATGATTGGTGGAGATGATTGAACATATCCTTAGTCAGATCAGTTTCAGAGTAGAAGACAAGGATGGAGTAGGGCGACATATTTGCATTCATTAATATGTATGCGCTTGTATAGTTTATTTTCCACCATTAAATAGATTGTCTGCTTGAATAGTTGGTTATTTACAATGGAAATGCAATTTATTAGGAATAGATTTACTTACTGAACCCAAAAACAACTCAGGATTTCCAACCTTAAATGAGACTGGACAAAATAAGAATAAAATGCATCACGAAAAATAATTATTACATGAGTTTTTTCATCAAATTAGATTTTTTTTTTTCTTCTTCTTCCTACAGTTCTTGAGGAAGCATAACATCAGCTGCACGTGTCTGACTGTATGTTAGTCCTATTGAAATATCCTCTGATTCCGTTTATGAGCATATATGGGAGCATTAATGACCTGGGAATAGGGTAGCATTAATGGTTCTTTCGATATTAAGACTCGCTTTTACTGGTCATACCATTAAGGAACCATGAGCATGTTTAATGGATGACATTCACTGTAGTCTCCATACATAAACATGTCTGGATGTAAATAAAGCAGTGAAGAATTACTCATATTACTTCTTAAATTGTGTAACACTCCATATTCTGTGGCCCTCACACCATTTAATGTCGGTATGTTGGTTCTATTATACTTTCAATTACAAGACTACAGGATTAGTGCAGTTAAGAAGGTCATCTTTATCATAAAGTTGTATAAAGTATTTTTAATGTGGCAGTGTGTTTAACCATCTCATTACCTGTTCCCTTTGTCCTTTGCTAGTGTCATATTCAAAATGTTTTTCTGAATTATTTTTATTATTGTTTGATTAAACATCTGCATTTTGTTAATGTTTCTGTTGCTCCTTGGTCTCTTATGGTTAAAATGTTAAAATATATTTGGGTTATTGTTAATTAGTGTGAATCAAAGCATATTTAATCTATCACTTTACCTAGAATTGCTCATACCGACGTATAAAATAAACAGACAATTACTGAAAAAAGTTGTATGACATAACTTGCGTTAAGGTAGAATGCCAGTAGTTCAGCTACAAAAAAGAGATGATTGACAGCAGTTTAACTAGTTACATGGAGTAGAGTTATTGAAATTAAGTCATAAAATAAATGTAACTGTGCCCTGCAATGACCTGGGATAGGCTACAAGACCCTTCATAGGATTAAACATTCAGAGAAAACTAACAAAACTGTATAATTAAACCACACTTTACAAATCAAGATGATGGTGATTACAAAAGAAATATAGCTAAATGTATTATTTTTGGTAAAAGATTTAGATAGACTGCACTTGTTGACCCATCATTTCATCTAATATCAGTCACCCCTTTTAGTGCCGGATATTCAGAACTATTTGCACCATGGATCAGCAGTCAGAATGTGTGTTTGCTGTAATGCTTCACAAACAAACTGATGTCTGCTTTGCAATCCCGATCAGATTCTCCTATGCAACAGGTGGATCAGGTGTGAGAGCAACAATCCTCTGGAAAAATTGATAGGGACTAAGAAAGGTTGATTCTTAGATGGAGGTTTGAGGGCAAAGATCATTGCACATCTCATCTCTGTACCCAGTGGACAGGAAGGCATCTGTACTGATGGCATTACACCAACAACACACGATGAAACAGGAAAATAAAATAGCAATTGTTGAATACGCTCAAAGAAAACATGATGAATGTGTGTTTTATAACATGAAAAAATACAAAGTGCCTAGAATTTTTGGTCTATTTTATTACCTCCACCAAGGAGGTACAGTATATTAAGTTCCAGTCCATTTGTTTGTCTGTTTGTAGGATTACGCAAAAAGTTCTGAATGGATTTTGATGAAACTTTCAGGAATGATAGATAATGGGTCAATGAAGAACCCATTACATTTTGAGCAATGAAGGTCAAAGGTCAAGATCACACTAAAGGTCATAAGCTAAAACACACAAGTGGTAATATCTCAGGATTTAGACAAGATAAAATCTCATGGTTTTTACATTCATCATCAGATGGACATCTATGGCTCCATCACGTCACGTGTGAGTGAAAAATCAAGCCTTGGTCTGTTGTCTCTGACTGCCTAGATTTTAAAGAAAATGTCTCATAGAGCAGTGTTTCCCAAACCCTGGTCCTCGAGGCACACTATCCTGCATGTTTTAAATGTTTCCTTCTCTGAACACACCTGACAGTCATTATCATTCATCTACAGAGCTGGATGATAGGCTGATTATTTGAATCAGGTGTGGTTGGAGAGAGAAACATCTAAAACATGCAGGATAGTGTGCTTCAATGACCAAGGTTGAGAAACACTGTCATAGAGTTAATGTGAGAAGTGTGTGTGTGTGTGTGTGTGTGTGTGTGTGTGTGTGTGTGTGTGTGTGGATGTGTGTGATTCGTAGCAAGATATACCTAAAAGGTTATGGATTAATTTGGCTGAAATTTTCAGGTACTGTTGATACTGGCACAAGGAATAAGTGATCAGTGGTGGGAGGGGGGGACACATGTGTCTTTCAGAAAGGGGGGGGGTCTGCCTTGGTGGAGTCTTTTCTAGCATTTATTATACTACTGTTCTACATGAATCAACTGCATAATTCTGGTTTTCCCATCTGTTATGATTCAGGTAATATTTATTATATTGTTGTTCTACATGAATTAACTGTATAATTCTGACTTTCCCATCTGCTGTCATTTACCTCCACCTTGTTATTAACATTAAATGAATGTGTTGACTATTCCTCAGCTGCAGATGGTTATTAATGCCAGAAAATCAGTGACTTATGTCAGAGATAAGTTCATTGTGAAAGGACATCCACAAATTGACACGTGAAAAAAGGCCTCTGCATTGGAAGTACTGGAAATGAGTCAGGAAGTTTAATTTGATCTTTTCTAATACACAACAGAAAAGATGTTCTTTCAGAATCAGAATATGCAATGTGTCTCATTAATTAATAAAAAAAAATTTCGGGTGTGTAACTATTATCTGAAGACATTTACAACCAGCACACACCACTTAGGTGCAAAAATCATTGCCCTTTAATAATGAGTATATTGTGCTGTTAGTATTTGTACAGCAATGTGAATGTTTGAACAAAACATTTTCTTATTTATCAGGTTAAACAGTTAGTGGTGTTCATCTATGATGTCTAGGACAATACATTACAGTTATAAAGACATAAAACTAAATGTAAAACAATCAAATTCAATTAACTCATACTGCTTTTCATTTCTTCCACCAGCCATAAAAAACTTCATTCCTCCTCTATCTATAGCTTTGGTAGTTTTTTTGGCATGTTGACTTTTTCACTCACTGTAAATAATGAGGTTGGTGTTGTGAAGTGGCTTTAGCTGTTTTGTCAGTCATTCATTTGATAGACTGTATATAGGTAGAGGGTAAACCTTCCGTGGTGTGATCTCTCAGTTTGTAAAGTATAATTCTGATGCCTTGATATGTTCAACAAAGACATCACACCATGTTAGTTTTATGGATATTTACAAGGGTGTCAAATTAGAAAAGAGTCAGATGAAACAAGAAAAATAATGAAAACTCCCACCATTTCCACTAACATTGTGATAATGAGTAATTTTGATGACTTGATAAATGTTAACACATACAATTATGTCTGACAACGGTCACACCAAAGTTGTGAAATGTAGAAAAACATTAAACGCTGCTACCTGAGCTGATACTGAAAGACCATATAATTTGCAAGGCTCTCAGGTCTCATTCATCGGGGAAGATACACATGCATTTCAATCCTTTCATACACTTACGTGACACTTTGTATTTCTCAGAGAAATGCAGACACAAATTGCAGCACAATTTGTTATAACAGTGGAACAGGTAGGAATCAAGTGGGTCCCCCTTAGAGTTCAGAAGGCACTTGGCTGCCAACAGCTAATGAAGTAAAAAGAATATAGCTGTCAAATAGCCATTCAAACATAGTAGATATTCCTGCCACAACATTATACTGTAGAAGAGAACTAGTTGTCACATTGATCTTGCTGAAGTACAAGAAACAATGATAACATTATACTGTAACTCATTCACTCATTCACTCACTCAGTCACTCGCTCACTCGCTCACTCACTCACTCACTCACTCACTCACTCACTCACTCACTCACTCACTCACTCACTCACTCACTCACTCACTCACTCACTCACTCACTCACTCACTGTTTAAAGGAAATATGGTACTATTTTAACAATTGTGGTCTTACAATTTATATGGCACCACATTGTTTTTTGATTTACAGTTTTATTGTCTCAAAACAAAATTACATAATTTCTGCTTACTCTTCCTGTAAAAAGTACCAATACATTTGATTTAATTAACACAAAAATGTTCTCAAATAAACAACTTTGCATTGTATTTTCACTTACAGTTTCTTCATGTTACAATTATACAACTTTTTGCTGTTAATTCTACAGTTATTTTTTACAGCGTGGATTAATGTCCCGGGCATCCCCCATCCTTAAACCCTCCCTTATCAGCAAAGAAAAACTCTAAAAACCCAGGGGGAAAAGAGAAACCTTGAGGAGAACCACAGTGAAGGAGAGACCCACTCCCATAAATAAACAGGCTATAGATTGGAGCA
Source organism: Siphamia tubifer (assembly GCA_020466265.1). Taxonomy (NCBI): domain Eukaryota; kingdom Metazoa; phylum Chordata; class Actinopteri; order Kurtiformes; family Apogonidae; genus Siphamia; species Siphamia tubifer. Next base: position 34,210,703 of record CM035787.1, on the reverse strand, counting down.
GGACCAACAGTCGTCCATTTTCAGATGGAAATCCAGTCTGTAAAGATGCAGTAGGGCGGGGGTATATGAAGGGGTCCATCTAGTCCAGGTATGTCCAAACTATTCCACAAAGGGCCGGTGTGGCTGCAGGGTTTTGTTCCAGCAGCACACCAGACTGGACTCAATTAACCAACTGATCTCAGTCTTCAGAGTCGATTGGTCAAAATGTGAACTCTTGGTTGGTTGGAACAAATACCTGTAGCCACAGCGGACCTTTGTGGAATAGTTTGGAGGAAAAGGGACACCAAGTGAATAGTGCTGAACACAATAAGTGAAGTACGTAGCAGCAGAAACAGGTGACAGGACTGATGTCAGTGTTTGCTTGTATATGTATATCCTCCTGAAACCCAGTACGTAAACATTTTCAGTATTTTATATTGTACAATTGCCTTAATTGGAATGATGATAATTTTTTTTCTATACATATTTTTTTAACTATGTCATTTTCAAGGGACATTTTTATTACCCTGGGGAGAGGGGAGGGGGGTACTGTTTTTGAGTCAGTTTGTGTGTCTGTCTGTCTGTTTGTTTATAAGCAGATTTACACAAAACCTGCTGGACTAGTTTTCATAAAATTTTCAGAAAAGGTGCAACGTGGTCGAGAATAAATCCCATTGAAGGGATAGCACTTTTTTCACATGAATCTGTATTTGATCACCGTCTTTACTCTGGTGCACCCACAGTGATTTACCCCCGACAGCGTCCGGTGAGACCAGTTCTGGTCCGGTTTTAGTCAAAGCAAAAGTAGTCCCGGCAGGTTTGCTGGGGTCAACAAAATAAAACATGTTTCTGCTCAAAACAGTATGTGTTCGAATGACTGATTTATTTGCATAACAAAACCGTCACTGAACAAAAACTCACAGTTTTCTTTCAAAAGCGATCCATACACCAGAATCAGAATCAGAAAGAGTTTTATTGCCATTGTTCGTATAGTACACATGTAGTATACAACTAGGAATTTGTCTCGGTGTAACGCTGCAACATTCAACATATAATATATCAATAAAAAGAAAAAGAGGAAAAAAAAGAATTATATATATATACATATAGTATAATAAAAAGAAATAATGAGCATGCAAAAAGATAGAATAAGATTAAAATAAATATAGTAAAAATATGTAATGTACAAGTCAGTGCAAAGGAGACAGAGGCATTATGTTAGTCATGTGTCCAGTGTTGGCTGCTGTACTTAGTGCTGGGGAGTCTGATTAAGTCCCTTGGTGTTCAGCAGCCTGGTGGCCGAGGGGAAGAAACTTTTCATGAAACGGGAGGTTTTGTTCCGAATGGACCATAGTCTCCTCCCTGAGGGGAGGGGGGAAAAGAGGGCATGTCCAGGGTGAGAGGGATTGGCCATGATCCGTCCTGCACGCCTCCTGGTCTTCGAGGTTTAAAGGTCCTTGATGGATGGTAGTCCGCAGCCAATCACCTTCTCAGCGGTGCGCACAACTCGCTGCAGCCTCAGTCTGTCCCTGGTGGTGGCTCCAGGGTACCACACGGTGATGGAGATGGTAAGGATGGACTTGATGATGGCCGTGTAAAACTGCACCAACATCTTGGAGGGCAGCTTGAGATTTCTCAGCTGCCGCAGGAAGAACATCCTCTGCTGGGCCTTCTTGATGAGGGAGCTGATTGTCGTCTCCCATTTAAGGTCCTGGGTGATGGTGGTGCCGAGGAAGCGGAAGGAGTCCACAGTGGTGATGGGGGAATCTGTAAGGGCAAGGGGGGGTAGAGGGGCTGTGCCTTTCCTGAAGTCCACGATCATCTCCACAGTCTTCTGAGTGTTCAGCTGCAGGTTGTTGTGGCTGCACCAGGACACCAGCCAGGCTACCTCTCTCCTATAAGCAGACTCATCGCCGTTCGAGATGAGCACGATGAGGGTGGTGTCGTCTGCAAACTTGATAAGCTTGACAGGCTGGTGGCTTGAGGTGCAGCAGTTTGTGTACAGGGAGAAGAGCAATGGGGAAAGTACGCAGCCCTGGGGGGATCCAGTGCTGATGCTGACAGAGTCAGAGACAGTCTTTCCCAGCCGCACATACTGCCTCCGATCTGTCAGGAAGTCGGTGATCCACCTGCAGAGGGAGTCAGGCACACTGAGCTGGAACAGCTTATCCTGTAGCAGATCAGGGCGGATGGTGTTAAACGCAGAGCTGAAGTCTACAAACAGGATCCTAGCATAGGTTCCCGGGGAGTCCAGGTGCTGCAGGATGGAGTTGAGGGCCAGGTTGACTGCATCATCCACAGATCTGTTGGCTCTGTAAGCAAACTGCAGTTGGTCCAGGAAGGGGGTGGTGATGGACTTGACGTTGTCACTACTAACAGCTGTGTGCCTTAGCAAACTACTTTCATCAGTTGTTCAGCAGTGTTTGCAGCTGCTACGTGCAGGCGCACAGCTGTTAGCAGTGACAATGCACAGTTTTTTTTTTCCGGTTTTGTTACGCAAATAAATCAATCAATCAAATAAAACACATTATTTTAAGAAGAAACACGCTTTATTTTGTTGACCCCAGGAAACCTGGAGGGACTACTTTCACTTTGACCAAAACCAGACCAGAACTGGGCTCACAGGACACTGTAGGGGGTAAGTCACTGTAGGTATACCAGAGTAAAGATGGTGATGCATTACAGATTCATGTGAAAAAAACAAACTTTCCCTTTAAATTGTTGTGCCGGACACCATTTGTTTTATTTTTGTAAGTGAAGCTGTGAAACTCAAAAATGCATTGTTGCATATGTTTTCGTACCAAGTTGCTATTTTGTACCTTTTGTTAGTAGTCATGTAACAAACTTGTTGTGGTTCAGCTATGCATCATCAACCCTGCACTGTTACATATTTTAAAAGAACATTTCTGCACGTCAATATTGAGTCATTTCAGTACCTACTGCGAACAGGGAGAAAGCCTTATATGACCAACCTCATTGCACTGCCTTTATTTATTTATGTGAACAATTTATGTTATGTTCTACAGATTATATACATTTAATATACAGGGACATGTTGTGTAAAAGCGATCAGCATGTCCACCCTTCCATTCATCCACCTGTCATTTTGTTTCCAGACCATAACTGGAAAAACATTCAAAATTTTTCTACCACACTTGTTCAATTTATCACTTACATGTGGGTGCTTTTTCTATCCATCCCTTTGCGTCATCCACCCATGTTGTCCATCATACCATTTGTCATAATTTCTTTTCTGGAGCAAAAGCGATCAGTGTTTTTCACCTAATCTTGCTACAAGAAAAAGTAGCGCTTCTTGGAATCTGTCAGTGTTGTCTGATGGCCATCATTTGATTGGAGCTGTCCTTGCATTTAGGTTTTCTGTAAATGTTTAATGATCAACACTGCCATTTCTGAAACAGTTTGAGTCTTATGCTGTCAAGGGCAAAAGTCAATGCCTTTTGCTCTTATTTGATGTGAAATTGCTTGTTAAGAATTTCCTACACAAAACAGTTTCTATGTATTTATTTATTTTTGCAGCCTTTCAGTTTCTCCTTTGTTTTTATCCAGGTGAGGGCCAGTGCAATCGCTCAAGACGCAGATCAAAACTACGACTACGCCTCTAATAGTGTCATCCTGCACCTGGACGTGGGAGATGAAGTGTGTGTACAACTTGACGGGGGCAAAGTTCATGGTGGAAATACCAACAAATACAGCACCTTCTCTGGCTTCCTCATCTATCCTGACTGACCACATTAGAGTCAAATACTTATAGTCTCTCTGTAATTGAGCAAAAAGTGTCCTCTCCTTTGCATCTAACAAGCCGTGCTGCCATTATGTAATTTGTCACTTCAACAAAGTTCAGCACATCAACCATGTAATAATATGATCACAGTTAACAAATAGAGTTTAAAGAAGAGTTTGTGTAAAAATAAATATATAATTGTACATAGAAGTAAACATTTACATCTGATACACATCATTATTGTGTGCCATGTACAGTTTGTGTAAGCATGGCTAAAACATGATCTTATCCGTTTCACATGAACACATTCACTTGTACACACACATGATTTGAACATCTCCTATCGGTTGTTGCTACACGAGACAAGATGACCGTTTCAGCCACAAGTCTGATATCGACTGAAATGATGTAGCTACGAACGTAGACTGTAGATCGAAGTCTGTGTGTGTATGGCTGCAGCCTCTCGTCTTCACTGTGAGATGGATTTTCAATACGGCTGTAGACCCCAAATGAGAAAAAGTCATGAATATATTGATTGCAGCTGATAATAGAGACAACATAAGATAATCCAGTGTACTGTATGTCTGTGTACAAGCATGTGTGTGTTCACCTTTGGGTTCAAGTTGAGGTGCATGTACTGTACGCTCAATGAGATGCATCACACTGCTGTTAGTTTGACCCCCATAGTCTTTAATTCCTGTTAAAGGAAAGGGAATCAAGTTGTTGGTAACAGTCCCTTAACACACACAGCATATCAATACTGAGGTTTAGCTTTGAGATTGTCCCTGAGCCAGAGCTTATAGCAGAGCCTCATCATACCCCGCTAATGAGCTCAGGCTTTTCTCAGTTATTCTCAAACCAGACATCCATAGAGATTTGAATGATGTGTATGACTTCACTTGTACTGTGAATGTACCCATTTGGAGATGTTTTTGACACCCTGTTTTAAATGCCATATCTCACATATATACAGCAGGTTTTCTGTGCCTTACATGACCTGTTACATTTTTATTTTGCATGCATGAGGAGGTCTCCCTTTTTGAGCTATAGTACGTGAACAACTTGTTTCATTTTGATGAGAACAGCCATTTAACTGAGATTTGTTATGAAAATTTACCCAAACACAGACATGCAACTATTGCAAAGTGTGAATATACTAAATGAGGACTTTGACTGTGAATCTTTGTAAGTGGATGTAACTCACAGGTGTAAATAAAAATAAAAATAAAAAACAGAAATGGGTTCAAACACCTGGGGAAGCATGTCTTTGTTAGTCAAAATTTGCATCCAGGGAAATTGTGACTATGTCTATGTAACCAATTGCTATATTTAAAAATTGCCATACAGGTTCAATGTAAAACACATCTATTGTAGTTTTTAGTGTGAAAGCTTCATATCTGCCCAATTATAAACTCGTTAAAATGTTTATCAGAGACTTCATTGTCCTGAAAAGTGGAATAAGTTTGAAAGCATGACTTTACCCTAATGATTTGGGTGTGAACTATTTAAACTGACTTGTCATGTTTGTGCTGTGATTGAAATAACACCTCAATGCTGTACAGTATATTGTACAGAGACATTCCTCTGATGTGATTCAACATGAACATTTTGTGCCATGCTGCATCTTACTGTGTGTGTTTTCTGGCTCTGTTACCTTTGTGTTCATGAGCAGGATTCATTGTTGTCACTGTACTTTGCCAGCTGAGTTGTGTGTATTTGTTATGTACGAAACCGCTTAGATTTTTCTCTGCCCTTGAAGACCATGAAACACAATAAAAAATAAAAAATAAAAAAAAAAAATCCAGGATTATTTTGCTGTTGTCAGATCAAACTAAAACTGCTGCTTTTATATTGTTTCAACTCTTGATTCTGTATCTGTTCATTATAAGAAACCTGTGATGTCAGATGTTTCCTGCAATCTGATCCATGAATACAAAAAAGGAAAAGAGCAACAAAGACATTTCCCAGTTGTATAGAAGATACACAGAAATATTGTATATTCATAAGATTAGTCTAAGTGATAACAAATATAACTGTATGTTGAAAAACAGTGAAGATATCCCCCTTGAACGTTTTACCCAGAAGGATTTTCTTGTTGGCTTTGTGTGCTTTTACAAAGGTTAAAACAAAAATAAGACAATGTGCAATATAAGTATATGAGCATAAAGACGCACTGAATCTCAGGTTCACCTTATCACATCTAAACAGTCTTTTTGTTTTTTTTTTTATCTTTATGCATTGTTAGATGTATTTTTCCTGCAGTAATGAGACAAAGATCTGTTGTGGTTGTGAAACACAGGAGGTTATGATTCATGAATGCAAAAAAATATGTATATTATTTGACATCTTGCATTAATTAATTTGAGTTAGGCTTTACAGATAATACCATCCTGTAGCTGTATCATGTTATCTTTTTTCTGGAGCTCTGTAGCATAAAAATATCCAGTGACTCTTTGGACATTAATCCATCTACAACCCTAAATGACAAAAAAGTTGACGCAGAATAGAAAATACAAATTAGAAAGCAGACTCAAAGTTAATTATTTTTGTTCCATTTTTGCAGAAGAAATGGAACAAACCTATTTGCTTTTCAAGCACCTTCCATCTCTAACTTAGTTTTAGATTACTGTCCAAACATTCTTTTTTTATTGAGAGATCTGGGTTCGTTCTAAGGAAGACAATGCAATTCATGAACTAAAATGTAAAATATTGTTCTATTTGACTCTTTTAGTGTAATACAGCTCAAAGATAATTTACAATTAATGTTTTAATTTAATATGCATACAACTTTTCTGATTTAGGTTTTTTTTTTTGTAAATCTTTTTCAGATTCACAGATGACTTCCATAAAATAATGAAACTCTCAATTAACCCATCATTAAAAGTTTGTTTTATCCAGTAAGAGCACATTATTAATGTGGTTGACATTAGGCTAAGGCTACTGCAGACTATTTGAAGGTACCTTATCCTTTGTGAGACATATTTCAACACCTGCTGCTGCTTCTCTCCTCAGCAACACCCTACTGTGAAAATGAAACATTGGCTGAAGGGAGTTCTCACCTTTCTTGAATAAAAACAAGGAGACAGATCTTTAATTAAAGGTGAGGGGTAATGCTGTTCTAGAAAAGGAGATTCAGAGCATATGAGAGGTTTGGGAAATTTCAGACTTTGGAGGGTGGGGGGTTGTTCAGTCGTGTTTCCCCCCTCCGACTCCCAGAGCTCCCTCCTCACAGATTCCAGCGCTAAGTTAATTGGACAGGGAGAGAGGGCTGAGGAGGGAAGCGTTCAGCCCCATTAGCAATCCCCAATGGAAGGCTGAGCCGGGAGGATCACAGACTCACAAATAGGAGGATTAAAATAATCAATAGGCTTCACTCTCTCTCCTTCAGCACAGACGGCTGCACAGCACACACTCATTTTAACACAGACACACGCACACATACACACATGAGTATATACAAACATGTGAGGAATACCAGTTCAAGAACCACTACTCTTTTGTTCAGTGTTGGCCCTGGACTGTCACAAATTAGCCTGTACACGCATTCACCTATTCTCTGTTAATGAAGGTTAATTTAAGCCTCAGACTAAATGAGGAATTGTTAAAGGTCAGTGAAATGAAAACTGTCTGGCATCTCTGTATGTTTTCTTAGTTATTTCTGTAGTTTGTCCTGAAGACCCCTTTTTGTGATTTTATATCTCCTCATCCACCTTTTAATCAAATTTTGCATCATCAGAACAAAAATCAATTTAATGACTGTTCAGGTCTAGCCCCTTTTTTTCCCCTTCTTTTTGTTTTTTTTGGTGTAAATATCTCATATATACAGCATTGGAGTATGTTTTTGGAATATGGAATAGTCTGCATGCCCCAGATATTTAAGTTGTCTGTAAACCTTAAGGTTGGTGGTTCAATACTCAGGTCCTTCCTCATGTCAATGTGTCCTTCGGCAAAAACACTGAACCCTGTGTTTGTCATTTCATCGTTCTCCTGCAATAAAGCAAAAATAATTACATGGAAAATTCATTACAGTGTAATAAGTGGAAATCAAAAATCAGATTTTAAAATGAATGAAAATATACTGTGCAGCCACTTGTTAAATCAGTAAAGTTAAAGTGTACGGATGTGTAGATGTATCAGTTGAACAGTATCTCTTATCTGGTGGTTAGCCTGTGATATATTCATAGCTTTTTATGAAATTAATATGATTACATTTATTGCTATTCACATAAATTACGATGAAGACTTTAAAAAAAAGTACGATTATTTAAAACATTGTTCTTTCATTGGCACAAAATAACATCAAATAAAGAAAATAAATATAAAATAATATGTCATTGTTATTCACTAAACTATTATTTTACACATCAGAATTCAACAACCGGAGCATCGCTATCAGCTGTGACACTCTGAGACTTACAAATAGAAGTAACTATCATGTATAATATATAACACTGAGTATATCTGTCATTTTTAACAGGATTGTGGACATTATGATTTGATTATGATCTAATTATCTTGTTAGTTTAGACATTTTTATGTATAACCCATCAAATGATAGGAGACTTGTTTATTAATATCCTATACAACCAAATAAGTAATAATTAGAAGAGTGTGAAAAATGCTAATTAATGAAAAATACATGCATTTAATTGAAAACAGTATAACCACAAAATATGATGTCATGTCTGGTCACTGTTATTTAGTTTGTAAATATAAATCCAGTCATTTTTCCTTGAGAATAAAATAAAACTTTCTTAAATTCTTCAGTACACACACACACAGACACACACACACACACACACACACACACACACACACACACACACACACACACACAATGTCAGAATCTGATGATGACTTATTATTTCAAGTAGTCATTGATTGCATTCATTGCTATTCAAATATTTATTTGTATTGATTGTGCACTTAATGGTATCTGCCGGTACTGAAGGAAGTTTCATCTGGACCATTTATAAAAAGTACACTTTGTCATGGTCATGGTAAAAGTGATTTTTATGCAGCTTCATGGTGCCTTACAATTTCCTCCCATTCACATACACACCCTTGTACACCAGTAGGTGGCTGCTGCCCTGCAAGGTGCTGCCAGACATACTACTGGGAGTGATTTAGGATTCAGTTTTCTCAAAAAGCACCTTTTTACCACCTCACATTTAACTCAACCATGTACAAATTACACAAATAAATAGTTTTAGTATATATATATATATATATATATATATATATATATATATATATATATATATATATATATATATATATATATATATGTGTGTGTGTGTGTGTGTGTGTGTGTGTGTGTGTGTGTGTTATTTATTCACAACTGTATATTGTATATAGAATTATTTATGTATAGAAGCGAAAACCCTTGTGTGTTGAGCTATATTCTTGCTGCTGTAAACCTGGAATTTTGCCTAGTGGGACTACTATCTTAACTTATCTTGTCTTATCTTATCTTATCTTATCTTATCTTATCTTATCTTATCTTATCTTATCTTATCTTATCTTATCTTATCTTATCTTATCTTATCTTATCTTATCTTACACGGAGATAAGACACATTGAGAGCAGGGGGTGCAGGGGTTCAGGAAGGGGGTTTTAAGTCAGTGAATGTATGTTATCAGTTGTATGTCTATGATGTTGTTATGAGATTTCTCTTCTGTCTGGAAGTCACCACCTGCAGACTGTGTCGCCAGCTTCTTTAGCTTGTAGATAAAGTTGACACACAATGAGATAACAGAGCAACAAAAATGACTGGCTTCATTCTTCTTTGAAGAACAACCCAGTCTTTTTCGTTGTAAATCACTGCGTCTTCAGCTGTAACACCTCACTTCATGGCAACCAGATGCACCAGTTTTTTTCAGTTCATCCACATTTCTCACCATTTTAATGAGCTATAATTTAGTTTAATGCCTCATCATAAACCAGATAGATTGTACTGTATTTTACAGTGGGTCATACATATATAGACCTAGTGTAGCCTACTACAACGGCATATTGTACTACCAACTTGCATCAACTCTAGTTTTTTTTTCCTTTAACTAGTTACGTTTTTTTTTTTATTGAATTACCTCCCACAATCCCTCTGTACCTTTTCTTGTATGTGGCATCGCCTCTCATTTACACCTAAAATTATTACTTGCACAGGCGCGCCACCTGTTGTCCATTTGTGGTTCTTACAGTTCTGTGTTTTCCAGTGGCTGCAATGACCCACTCGGCCACTGGGCGGCACGAGACGTCGACTGTTTCTCTGCAGGCAAAGATGGCGGTGCGGAAGAAAGACGGCGGCCCGAATGTAAAATATTTCGAAGCGTCTGATACCGTTTCTCAGTTTGATAATGTCCGCGTCTGGCTGGGAAAGAATTACAAAAAGGTACTAACGGCATGTTTTGTAACTGTACACACCAAATGGACATTTTTCCGTCTGAAATGTGGGTACTAACCTATTGGGCAGAGGCAGTGACAAAGAGAGGAGGGAGGGTGTTTCTGAGTCCAGCTGTTTGATTCACCAGAGCCGGGATACAAAAGGATGCTGAGCCGACAGCTGCGCCACATGCACACGCCTGTGGCGCTTTGCCTGGATGCTAGCGTAGCTCGGATGATCAGAAACAGCTCGCAGTTACAGCCGAGGGTGGATTAATGGAAAAGGGGTGACTTTAGCCTGCAAACCAGCTAGCTAGCTAGTTAGCTTCTGGCTAACGGTGCTGCTGCTCAAATCCAGATGTTGCCTCTGTGGCGCGGCGCGCTGACTGAAACCATAGCCCGTCTGCATTAACACTGCGCTTTAGGCTGCTGTTTAGACCCCTTTGTGGTCACAAATACAACACGCATGGGAAAAAAAATCTCAGTCAAATAAAAATGAGTCATTGCTTAATCCCGTAGGAGTGTTTAATTAACATTTGAAAGGGGGGTGAATTGCAATTAGTTACACATTTGTATACGTTACATATATATATGCATGTTTTTCTCCATCTATACGGCTTTTACACATATAGTACTTTTAACTTACTACTGTATATTGTATATATTCTTATTCTTCTATTATTTAGTACTGTTTTTATTATCTTAGAGCATTTGAGGTGGATGTAATTATTGTGGCTGTAACTCCTGAAAAAGTATCTACCTACCTACCCACCCACCGACATCTGAACAGGTTGTACTTTGTTTTTGTGTGCTTGACTGATCCTCTATGTTGTTACCCCCTCAGTACATCCAGGCCGAGCCCCCCACCAATAAGTCCCTGTCCAGTCTGGTGGTCCAACTGCTCCAGTTCCAGGAGGAGGTGTTTGGTCGACATGTCAGCAACCCCCCTCTCACAAAACTACCAGTATGTCTCTTTTACCTCACTTTTCCTGTTTTCTGAACATTTTACACATTGTTACCCCCTGAGGTGTTCTGCAATTGTTGTATTCTGTGTCCACAGATGAAGTGTTTTCTGGATTTCAAGTCAGGAGGGGCTCTATGCCACATCCTGGCTGCTGCCTACAAATTTAAGAGTGACCAGGGATGGTAAGACTTTCTTTCTAGCTGCTCTGATAAAACAGGTTGTTTTTTTTTTATCTAGAAATACATAGCTCAATGGGATTTTGGAGATGTTTCCGTTTCGTGTGTAACTCCAGTCTAACTTCCTGGTAGGCGCAGGTTTGACTTCCAGAATCCATCAAGGATGGACCGAAATGTGGAGATGTTCATGACGATCGAGAAGTCCCTAGTGCAGGTGAGTTTACCTTACTGCATTCTTCAGAAAGAAAATGTTCTTTCTGCATTTTCATGTTAGAGGTGTTACAGGGATAATTATGATTTCATTTTATATTTGTGATACCTTTTCATTTCCACTATTTCCACTACCTTGTGTATTTTGAGTTGAGCCCTGGTAAGTCAAGCAGGGATCACTTGATGAATAACCTTTCTTAAGCAATTTCTGGCAACAGAACTAAATTATTACAATGGAAAACTGTGTGTATAAGTTTATGTGTCAACTCTGGTTACATCACATTTGTGAGAAGTCAGAGACACTATTCTGTCTGAGTTACAGATTCAAATAATAAAGGACAACTAATCATGTGACAAGGCCCCTAATCCTGCTAAATCAGTCCCGCAGCACACTAAAAGATCACCCTCATCCTTAGGCACACAATGTTCTTATACACATATATGTTATGTAAACTGCATAGGAACTACCCTCCCAAAGCTGTTAACCTAAGGGAAACAATGCAACATATTTGTCAATTCATCTGTGAATGTTTTATTCTTTGTTGTTTCCTCACCTGCCTTTTTGTATTTTTAGAACAACTGTCTGACTAGACCGGTAATCTACCTGAGCCCTGACATAGAACCAAAACTTCTTGGAAAACTGAAAGACATCATCAAAAGGCATCAGGTCTGCATCTGTGTTGTTATTTATTTTATAGTATCTTATGAAGAGAAGTTCAGAATCAGTTTTAGAGACAAAAATAAAACTTTTGTTGGAAATTAATGGAATTAGAAGATTTTGAATGGTTTATCTGGTAGCATAAATTAACAACATAGACAGTTTTATGAACATATATATTTATGTTTGGCAGGGTTCAGTTACTGAGGACAAGGCGTCTGGCTCTCATGTTGTTGTTCCGCTTCCTGCCAGCCTGGAAGAAGGTGAGGCTTAATATATTGCATTGAAATAAATGACTTTTTTGCAATTTACTTTTTATGTTTTATGGATTTTGTCTCATTTTCTTGTCTCTCATTCCAGAGGAGTGGGTTCGTCCTGTAATGAAGAGAGATAAGCAAGTGTTGCTGCACTGGGGATATTTTCCTGACAGGTTGGTTGGTTGGTTCAAAGATGCAAATGTTACACACATAGGGTTATATACCACACAGTTTAAACCATAAAGTGTGAACTATGGCCAAATAGAAGGGTCTAAAAATAGACTGTTCTTTTTGACCATTTTTCTACCAGCTACTAAAGTTTTTACATGCACAGATGTCCCCAGGGTTCAGGTTTTACCTTGCTCTTTCACCCATTAGTTATGACACCTGGATTCCGGCAAGTGAGATTGAGGCTACGGTGGAGGATCCTCCCAGTACAGAAAAGCCCAGAAAGGTATTTGGTGTATATGTTTTGTTAGTGCTTTGTTTTATTCTGAAGTTTCTCCCATTGTTCACGAGAAATGTCACTTAAATGAAAATTAATAGTTAAATCCAAGTTTTAAGGATTGACAGTGCTACAATAACATTTTTCTTTTGATTTTTTTCATTGCCAAATAGTCTGTTGCTCATTTATTTGATTAATCAATTTTAGTGCATAAAATAGTGAATAGTGTCATGACTTAAATCAATGAATTCATTATCAGACTACCAAAACATTTATTTAATACATTTTAATCAACTAGTTCTTCAGTTATACTATAGTCAAATTTATGTGCACAGCAAAAATATTTTGGTTAGCATTTGTATTTTCATGTTTTCTCTGCAAAACACATCGACGGATAAAGTGTTTGGCACTTGAAGCACCAGAATCTACTGTGATACCCAATGTGAAAAGTAAATTGAAAGCTGTGTCAAAAGCTCATGATGTGCATTCAGAGCATCTCTCCCTTAAGGCATTCAGAGATCAGTAGGACTTTATAGTGAGAGCAGTGAAGCATTCAGATGTTTAGAGTGGTATTCACATATTAATAAACACAGTGCTTTGTTTGCTGTCAGCCGCTGTTGTTGATAAAATGTCTGTTCAGAGTCTGACATGAGACCAGATACCATATTTATGGCTCTATGGGACTGTTTACATAAATATAAAAACAAAAAACATACATTAAAGCAGGTTTTTTTTCTTTCTTTTTTCAGCCATAGCACAACAGAGATATAAATATCAGCCACTAATGTTTTCAGTACTACTGTTGTCCAAAGACAATTGTGTAATTTCAGGTGATGTTAGGGTCTAAAATATCACCAGTTAGTTATACATTTTTTCCATTACACGTTATTTTTGTTATTGTAAATATGATTTTTCATGGTTTGTGATGACAGGTCCATGCAAAGTGGATTTTAGACCTTGACCAGTACAATGAGTGGATGAACGAGGAGGACTACGAAGTGGGAGAGGGGTGCCCAAAGAGGAAGAGGATCTCAGCCAAGACCCTAACAGATGAGGTGACCACGCCTGATGAGCGCAGGGACAAAAAGCCTGGCAGTGCCAAGAAGAGGAAGCGCTCCCCATCACCATCTCCTACCCCTCCCCCACAGGAGAGCAAGAAAAAAAACACTAAAAAAGGGTCAGTGGGTACTCATCTTTATACATCACTCTTCAGCTGCTGAGTAATTACTGAACTCTATGTCTAGCCTGTGTCAGTCACTTCAAGTGTTTAATATAAGAACTAGTGATACTGCTGATGATTAAATAATGTCCTTTGTGTTTATGTAAACAGGCCAACAACACCATACACCAAGTCTAAACGTGGCCAGAGGGAGGAGGAGCAAGAAGATTTATCAAAGGACATGGATGAAGCATCTCCAGTTCCTGCATCTGAGGAGGGAAACCCGACAAAGACAAGTACTTGAGTCCATATCTTTGCACAATTAGACCACAAATATTTATACAGTTAACATTAGATGACTTCTACTTTAAATTGACATGTACATTAAGTGACACCATTGATGGATGTTGAACTGAAATCTATTTTAATGATTTTCTTTTAAGATAACACCAAGAAGGACTCAGATTCAACCCCCGTTAAGGGAGGAACAGATATGGGTGAGACCCTTTGAACTCTGAAGTAATATTTTGATTTATGTTGTACTTTCTTTACAATGTTCAGGAGTGCAATCAGTTGATTACATGGCCTGATTTCTTTTGTTTTTCAATGTTTTTTTATATTGTACTCGGAACTGTCATTGGTGTTTTATCTCTGCTCCTTCATTCTCTCAAATTTTTGCTTTTATACTTTATTGTGACAGATGAGCAAGAAGATGAGTCAATGGAAACAACAGGAAAGGTACAGAAATGTTCTAAAGACGATAAACATAAATAAAATATGCAAATAGAAAATAATCATATATATATATATATATATATATATATATATATATATATATATATATATATATATATATATATATATATATATACTATATATACATTTTATGGGTCATTCTATTTTAAAACAGGAGGAGGAAGAAGGCTCTCCAAGTGTAAAGGGTGAACCTGTGAAAGGCTCAGACCTTCACGAGGACAATGTGACCGAGCAAACACACCACATTATTATACCAAGCTATGCTGCATGGTTTGACTACAACAGGTAAAAACATACTATATTCAAATAACTCCATTACAAAAATGGAGTTATTTCCCAGTTTTTCAGAAATGTCTTTTCTTTTTATTCATAGTATTCTTTCGTATCATTTGTGATACAAAATAAAATCTAGGAATGTTCAGCAATAACAAATGTGTGAAGACAAGTCATTTAGATATGAATCCTTATTTTTCCTACAGTGTTCATGCTATTGAGCGCAGAGCTCTACCAGAGTTTTTCAATGGGAAGAACAAATCCAAAACCCCTGAGATGTGAGTATTTGATGAGCTGTGTTTTTCCTAACTTTCCTAGTGTGAGAACCCAGAATCTTTTTGTTTTGCCTTTTGGAAAAGTGAAATACGTACATGACCTGTGTGGGTAAATTTTTCTAATTCCAGTAGAAGGTTCTTTATACTGCACTCATCTGTTGTGTTCAGGTGAAGTTAATGTTAATGTCTCTCTTTGTTACTCAAAAGTTACCTGGCATATAGGAACTTCATGATTGATACGTACCGACTGAACCCTCAGGAGTACCTCACATCCACTGCCTGCCGCAGGAACCTGGCAGGTGATGTGTGTGCAATCATGAGGTACGATGAAGCACTGGATATGAACATCAACATCATGATCCACTCTGTGTCTCAGTTGTCTTTCAGTGATACAATATGTTTATTTTTATCCCACAGAGTCCATGCTTTCTTAGAACAGTGGGGACTGATCAACTACCAAGTGGACTCTGAGAGCCGACCCACACCCATGGGTCCCCCACCTACCTCCCATTTCCATGTTCTGGCAGATACTCCATCAAGCCTGGTCCCACTCCAGCCTAAGACCGCTCAGGTCCAGATTCACTCATTCACAGTACACATCAATACAGCAACAATATGCAACAATTTGGACACATATTTCCTGTTACTTAGTATTCAAATGTATGTTGTTGTGGATGTGCAGACTCCTGCTTCCCAGCAGATGATGTCCTTCCCAGACAAAGTGAAGGACAAGCCAGCTGACCTGCAAAACTTTGGTCTGCGAACGGACATGTACAGCAAGAAGACTGGCTCTGCAAAGGTACAAGTTCCAGAATAAGCACAATGAATGCTACATTTGAGATTTATTTTATTGTCAAAGACTTATTATATTAACAATTTGATAACATTGTTTTTGTGCACAGAGCAAGAGTGCAGCAAGCTCCATGAGGGAGTGGACTGAACAGGAAACGCTACTACTACTTGAGGTACAAAATGTGATCAAAATCTATTTCCTGTTAAAACCTTACATGGAACTAGAAAATAAAACATATAGCTAAATGTTGCTGTCACTCTCTTTAGGGTTTGGAGATGTACAAGGATGACTGGAACAAGGTGTCAGAACACGTGGGTAGCCGCACACAGGATGAGTGCATCCTTCATTTCCTACGGCTGCCCATTGAAGACCCCTACCTGGAGGACACCTCCTCCTCTCTTGGCCCACTGGCCTATCAGCCAGTACCTTTCAGCCAGGCAGGAAATCCTGTAATGAGTACGGTGGCCTTCCTTGCCTCCGTAGTCGACCCACGTGTGGCCTCAGCTGCAGCTAAATCTGCCCTGGGTGAGTTCAGTTTTAGTTTTCAGTGGGAGCACACACCAGTCTGTGCTAAGAGGTAATGTTTCTGAGGACAGGCATGAAAGGGGGTTTCATAAAGATTTAAGCAAACTTCTCTGATTACAAAGCAATTAATGACTCAAAATAAATACACAAAGCTAATCCCACTTCCAAGTAATGTAAAAGTTTCTGAAGGCTCGGAGAGTCTTTTTCTGATTGACAAAATGAGGTAAATACACCTGTCAGGCTTCCAACTGATTGGTCAAATATTCATATACAGAATATGAATTCATGGCCTTTGTAAAGTATTTATCCTATTTAGTCATTCATTCATCTTCTGAACCCATTTTATACTTGTCCCATTTATATTCTTCAGTAATTGTCATTTGCAATGTGTTTTGTTGCACATATTCATTTTGCAATGATCATAAAAAATATTGACAATCAATCAAAAATTCCTTGAAATAATACTGTAACAATTGTCATAATGTTCTGGTATTACTTAATCAATGTTTTTGAATTTTATCCATGTTATATTGATTCATACAGTTAAGGTGACATTGGAAAATTATAGCATAAAAAATATTAAAATCAGTATGAGAATGGAACAAATAACAGCTAATTATTTTAATCAAGATGCTTTTTATAGGAAGTGTTATTGTTTAAAAGTACTCAATACTGAAATATAATGAATAATAATAATAATAATAATAATAAAAACACATGAAATCCTTTATCCTGTGTACACACATGCAGATACACATGACTCTTCAGGCATCAAAAATTGGTATAAGACAAAATCAAGCAATTTGGAATTCTTGACATTATTTAGGCCAAGGGTGTCCAGATCCGGTCCTCGACGGCCGCTATCCTGCATGTTTTAGATGTTTCTCTCTTCCAACACACCTGAGGTAAACATCTAAAACATGCAGGATAGCAGCCTTTGAGGGTCAGGATTAGACACCCCTGATGATCTAGGAAATTCAAGCACTACTATAACCATGTTGAAATTCAAAACACAGCCCATTAGTTTTTGGTGTTAATGCTCCAGTCATTAGTGAATGAATGACATAAAATCTGATGTAGGTTACAGACTTTACTACTTTGTTTTAAATTAGACAAGGACACATTAAACATAAAGTCAGTCATTTCTATGTGAGACTCACTTTAATGACCTCTGTGTAACTCTGCTTTTCAGAGGAGTTTTCTCGTATGAAAGAGGAAGTTCCTGCAGCACTTGTTGAGGCTCATGTGCGACGGGTGGAGGAGGCAGCAAGGGTCAGTGGTCGACAGGATCCTCTTTATGGCCTGGAGGGAAGTGGCATCGCTGGTACTGGCTTAGAGGAGGGAGAAAGACCAGGTAGGAGGGACATATATATATATATGTAGACACAAAAAAACACACGATCAATAAGAATCAAATATGACATGGATAAAACAAATTAAATGTTTGGACTTTGTGTCTGTTTTAGATGAAAGCACTGACGAAACCAAGAGTGACAGTCAACCAAGTGAGGAGAAGAAAGAGGCAAAGGTATGACACATTGTGGCAGTTGTGGTTTATATAGTATTCTTGATAGTTTTACTGCTGGACTGTGAAAGTCACTCTGCTGTCACTTCACAGGAAAACAAAGATGGAGCAAATGAGGAGGAGGAGAAGCAGGCAGAGAATGGGAAGAAGGAAGAAGAGAGGGGGAGAGAACCTGAGGGAGAGAGGGAGACAGAGAAAACAGAGTCAGAGATGGGTAAGAAAGACCATGATGCAGATGCAAGAGAAGAAAGCAGTGTTGTTATAGAGAGAAAAAAGACAAATAAGTATGTTTCCCTCAGGTGATGGGGAAAAGGAGAAGGATGGAAAAGAGGGAGCAGATGAAGGATCAAGAGAAGGAGAAAGTGACGGAGAAAGGAAGGCTAAGGTGGAGCGTGATGTAGGAGAGGGGAACCTGGCCACAGCGGCAGCATCTGCTCTCGCCGCTGCTGCTGTCAAAGCTAAGGTAAAATGAATCATGACCTGTCCTTCACTGGACACATCCTTCGTTACCTTTCCTCTATGTTTTCCCTGACTTTGTATTTTTTTTTTTATAGCATCTGGCTGCTGTGGAAGAGAGGAAGATCAAATCTCTGGTTGCTCTGCTGGTGGAGACTCAAATGAAGAAGCTGGAGATTAAACTACGACATTTTGAAGAACTGGAAACCATCATGGACAGAGAGAGAGAGGCGGTGAGTGGGGGGTTGTGGGATATTATTAAAGTGCATGTGCTGGAATATAGAGTGACTGCACTATTCAGTTCAGTTAAAGCTTACCTTCAACAGTTGCTGTATTTTTTTATGGTTAACTCTGGAAAAATTACATAGAAAATCAACAATGTGGTTCATATTTATTTCTTTTACTGACATAGAAGGCACATTTTACAAGATGTATTTTTCTAGTTCATGCTTCCCAGTAAATTAACATGAATGTGGGAGTGAATGAATGATGTGTTCACTAATGTAAAACTGTTTGGGTCCCTTGAAAAACACTAAATAAATGTAACCCATTATTATTATTATTATTATTAGAATAGAATAGAATATAATGAATGAATTGCAGTGGTGGGGCAGTATTATTATTAATTATAATAATCATAATAAATTATGCACAAATGTCCTTTTTTTTAAAAAACACTCAACTAATCTCTGCTTCCCTCATATCTCCAAAGATAATAGGGTTGTGAATTTAAGTTGTAAAGCTAATATGATGCACATGTCGATGTAGCATCTACAATCTGATATATTAAAGATACACAAGTGGCCACTCACGATGTGATAAGATACAATTCACAACCAAATCACAATACAGAGTGATTAAGCACATTCTGATTCAACACATTCATTCTATTAAGAAATATGCAGTGCAATTCAGTGAGCTAGATTATTTATTTATCAAATAATTTAAGTGAAAACATTAAGACCGTGTTTCCAAAGTCATTCTTCTACAATGTTTGTAACACTCAACATCTTGCTCAGAATCAATTTATGCAGGTAATGCATTTGTAATGGAGGTAAAACAGAAAAAAATCTGTCACTTTAAGAGACATCTGTGCAAGGTATTCTGGGATGCATTATTGGATATGTATGTCAACTGTTAAAGGAAGTAGCTACGATGCGTGTTTATGGTAGGTACGGCTGTTTTCATTATACTACATGACATGTTTCTCGTCCTTCTGTGTCAGATTCACATCCATGGAGCTCATCGTGCACAGTGTACACATCCGTTAATCCCCAGCACACATTAACGTGGGTCTGTAGAAAAGAAAAATTTCACTCAAAGAAAGAAAAACACTTTTATGCAACTAAAATTATATTCTATTGAACAGATCAAATGTTAGCACTACAAATGTTCAATAACTGATGCATTGCAATATCATTCCAAAGTTTTATTTCACTCACAACTTCTTTACTGATGCACTCGCATCATGCACGTGCGTGGCGTCGTATCGATACATATCAGATATCAGATCTAACATACACATATTGCAATGTAATCCAAGATTCACCACAACTCAATGTAAGAGAGTGAGTTCACTGAGTAACATCATATCTTTATTGACCATTTGAGGATCAATTAATGAAACGGACAGTATTATAAGGCTGGAATTTTACTTAGTTTCACTTATTTTGAATGCACTAAAAATAAATAAAATAATCATACATTAGTGGCTAAAAAGTAAAACAGATTTGAAGAAAACATGAAACCTTGATTCATATATTCAAAATGGAGTGGGAGGAAGAATAAGTAACTAAAAATAAATGTTTATGGTAGTGCAAAATTTATAATAAATAACAAAATAAATGATTAAATAATAATGTGGATAAAAGTGTGTATCACAGTGCATCTTTATCATTTCCTGTGTCTGTGCAGTTGGAGTACCAGCGTCAGCAGCTGTTGGCAGACCGTCAGTCCTTCCATATGGAGCAGTTAAAGTATGCTGAGATGAGGGCCCGCCAGCAGCACTTCCAGCAGATCCAGCATCAGCAGCACAGCCAGGCTGGGGGCCCCCACGCCAACCAGGCTACCTCGGGCCCCCCACCCCAGGCTGTGACTGCGAATCAGCAAGCTCCCAGTACACCAGCACCGCAGCCGGCCCCCAGCCCCGCTCCCCCAGCCTCCACAGCCCCGGGCCCAGAGACTCAGCCACCCTCAGGGGCCCACACCTCACCCCCCTGCCCCCCAGGCCAGGCCCCAGCTGCTCAGTCCAGCTCCAGCACTACTCCTGTACTCCACGGTGAGCACCCACTCATTGTCAGATTTAGCTTCATGTTATGTTTTTTTTCTGTTATTTTGTTATGGTATTCTAGTTACCAGAGTGAGTAGATTCAGAAAATATTCTGTTCACTTTTCACAATAATAAAGTCAACCATGATAATTTTTAAATTATTTCCATTCGCCTGTATGAAAACAGCTGAATGAAGTGTCATGTTTCTGTCAATTTTTACACAACTTTGATTTCGTTTACTGGCAGGTCTTTTTCTGAAATCACATTTTTTGCTGAAATCTGATTTTTCTGTCCAGTTTACATTATAATTCAAAAGAAAGTCGTATTAGGCTGAAGTCACATGACAAAACATAAGATATATATCTGATTTAGGCCTACATATGAACGTGGCCTGGGCGTGTCACATATGGCCATTTTTACCTGTAGTGTGAATGTAGGCTTTGTCCAGTTGGAGGTTTTACTCGTTCTCTTCTAAACACATCAACTTGTTTTACTGTAGTATCTGTGTGTCGTCAATGAGGAGAAGTGTTTATTTCCTTGTAGGCGACCTGTTTATCAGTGACACTTAACTCCTAATATCTGAGCAACCACATTTCCTTTATCCTAATAGGACCTGGCCTCCACATATGTGGACACACAGTTTCTATTGTGCAGACGACAATAACACATTTTGTTCTACAAAGGCTTAGTGTCCACTTACAAGGACATTATACTGCCACCACATCATGTCAGAGGAGAATACTAACTATATTATATATATTCTAGCTAATATATTATATTTCAAATTGGCACTCCTGATAATTCTTTGTTTCAAAACTCACCAGGTCCCAAGCACCCCAAATAGCCAAGAGAAATTAGGAATGCATGCCATGCAAGTTCGAGTTTGAAGAGGTTAACATTTTAATCAAAGCATCTCTATGTACACTATTTAATGAAAGAAAGCAACCAGAAATATTTTAATTTTAATGCTGAATACTAGAGAATGTCTTTTCTTCTTTACGATGTGTGCGACGTATAGTTTGATTTGTCCTATACTGCAACAAGGGCAGAAATGGCAAGGAAAAAAACCTTCCAAGTAATAAATTGGATGACAGTACAAGTCAAAAGTGTATACTTCTCTTAAACATAAATAACAGCTACTAATAAACAATCTCATACTGTATGTTCATACGTAGAATGAACAGGATAGGAAACATCTCAGCAGTTCTTAGAGCAGGAGTGGAATAGTAGATTAATGCAAGAATATATTTATTGTAATCATTTCTAACCAAGTCATATCAGGTAAAGTCACACAGTAGTATTTCTTTTATAAAATGATTTAGAATCAGTTCATTAATATCTGGATTTACAGTGTATAATGATGACAGACAGGTAAATAGATAAATAAATTATATTGGTTGTGGTTTCTAACATAGCCCTTTACTTCTGTTTGACCCTTCACAGAGCCTACCGCCCCCCTCCCTGGGGAAACACTCCACCCCTCAGCTCCTGTTCCTCCTCCACAGTGAGATCAGATCTTTACCTGAGGGTCTGAATGACTTTGACCACTTCGAATCCTGCCTGTATCATCTGAAATGAAGACGTAAAAAAGTTGAAGGAAAAGAAGAACACATTTTAACATTTTTTTAATTTTTTTCTTCCCCAACGGGACAAATGATGGTAGAATGAGAAAAAAAAACTGTAACATAGATATCAGACCAACTCTGCTTAGGTTCTCTGTTGAAAAACATTTCCCTCTCAAATTGGATTGGCCAATGAACAGTATTGATTTCACACAGACACCATCCATCCTGTGTGGTTGATAGGACAGCGACATGTCACTCTATGATTGGAACACCAGAGATCTGATCAACATAAGACGGTTTTATCAATATGCTGGCACTCACGGAGGAGAAGACGAGAAGAGACTCAACTTGCATTTTCAGTGTTTTGAAAAATTGTTGCATTATTGTTTTTTCTGCAACATTTTATCACAGCTTGTGAAACCACATGGTTCATATTCTCTTCAGAGCCGCCTTCCCTCCGTATAGGTACTAATTATGTAAGTAAAAAAAAAGAAAAATGCACTTTTAATATGTTTCCCTGGGTCTCATTGAAAGACTTGAAGCATCCATGAAATTGAACTTAAGCACTTATATTGTCCTTTCATTGTCTTAAAAACTTTTTTCATACTGAAGGTTTTGGAAACTTGATCAGAGATTGGATTACATTTTTGTCTCTATTGTACTATTACATGGACAACGGTCACTCTACAGGGTCTGACCTGAAGGTCGCATGTCTAAAACCACAGAAATGTCTGTAATGAATGAAAACATTCAGATCAGGAGCCAGTTTGAAATTAAGTGGGTTGAATGCAGTTTGAAAACATGTACTGTAAACTGGATTTGCTGTTACAATAGTATTACGCTTTTTGTTGACCTGTAATAATAATATGGGAACTATGTGAAAGTACTGACAGCATATGTAGGTGTGTTTACACGAGGTCAGACATCAGAAATATCTTAATGATTTCCCCTTTTTCAACAGCACTTAAAACATCAACATGTCAATGAGGAGCTTTGCAGTGTTAGTCGGTGAGGAATGTAGTTTTATGAGTGAACAGATCTGGGAATAATCAGATCAGTCATATTTATTCATCATCTGAATTTGTGTTGATTGCTAAACCAAAATGTTTTTTTTATAATTATGTTGCTCTTGATAAGTTTTATGGTGGTTGAAATGAAGAGGATTTTAGCATTTTTTTCTGGTGCACTTCACGTTACAGATTGAGGAAGTGTTAAAACAAGGGAGCTCGCACCTTAAACAGCTGACAATGGAGATTTGTGTCCTTAATATCTGCAACAGTATCCTCACTTGTTATCCTATCAATTTTTATATTTTTTACTGTCTGTTTTTCCATCTTATTTCTTTGATACATTGTTATTATTATATATGATTACCTTTGTAGCCTATATTTACCCTCTGTTTTGTGTGTGTGTGCGTGTGTGTGTGTGTGTGTGTGTGTGTGTGTGATTGACAGGTCTGTTTGACTGTGAGCATGCCATTAATATTTGTAAACCGTATACCATTCAGTTTTATTTCCAGTGCCATTTGTTGTGTGTCAGAGGTTGAAGAACTATTAAAAAAAGAAGAAAAAAAAGCGTTCTTTGTTCTGCACATGGCACATCACATCAAGTGTCATGAAAAATGACCCAGTCAGAAGGTGAAACTTTACAGTAAGCCAGTATTACAGCCGTCACCTCAGCTGTGAGCAGAAATGGACTTCTTTTATCTGTGTTATTATTACATTCTGTGGATTTTGTGATATGAAATAAGTGTCTGTTGAGTTTCTGTATGTTTTTCACTATGCTGAAGGTAGCAGCAGTTGCATTGATTATTATACAGTAGAAATCGATTTTTCCTCAGTAAATCATCACATAATGCTGACAGCTGTCCTGGCAGTTTGTATTAAAAAAAAAAAAAAAAGAAACAGCTAAACAAAAAACGTACAGGTTTTAATTACAAAATGTTGGGGAAAAAATAAAGATGTGACGAGGAGTCTTGTGTGGTCTGGTTCTTTTCTTACCTGTTACACAAATATTCACAAGAAAGTAAATCCACACAAACAGGATGTGATCCAGAAATCCACATCTAACGCTTCATAGATTCCTTTAAATTTTCCATAAATTACTGTTTTTGTTTTCTGCTGTTTCTTTAATGGTTTCCAAGAACAACTTCTAGAGAATTTAAGTTTATTTTACTGTGGTTTATGCACATGTAACAAATGTGTAAATTGTTTAAAACACAAAAGCAGAATGAAGGTAGAAATTATTTCGACATTCACGTGCATCTTAAACATTCATTCTTAAGATTTATTTCAGTTTCATAAATATCAGGGAGTTTAAAGTTTGTTAATCCATAACAGACATTTGTTTCCTAATGTTGAGCTATATCACAGTTACGCAAGTTTTAAATCTTACATTTAAAAAGAAATATGAGTTGTATATAGAGAGATATAACAAAAGTAGACTTTGTGCCTCAGGTTTTATATAAAAGCTGGAAAGAGCCAATTGTTTGGCATACTTATATATTTTTGGTCAAGGAAGACACTTGCAACAACAACAAGTTAATAGGACTAATACTTTGTGAGATATTAATAATTTTGGAAAACAACAGCCTCCCAATGGCCAATGACATTGCTATGCTCAGAATCATTGAACCATCATTGAAATGGGTTACCTAGCAACAGAGAGATAATAGGTCACATTGCCATGGTGTCAAATTTCATGTGCAGAAACAGCCATTCCAACTGACATGGCTTTAAAATTGTCAATGAAAGTAAAGGAATGAATAGTAACTAAATCTGTCGGATGTTTTTTACTGATTGACCTTTTGCAGGAAAAGCTGATACTGACACAAGGAAGAAGTGATAAAAGTTTGGTGGTGATTATTGTAGGGGGGTTGTCTTGGTGGAGTCTGTGCACTCAGAGTGCTTTTCTAGTTTTCTCTATAAAATGGTTAGTAGAAACTTGAATGAAATGGGCAATTCATGCACAGACTCAAAGGCAAACAGATAGGTTTTTATTAAATACTGTTAAAGGTACCATGACAATAATATTCATATTCACATATGCACAAGGAAAAGAAGAAAGAAAAGGACGGCAATTTATTGTTAAAGATGGGAAAGATGAAAGTGTCTTTTCACATTAGACAACTGAAAAGGCACATAATAAATTAACTAGCAACTAAAGATACCAAACAGACTTGATGGGGTAAGGATGTTTTGAAGAGAAGGGAAGCAAATAATACAAAAAAAGGAATAAAATTCCAGCTAGAAGTGCATTTCTCAAATCTTCAACCACTCAACACCATCCGGACAAGTTCTGTTAGGAGAGATAAAAACATCAGTATGAAATCTGTGGTATGTTGGACAAAAGCAGCAAAAGCATGATATATAGTAGTGTCCTCTGTCAAAGTGAAAAGCACAAATAAGTAACAGGTAAGTGGGCTTCTACAGTTTTACGACACATTTCTTCAGAAAAACAAACTTCAACAATATTATACCTCAGCTTCATACTGGAATTTCCCCTTGTGGAACTAATAAAGGTATATTTCATCTTATCTTATTACAATATGTACAACAGACTGAGTTGTACCCTTTGGTAGTGCACTTTTGGCCTGTGGCCCTTATGTATGGGCTGAAATAATAAAAAGTGTCACGTGTGTCTGGGCTGTCCCTAAACTACACTGGCAGTGTGAGATTTGAGGCCATGACGATGTGATTCAGCATCGAATGTTCTGCCAAATTAGTCAGACACTAAACTGTTGCTCTACATAGAGGAGGAAACTTACTTAGAAATACTGTCTACTACTAGTGTGTTAAGATATTTTCATACAGTCTCCTTCATTCTGTCTCATCATCTTAATGGAATACAGTCCCTCAGCAGTGAAGAGTTTCAGAAGATCAGGAGATTAACAGCACAGTTGGTCCTCAGGGATTTGCTCAAACTAACTCTGTGTTCATGATGCTAGTGAGCATATGATGCAAAGAGACAATGATTCTATTTGTTTGTGGATTCACAACACCATTTTTTTTTTCCACGTGACACTACTTAGTTAATTATGTACTATAAACTATGTGATAAAATGTGTTCATGGCGTGACAATGTTAAATCACATTGTTCCATGTAGTGCATACCTTCATAGTTAATGCACCCATTGGCATCTTCATGTCCCGCTAAAAGAGTCTCCACTTCTTCCTCTGTCATTTTTTCTCCTAGATCACAAAGAACAAAAGAGGGTAAAAAAAATCCTTAAAAGAGGAAATTCACTCTTATCTTTAGTGACACTCTGACCTGGTGTGAGGCTAATTAGGAAGCAGTGATGCAGACATGGGTCATTTTGCACTAAACAGCACTGATGCTTTTTTATACTATATATATATATATATATATATATATATATATATATATATATATATATATATATATATATATATATATATATATATATATATATATAAAATTCTTTTTTTTTTCTCTCTTCTTCTTTTATTGATATACTATATGTTGAATGTTGCAGCGTTACACCGAGACAAATTCCCAGTTGTATACTACATGTGTACTATACGAACAATGGCAATAAAACTCTTTCTGATTCTGATCAATACTTAATAGGAGACATTTGATGTTTTACCCAGTGTTGTGAGGACATGACGTAGCTCTGCTCCCATCACTGTGCCGTTTCCCTCTTTGTCAAAGACGCGCAGGCCCTCAACAATATCCTCAAAGGAGCCCTGGTCCTTGTTTTTGGCGATGGCCTGCAGCATGGGCAGGAACTGTTCAAAATCCAGCATCTTGTGGTTCATCTCTGACAAAACAGGAACATAAAAGTATCATGACTTTATCTATTGGAAATGTATCTTTGAAGAAAAACACACATGATGAAACTGTACAATTTTGGGAATAATTACTGGATATCAGTGGGAAAGTAGTAAACGTGTTCAAAATATAACTTGAAATGGAATAGAGACTTTCCATGTGGCTAAATGGCAGGAAAAAAAATCTGCTATTAATTTCCTCAATAAAATCAACTAACGTAACAACATATGATGCTAAAAAATGTGTTTTCAGGTCTTGATTGAATTTGCGACGTGCCTTGAGATAACCTTGTGTTTATCATTGGTGCTGTATAAATAACAGTGAGCTGAACTGATTCTTATAGGATCATTGAACTTTTTTAGAACAAGGTGTCCTGTCTAATGCAGTAATGTGATATTAGTCAGTGAGGGAGGACACACATGAAGTCACTGCTATTTCCCAGAGCTGGAAAACTGTCTTCGAGGGTCTTAAAGTGCTGTGCATAATTGTGTAGTCTGAAGAGCAAGTCTATACATGAGTCTGATGCCAAGGCAACATATATCACATTTTACATCTGACTGGTGCACATTATAATACAGCACTGCTTAACTGAATGGCTGCTTAATCTTATGGCTGGTCTCCAAGAGGCTTACCTTCTAGTTTGGGGTTTCCCAGGACCTTGAGTACCTCGGCATTGACAGGGTTCTGTCCAAGGGCCCGCATAACATCCCCACACTGGCTGTAGGAGATCTTCCCATCACCCGTCCGGTCAAATAAAAGGAAAGCCTCCTTGAACTCTACAAGCAAGATACAAAGGTAATGGTGACATTTCCTAGATTTGGACATTTTCTTATTAACTAGAAAACACAAGCGAACACATGACCTCAAATTAACCTGAACTGATATTTTGGTATTGATTATTGTATTGTATTGTATACATGTATTTTAACATTATCTGTGGGGAAAAAATGTAATAGAGAAATACAATGAGTTTACATGTGATGTATATTGAATAAGTGGATCATGTGTCTGCCATAAATTCAGTAATTGACAGAGGTGGTCAAAGTACTCACATTCCTTACTTAAGTAGAAGTACAGCTACTGGTGTGAAAAAATACTATGGTAAAACTAGAAGTACTGATTCAACTCCTTTACTTAAGTAATGTTGTACAGTTTCACAATTGTAATAAAGTACAAAAGTAAAAAGTAAAACAGCATTTTTTGCCATGAATGCATTCATTTAATCAGGAAAAATCTGAAAAGTTTCAAAAGTATCTAAAATAAAGCATTTAAAAGTAAGTTACTGTCTACATAATGTGTTTGATAGGGTACTCAGTGTTGTGGGTATGTATGGGCAGGGATTTTAGGAAAACGGGGAAAAAAGTCACAATTGAGCAAAAAGTCATGAGATTTGAAAAAAAATTATAAATGAGATTTTATAAATGCATAATTTTAAGAGAAAAAGTCAAAATGGTAAGATAAAACGTTAAAATTGTGAGACAAAAAGTCAAAATTGTCAAATAATAGTCATATAATTATAATATATAAAGTCAGTTTCTCTCCTCCACTGATTTTTCCTCTGGTGACTTATTTTTCGTACTGTCACATCTGTTTAGTTTGAAAAAGTTATGGGTTTATTCTGAGGATGTAAAGTGTATAAAGTACAGATATATATGCAAAAATGTAAGGAGTAAAAGTGCCAGAGGTGCCAGAAAAATTAATACTCAAGTAAAGTACAGGTACCTACAAATATCTACTTAAGTACAGTAAGGAATTACTTTTACTTACTTTCCACCTCTGGTAATTTAATACATTTAACAAATGTGCTGCTCACAGGCAGTGTTTTGACAAACTGAATCCCGTGTTCTAAATAAAAAGGCAACTGATCTTTTTACTGTATTTGACACTATTTTAAGCAGTCAATACCATAGCATATTGGCTTTGAGTACTTGAAGTTATCATTTTGCAACCTGTTTGTACAGCAGAGGAGTTTTAGTCAGCACCCAGATTCCTAAACTACACCACTAACCAATCCATGCAATACATGCTTTGCTAAATGAGTTTTTGATTAGTAAAGTCTTTGGTCATAGCCAAACTCACACAAGGTTTGTCATGTTTAAATCGTGACTGGCATTCAACACACAACAGATGACTAGTTTACCTCAGTCAACCATCTTTCCCTGCAGGGATCCCTGGTTTGTGAAGGCAGAGGCTACAGAATTAGAGTAACGACTGTATAAAGCTGCATTACAAATACATTATCATGTCTCCTGCCTTTATACTAACATGAAAATATATATTTGCTGTTAAGATGTTGACTCACCGATGATCTGGTCCTCTGTGAAGTCGGACTGAATGTGGCATCGTAAAAGAGGGAGATCAATATTTAGACATGACACACGAAAAACAAGACGCTGATATTAGTGTTATACTTTAATTAATCCTGCATTAAGTTAGCTTTGTGGCTATCTGCTAAAGCTAACATCAGATATAGGCCAGGGTAGAGACGCTGCTAACTGGGTTAAAACCTCACCGTAAAAAATACACTGTTATTTTTAATTACGAATGAACTGATATTTCTATAGTTATTCTGACACAACATTTTACTCACCATGTCTGTTCTTGTAATTTAATAAGAACCTGTCGACAGTCCTCTCTGTGTTAAATCAGGACACAAACCAACTCAGATTAGATTCAGAACATCCCGGGTGACGTCACCATATAACCAGCCAATCACGGGTTAGGATTTTACAAGGCATTTCTAGCATTCCTTAGGGTGGGGAAGTGGACACCTGAAGAACACCTGAACAATACAGAAACACCCCACAAACATTTCAACTATGTCTACGAAGTAGACGCGTTGTCCTACGCTGTGACACAAGAATTTGACCATTTGTCCCACATATCAAGGGACAGGGCAAAATAAAATATTTTTTGCATTCATACTTTACAATGCTCAATAATGGCCAAACACATTGTAGTAATCCAATGTTTAGCTGCAAGTACTGAAATAATACATATTCACAACCTCAAACACGAGTCTAAGTGAGGTGCAAAAAGAGTAACATGGTGCAACTGAAGGGAAAAAAAACAAAATTCCATTACACTGTTACATGTAAATAATCTGTAAAAAAAAAAAAAAAAAAAAAAAAAGATCAAAATGTTGTATTGTGAAATATTATGCAGCAAATAAAACAGAACAGACATTTCCAGACGGGAAATATTTTATTGTTGACCTGACTTTATTTGTGCTGATGGATATAAATGATCTGTTTTCAAACTCATGACTACACTATGGTATTGTCTTACTGTTTAACAGCTGGTGGACACCTGTATTTCATCTTTGTATGATATTACACATTGGCACAAGAAAAATCATTTCAATACATATTTTCCTTCCATTAATCTGCTTCTTCACTGACATTCTCACCACAGTGAAATCTGACAAAATCCAGCACTCGAGCCTCTTGACCCCTGAGGAACTGGGCCACAGTTTTACTGGGGTCTCCCAAGAAGGTCTGAGGCAGCAGGCGAGTCTCACTCTCACCACAGGGCAGGTCGTCCATGTTGCCCAGGGACACAGGGGCCTCCCCCACTACATGCTGTCCCAGTTTCTTTCCTAAGGCTTTTGATTCTTCATTCTTCCCACCCTGAAATACAACCAGGGCACCATAGCGCCCCATCATCACATCTGTCTGACCGGGAATGCTGCCGTGTACATATGAGCCAATACGCCACTCTGCAGGGACGCCCACCATCACTGCTCTCCTCAATGACATATTCTCACCAAGACGACCTGAGAGAAGATGAAGATGTAGCATTATTATTAAAGTATGTATTCACTGTAAATAACCTGAACATTAAAGTTGTCATTTAATGAAGTTAAAATAAACAAAACATGAGTCTATTTTAACTGCCAGGCAGAAGATTAGACATTAAATTAAATTCTCCTTAATTTACTTTCCGTAACAGTTGCAGCACTCAAACTTCTAGAAATAAATTTACGTTAGGATGGTCCTAAATCTGGACAAGTGTAACATATTTTTGATATTCTTTTGTCTCTATTTGTAAATAAAGGTAAATATGTGTAAACAGATTAATTTATATCTGCGTGTGGAAGTTTATTAAGTTAAGTTAATTTAAACAAATGTTTAACAAAACTCCAGACTTGATCATATCAAGTTGCTTTCAAGTTTCAGTGAAGTGTCTGGGTGATCCTGTCATTAAATCCTGTTATCTACAAATTCGATAGTAGAAAACAAACCACAAAAGATGCTTTTGAAAATACTTACAATAACAGCTTAAAATTGGTTTATATTGCCAATATTACTACCAGTGTTGAGGAAATGTTTAAATTGCATCAAAGGCACAAGCTTGAACCCAAACAACAACAAAGAAAGGTTACTGACCTATTGTTAGAGCCACATGATCAGCAAGTGAAGCTCCGTTTTCCACACTGAGTTTACTTAATTCGTCAGTGGCCAGGATGCTCTGAAAACAATGTTAAATTATGTACAATTAAATACTTGTTACTTAAGTAAGTTTATTTATATAATACTTTGTAAAGCTAAGGGCTTCATGAGACAGGCAATTCACTAGAATACAAGTAAACGGTTTTCTTTGTAAGGCATACATAGGAAAATAAACAAGATTAAAAACTAAAATAAAATGATCTATACATGATATAATGATATTATTTATTACATTAGGTGAAACAGTTATGTTTCTCTTTAACTGTTTATGTTTAACAGTTATGTAACTGTTATGTGAGGACTATTAAAGTCAAAACTTTCACATTTTTCACATAACTTCTTTCAGCACACTTCTTAATCAGATTTAAAATATTTAAAAGTCATAATTAGCAATTACTTTTACTAATAGACCAATCAATGTATTGTGCAGTATTTTCTATTATCAAAACACTTTTACAAAAAGAGCAGTAAATTATAGTAGTGATCCACAAACAAAAACAGCTGACTATAGAATCAAATTATCAACATTACAAACGTTACGCTGAGTTAACATTTGGAACATTTTGTCAACCATATTTTAAGCAATGGCACTTTGTTCATAACATATACCTTAAAATATCCTTCCTGGCTTTGTATTTTGTTTTTGTGATGAGCGAATGAGGCAAATGCCACATCTTTCACAAGCTGCTGAAACTTCTCATTGCGAGCAACAAAGTCTGTCTCACAGTTAACCTGTACAAAAGAGACAAGAAGAAAGATAAAGACAAACACCATGTACAAACTGGAATCATATAATCTGGAATAGTTAAATAAATATGGTTTACCTCCACCATTACTGCAGCTTTGTCTCCCACAAATAGACCAATCAGACCCTCTTTGGCTTTGCGACCCTCCAGCTTGTTTGCTTTGCTCCATCCCTCCTTCTGGGCCTGCTCATGTAGCCAAGTCTCTGCCTGAAATTCAAAACAGAAAACCCTCCAGCATTTCAGTTTCTCTGGAGTCACAACTTCTCAGGACAATACTTTTGAATAAACTTGAAGACTCTACCTGTGCTATGTCATTGTCAAACTTCTCCAGTGCTTTCTTGCAGTTAATAAAAGTGTAGCCAGTGCTTTTCCTCAGTTTCATCAGAAGAGCTTTCTCTGCTGCCAGGAGCTGACATGCTGTGTGTATTGACTGTACATGTTGCAGATGGTTGACCTAAAGATGACCCATGGACACAAGTTTTAATATCCGCAATTATCATTCACAAACCATAGGGCAACATGTGAAACGTTCAGTACGACAGCACATATCACATCCAAAGCATCCATACGATATAGACAAGACAATGAAGTAATAATGTGAATAAAATTATATTGCATTTTAAGCGAGATATTCCCTGATCTGACTAAATATTGACAAACTCTTAACTAGTAGAAGCAGTAACTAAGGAACAAAACCAGCGCAAAGTTCTCAATATTTCAAAAACGTGAAAAATGGAAGAATTAAGATTCTCACTTTAGCAGCGTCTCTTGTAAATGTCCTAAATAAAAAGGATAACGACATTTTTACAACCAGCAAAATTGTATATCCTTATGAAAGCTCAGAATGTCATTAGGCCTATGTCACACTTCCTGCTTCCGGAACGTTCCCAGGGAGCTTAGTAGGGAAACGGAACTTCCGGTCGTTTCTAACAGCAACGACAATGGCTGCGTCTCTAGCTGCGTCCACTCGTAGTTGCGCTTGCAGTGTGCCGGGTTGCTCAGCATCGGCTCGTAGACAGCCATACTTAAGCTTCCACGCTTTTCCAAAGGACGAAGTACTTCGTAAGTCGTGGGTGAGATTGATAAGGAGGGATGAGGGGCCTAACTTTACTATTCTCCGGGGAAGCACTTACGTTTGCAGTTTGCATTTCGAGCAAGAGTGCATCTATGTCTCATCAGGTGGTCGGAAGAGACTTAAGCTCTCCGCCCTCCACCCAGCTCTCACTCACCTGGACAAGAAAGACTCATATGTGAGAATGCTGTTCATAGACTTCAGCTCAGCATTCAATACCATAATCCCACAGCAACTCATCAGCAAACTGGACAAACTGGGCATCAGCACCTCCCTCTGCAACTGGCTGCTGGATTTCCTCAGCAAGCAGTGCGTGTTGGCAACAACATCTCAAGCAGCATCACCCTGAGCACAGGGGCCCCACATGGCTCTGTACTAGTAAAAGTATAAACCTTTTGTATTTTATTTATTATTTGTCTTAAATAGTACTCTGCATATGCATATTGCACATTTGTTATTTATTATTATTATTACTACTGCTGCTACAATTATTGCTGTGGCCTGTCTTTGCACAAAAAAACCTTAACCCCTACCAACTATTACCTGACAGTACACTACTTCTCAATGCACACTGTTGGAACAATTTAGTGTACTTTATGTCTTGCCTTGTTATATCTTATGTTAAAAGTACGAGGTAAAAGTATAAGTGTAAGCTACTTTTTTATTTATTATTTAAGCACTTTGTAATTTATTATTACCTTAGAATTTGTTCTTGTTGCGTATCTGCACTTTACTGTAGTCCTTGTCTACACTTGAAATGGTAAGAAACATAATTTGGATTCCTTTGTATGTTAAGTACATGTGAAGAAATTGACAAATAAAACATACTTTGGCCTTGATTAGACAGTTTATATACATATTATTTGTACATGCACATTTTACATATTATGCCGTTTATATACATTTTTACATACATAGACATTATATACATTTTATATACATAAACAATTTATATACATTCTATGTACATTATATACATTCCTTTCAAACAGAGATCCTACCTCTATTGACTATTTACTTGGCATTCAGGAGGTATTTGTCCATGTATGTAGTGAAGTAAAACAGATCAAGGGTGTCCTTCATTGCTGTAATTAAAGATTCATCATACCAGATTCTTTCAACTGTTAGGTCGCTGTTGTGATAAAATCACACCACAACAAACCAGTGATGGCTAACTGGCCTTGCACTTGACAGTAATATTTATGTTTTTTTTTTTAGCTTGGCCTTGCCATTAACAAACTTGACATGCTTGACCTCAGTTATGCTTTCAACATTTGGGCATTTCACTTCAGCTAAACCGAAGGGGGGGGTGGCAGTAGGGTCATACACTCTTGCATCAGGACTAGCCCCGAGGTAAGACGCATCAGGGTGAACAATGAATCCAGAGGGAAGGACATTAATGTTGCAAAGGTCACTGTAGTGATGCAACACTTCTGGCTCGAGATCGATGCCCCTTTTCATGGCCGGTGTTTGCCGTACTCCCCTCATGATTCTCACTGCAAGAGCTTGAGCAGACGACTCCCCTCTCAGGGTAAACACTTCCCCAAATCTACTGGCAGTTAAACGGGGCTGCCGGACCTCCTTCCACAAGGGACTCTCTGACTGCCCCCTTGTATGCTCTTCCATTAAAGTTGCCAATTCAGAGGTGACTTCTAAACTTTGCAAGTGATAAAACTGGAGGTAACTGGGAACAAACTGTAGATGGCGTTTAAATGTATAGCTTGACAAGGGGAGTTGTGGGAATGGGGGGGCTTCTGAGTGTTTAATGATTTCTTTAGATATTTCTGGGGGACATTGATAAGACAGAATGGAACCTTGAGGGACTGGTCCAAATTTCGAGTCCACTAAAGTTAGGTCGGCCAGGTCACACACAATCTTGCAAATTCCAGGTTGAGGTTGGAGGTCTCGCAGTTCATCTCCCACAGCCAGCACTGCAGGGTCAGGAAGGGGTCCTATGAACACAAGGAACAAGAACCATTGATCATAAAGTGTGTCACATAAATCAGTGTACAATAGAATACATACATAATCTGCAGATTTTAATATTATGGCCATGTTATACTGGGAACAGTGTAAATCAAGACCATCTACAAGTTCAAAAGAGGAGGCACTTTTCTTATGACACCAGTGTACTGCAATAGCCAACAAACATCATGTAGCAATTTTGACTGTTCTTCGTCAGTGTACATGATCTGTATTACCACATGTTTCTTGGCTATTCAAATGATAAATATTCAGTACTTACCAGCATAGGCTCGGTACAGCGTAGATTTGACACTACTGCGTCCAGGTGCCTTGGGTTTCCGCACAACAAGTTGGTCTGTGGGTTCCGGGCGAATACCCTGAAGCACAAAAAAATAAAATGTATAGTCAAGAGTTTGAGGACAAATAAGTCATATTTCGAGTATACATCTGTATACTTGTGTATCAGTGTTAAGTCACATGTTTAAATATTATAATTTCAAAAATGGATTATTGAGTAGACTAAACAGGATGTTTAGCTAGAGCTGAGGGACGCATACAAACCTGTGTCCTTGGCCGGTGCCATGCTTGAAGCTCACTGGTGCACGACAGAGGTGTTGGTACGCTTTTCTCCCCAGTGAAGCTGTAGTGATGGGTCTGAAACAGGAGTGCAACCACATGATTGCACAATGCCTCTCCAGCAGCGCATGAGCAGGAACATCCAGTTAGCTGCACAGGTGTAGTGGCACGCAGTACAATCTAGACATAGAGAACATACTTTAGGGAAAGCTTGAAAGTGCAAGCTACAGAGTACAACACTTATACACAATAGGAGGACAGAAAATCTGCAACAGCAGATAGAAAGTTAAATCTGCAACCGCAGACATAGAACAGTAAAATCTGCAACAGCAGACATGAAACAGGACACTACAATCTGCAACAGCAGTTTGGACACACACACATTGAACATGTACCTAAACCTGTGTAGGTCTGAAACCATGCTTTATTCATTAGGTTACAGCTACACATTACAAATATGAGGTGATCTATATTCTGAATCTCAAAATAACGTTATGGTTAAGGTGGCCAGAAAGGTAGGCCTGAGTGTAACCGTTTTATTAATGCTCAAAAAACTGTGAAAAGCACGTTAAGTTACGTTCAGATAGAGCATGATTTCAGACTCAGGTCTGGGCACCCTAGCACTGCAAGTTAACCTGTAGGCTTTTAGGCTCCTCGTTTTTCCTCATGGAACAGTAGCAGTTCGCGCGAACTGCTACTTCCATGTTTACTACATTTGACACTGCGGTAAGAGAGGTAAAGATTATCACATGATACAGCAACATGTCTGGGCATTAAGTTAGGAGCCTGTGACAGCCGGACAGCCTTATTCCCCCCCGCCCCCCGAGTAAAAATAAGTAACGTTAGCTGACGTTAGTAATGTCAACGAACGCTAACCCTATCTGACAAGCTAACATTAGCGACAAACAACGTTAGGAAGCGTCTCCCTCCCTCGCCTCCCGAGCTCGTCAGTCAAACGTTTACACACACTGTGAACTAAATATGTATTCATACCAATGGATGGAAATACTAGTTTTCCCGATTAATTACAAAAATGGTTTTGACTTACACAAGTATTCAGACACATTCAACCTAGCTGCTAGCTCAGTTAGCAAAAAAGTTTCAACGGAATTCAAACACTTACCTTTGTAATTGAAAATGTACTTCTCCCAGAAAAACTTATATCCCTTCCTCAGCTTTGATGTCTTTACTTGAGAGGTTTCATTCACAATGCGAACTACGTCGTCGTAGGTGACTTTAGGGAGGTTGTGAAGGGATTTGGTCCAGCCACTCCAACATCCATCGGACTCCGCCATCGTAACCCTGGATGACCGGAAGTACCTTGTCCCTACTAAGCCAGTTCTTCCGGTCTTCAATTGTTGCGTGACATAGGCCTATTGAAACACACGCTGTGTACGGAAGCCGAGTAGGGTGAAAATACTGGCTCTTAACTGTTATAGTACTAATTAGCGCCCTCTACAGAGCCGGAGTATGAATGCAACTTCTGGAAATTTTTATGAGATCATTGCAATTTTCTCAGAATTTACTAACATATCTTTATGTATGACAGACAGTCATTCCATTCCTGCATCTGTTGAATTCCAACACAAGAACACCTTATTCTACTCAATACCTATGCGATCCATGTGTTATTTAAGACGAAGTATAAACCATCGGTGGAGAATGGGGTTGCTTTTAAGCCACCCAAAAAGCCCCGGAATTTTTTTTGATTTTGTAAAAAAAAAAAAAAAAAAAAAAATAGACAACAGTGTACTACGCTCCATGAAACACAGAGTAAAACTGGTTTATGGGTACCAATCTTACAACAAAACCCAAATCTCCCTTGTTCTTATCTGATTGTACCGTAACTAGAAATAAAAAATTGTATTCCACCAGCAGACAGTCAGTGTGTTCTAATTCTAAACAGTAATGCTTCCAGTGTAGTCTGCTTGTTTGTCAGAAGTCCTCAAGCATTACCATGGACATGAGGCATTTCTTAAAAAAAAAAAAAAAAAAAAAGTGGTGATAATTAAGGTTATAATTGTTAACGGAAATGGAGAAAAGTAAACTCGGGGGAAAATTGTTTACTGAAATAAATACAAACTAGAATTGAAATGAAAAAAGACAACTAACTGAAACTGTATTGTGTGCTTACAAAACTAACTAAAACGTATAAAAATTATGGATAAAATTCCCTTTGATTTCGTCTTTGTCATCTTGGACTGATATTGATTTATTTGGCTCCAACTGTTTTAGCCGGTAGCAGTATGGAACTTCACAGTGGTTTACAGTCTTCTATTCTAAACTCCACCTGGAACAAACAGACTAAAGCTGAGACAAAGCAGCACAGTCAGCTAGTCAGGTATGTAACATTTACTTTAGTGATGCCCGAGTCATTTTTTTTTCTCCAGTAGTCTGGTCTCGCTTTTCACATTATTTTGATCCAAGCATGTAAACAGATACAGAGCAGAGCGCTGTGTCAGAAAGATGTTAGCCTAGCCTCGTGTTAGCTTACCCAGGTGTTAGCCTAGCCTCGTGTTAGCTTACCCAGGTGTTAGCCTAGCCAGGTGTTAACCTAGTCTGTAGTAAACATCCAGGTAAAGAAGCAGAATTTATCACACATGAAAAGTTCTTCCAAGCCCAAACTGCACAGTTTCAAAGCAAAGAAAAGAGGAGGCAGAATAATAATCCAATTATAGAGGTATGTAACATTTTAGAATGTTTAAAAAAAGTTTGATGTTACTATAGCACCAGCTAGCTGAACTAAGATGAAGCAAAGTTGGCTA
This sequence comes from Siphamia tubifer, assembly GCA_020466265.1. Classification (NCBI taxonomy): domain Eukaryota; kingdom Metazoa; phylum Chordata; class Actinopteri; order Kurtiformes; family Apogonidae; genus Siphamia; species Siphamia tubifer. The sequence goes on along the minus strand of CM035787.1, from coordinate 34,171,926 downwards.
ATTATGGTACTGTAGATACTTAAACTGTGACATATCTGTTAAAACATCAGGTTTACTGCTGGTGAACTGGTTTATGCATATTTATATCGGATTTACTGCTGGTTAATTGGTTTAAACATTCAGCATTCAAGGTGCTTTCCAAAATTAGATAAAAACAATAAAAAGCAAGTAACAATTATAAAAAAAAACAAGATAAAAACAAAGATAAATAAGCTATAAAACCAGAACAACAACATAAAAGAGACATGCGCAGTCAGCTACATGTCAAACGGTCGCCTAAATAAATGTGTTTTTAACTGAGATTCAAAAACAGCTAGCTCAGTTGTTAATTGTAATTGCGCTGGAAGCAGATTCCACAGCCTTGTGCCAAAAACTGTAAAAGATCAATCACGATATTTTTTATATTTGGATTTGGGGACAACCAAAGAGGTGTGATCAAAAGGGCGCAGTGTCCTAACTGGTTTATGCATTGTAATAAGTTCAGTGAGATAGGGCGGGGCTAGACCATTGATGGCCTTAAAGACATACAGTATAATATAACTTTGAACTGCACTCTGAGCTGTACTGGGAGCCAAGGAAGAGAATGTAGAACTGGGGTGATGTGGGAGTATTTAAATCTATTGGACAGAAAAGCAGCAACATTTTTATTTTATTACTCTTCTATTTTAATGCAATTTCCCCCTGTGATCAGTAAAATAATTATAATTCTGATAAGTACATTCCATTGTTCTGGCAATGACAGTAAAGTTGAATTTGATCTAATCTAATCAGTTGTGTATATGTTTGTTTGTCTGTGTGTATCTATGTCATCTGATCATGTAAAGGACATATTTAGTCCCAGTATAAGTGGTGAGTTAGTTGATAGTGCTATACTCACACTATAAGCTACTTTAGATACAGGCACCCCCCTTCAGTTATAAACTACCAAGATTAGATTAACTTCTCCATGGTACAATGCTGACACAGGCTCCCTTAAACAAGCAACATGTAAATTAGAGAAGCAATGGCGCCGATCCAATTCGGAACATTCTTTCAGTGCCTGGAAAAATAGCTTACTAAAGTATGAAAAAGCTTTGCGTCCAGCCAAAATTAGATATTACTCATCCATAATAGAAGAAAACAAGAATAACCCTTGATTCCTGTTCAGTACTGTAAACAGACTTACAAAAAGCCACAGGTCTTTGGAACCAGTTATTCCATCCACGCTCGATTGTGATTACTTCCTGCAGTTCTTTAACAATAAAATCTCAACTATTAGAGATAAAATGGAAAAACTACACCCAAATATTAGGTCAGAAAAAGCAGCGGTCCCAAACCTAGGCCTTTTTATAAACTCCTCTGTAACACTAAATAATTTTACCACTGTAGACCAAACTGATGTAATATCTATCATCATGTCTTCCAAATCAGCCACCTGCCTCTTAGATCCAAGTCCAACAAAACCTTTTAAAGAGATTCTGCCCCTAATTATGAGCACTGTCCTAAATACAATTAACTCTTCATTAATTACTGGATATGTGCCACAGTCTTTTAAATATGCTGTAATTAAACCAATTCTGAAAAAACCTACCCTAGATACTGACATTCTAGCCACTGATTACAGATTAATATCGATCCTGGTTTTATTAGACCTTAGTGCAGCTTTTGACATCATTGACCACAGTATCGTAGTGCAGAGATTAGAATGTGACATAGACATTAGAGGAGTTGCCCTCTGCTGGTTTAAATCATCAATCATCAATGAAGAGAATGTAGAACTGGGGTGATGTGGGAGTGTTTAGACGTATTAGACAGAAGAGCTGCATTTTTTTTTTTTATTACTCTTCAATTTAATGCAATTTCCCCTTGGGATCAGTAAAATAATTCTGTTTCTGATAAATGCATTCCATTGTTCTGTATTTGTACATGGGCAATGATAGTAAAGTTAAATCTTATAAAATCTAATCTAATCAGCCATCTATATTGAGTCAAGTGCTGCCAACATACCAAACTGTTGTTTTCTGTATATACATATATGTTTTCTGTATGTGTGTGTATATATATATATATATATATATATATATATATATATATATATATATATATATATATATATATATATACTTGATTTATGTTCAGTTAATGACAGATTTTATCTTTTTTTCCTTCCAGTTTCCAGTAAAATGTCAACTTTACTGTGAGCTTTTATGAGTATCGAGATACATAGTCAATGAATTAAATAAAGGAAAATATATTATTTTCACTGAAAAAGGGAAAATAAAGACAATATAATAATAAAATGTGATTATTCACTTAAGGGTTATATATAGAGAAAAATATATTTAGACACTGACAGAAAAGTAGTGCCAAGTCTTTATGAGATAAGTAAGTTAACCACTTAGCCTTCATCGCTTTTTTTCTTCAGATTATTATTCATCATCTATTTTCAAACTTGTGTGTATTTGAAACGGGAAATTCCTACAATTTCATCAATGCTTATTGGGTCCAGGAGTGATTTAAACAGAATTGTGTAATTTGAATAATCCTCTCTTATCTATGAAAACACTGAGCAATTTGAACAATGTATAATTTCTATGCAGTTAAGTTTTTTTCCTGTTGTACACCAACACTGTATGTTTGGTATTTGTATTTATACATTGACAGGGAGCATGCGGCAGTATCATGACCAGGGATAGATAGGCATGCTGTTCTGGGTATTTAGAGCTGACTTACATAAACCCTGTGAAATCCAACATCTGTTAAGACTTGGAACAGAAACAAAAGAAGTCCTCAAGGTCTACAACTATATTTACATTTGAGATAAATTTAGTAATATATATATATATATATATATATATATATATATATATATATATATAGATATAGATATAGATAGATAGATATTTACTCTTACTTTCTTGTTTTTAGTAAAACCTCTATTTTCTTTAGCAGTTTTCATTTTGTTGGAAATATCCTTGAAAAAGACTCTGCGACCCTACACTTACTACTATGGTTTTTATTTTGGCACATTAAAGCACTGATAGTGAACTAAACATATGTTCACTTTCACAGAGGAGAGATAGAGGATATATTTATTAAATATTTTCATCATTTTAAATTGTAGTTGTTGCTAAATTATTCAAATACATATATTAAAAAAATCTATCAAAGTTGCTGTCATCTGGAAACATATTCAGACCGATTTATACAAAACGAATGATCTTGATTATCTTGTTAAGAAACATACCTGGGTGTGGTCTGCTGAAACTTGCTATAAAAGGAACCCCAAGATAAAAGTCCCTTCACTTTTTTTCAGAGAGCTGTGGAGGTATGGTGAAGGTCATTGTTGTCCTAGCACTTTGGGCGACGCTGTTTGCCCAGGGAAACGGCAGTAAGACTCTTCTCTTGTAATATTATCAGCATAAATAATATGGTTGAATTATATGATTACTGTTATTAAAATGACAGTGCATTGACTTGTAGATTCCCTGGACTCCTGTAAGGGTCGGTGTGGTTATGGGACAGACAGTAACTTCTCCTGTCAGTGTAACCCGTCCTGTGAACGCTACAGAGACTGTTGTTCAGATTATGCTGAAATATGCAAAGGTTAGTAACACAATTACATGACACAAAGTGGAGTTATGTGGAAATATTGCCTTGCTTTCAGTCTCTGTTGTGTGTTTCTTTTCTCCTAAGCTGGATCCACATCTTGCAAGGGGAGATGTGGTGAGAAATACAACTCTGAGAACAAGTGTCACTGCAACTCAAAGTGCAGCCAGTACAACAACTGCTGCAGCGACTACTCAGACCTCTGTAACGGTAAGTAAACCACATGTTACCTAAAGCTTAACAGTGACTCACGTGCCCAACCGTATCTCACCTCTGTTAGTCAGTTACCATCTGTTTGTGTTTTATTTCTGAACATCTGCTCTGCTTATGACACCACCTGGTCAATTTCACATGCTGAGCTCAAAACACTGAGCCACATGTTGCTACACAATTTGTTCGGGGTTAATTCTGTTTATTTGGCAGTATTCTAGTCCAGTAATAAGTATTTTCATGCTGATTCACATGTCCTGACCTCAGTGAACTCTACTTTTGGTTTATGAACACTAGGTGTCACTGTTGTGCCATGAATCTTGAGTTCTTGAAATGAGGATTCTCCTGCAGCAACTTCAACTTTTTCAATAAGACTGAATAAAAATTTGAAGCCAGTTTTTCCTAACCGTCCTGAACTAGCATGCATCCTCACATGTATGCATGTATGTAAACTTGCATAGACTCCAAAATGTTTCATGTTGTCTCAAAATAAGACCAAATGATCGGAAAAACAGTTACTCAAATACATTCACATAATATATTGAATTACAACTTGTCATTTAAATTAGATTTTGTTCCCCACATAAATAAATACATCAGTATCAAATAAGAGGAACACTTTTCACTTGATAGGGTGTAACCTATAACTAAAAAATGCAGAAGGTTTGCAAACATAACAAACACTCATTAGCATTTACACAACTATGAGGTTGTTCTTCTCTTCTGAATTTGGCCACAGGTTTTCTTTAGTATCTTATGTCTTTGATTGTAAGGTCTCAGCCAAAATTTCTATCTAATATTATTGTGAATCTTATTTTCTATTCATGGTAATATGGTTACTGCAAAGATTCTCAGAATGAAACAGTTTTGCAAATTGCATTATGTGTGTGTGTGTTTGTGTGTGTGTGTGTGTGTGTGTGTGTGTGTGTGTGTGTGTGTGTGTGTGTGTGTGTGTGTGTGTGTGTGTGTGTGTGTGTGTGAAGATTTAATGACCAAGTTCTGACCAATGCATGAACAAACACATTTGCTTGTGTGTTTGTGTTGCTCTGTAGGTGGAGGGGGAGGTGGTGGTGGTGGTGGCAGCATCAGTGATGCTGAGATTAAGAGTATTTCTGAGACACTGTTTGCTCTGGACTCAAACAAAGCTTCAGCCTCAGAACTGATCATTGATCCTCAGGCTCTGGTGCCCAACTCTGAGACAAGTTCTCAGACAGATCTGTCCTCTAAACCGTGAGAAGATATATCATGTTACACAACACCCCAATTCATATACTCTTCATCTTCTTCTTCAGTGATATTGGACATACTCAGAATATTTTTGTGCCTCAGGTTGTTCCGTTATGTGGACGAACAAGCTCTGTTCTCCAGACCCACCTATGCTGCACTGCTGGCTGTGCTCGACAACTACCAGAGGATGACAGGACAGACAGAGGACTTCAGTTCTCAGCAGCTGACTGAGCAGGAAGTCTTTATAAATGAGACCATGTCCGAAACTGAGCTGGGCAGAGAGCTGTTTGCATTCTTCTACACAAAAGGTAATAAAGTGATTTAGACTTTTTAAGTTATGGTGTTTGGTTAAGCCATTGTTCTTTATTTAGTATAAGTGATAAATAAATGTTACCCTGGATTTTAGGTGTCTATGCCACAGAGGACGAGTTCATGTATGACCTGAAGATGATGTGGTTTGGTCTGTACTCCCGCAACAAGAATAAGCTCGACTCTAGTGGCTTTGAACACATCTTTGCAGGTTCGAGTAAAGCAGATGAACACACTTTTTTGAAACACCACATATACAAATATCTTTACAAATAAATAATTTTGAAATAGGTGAAGTCAAGGGGGGGAAAGTATCTGGATTCCACAATTGGATCCAGTTTTACCTTCTGGAGAAACAGGGACTATTGAACTACTACAGCCACAGCTTCAATGGGCCTGTATGTATCCATAATAACACATAATGTTGCTTTATACTGTTATATAAGAAGCACTGCTTTGACTAATTTTCTCCTTTTAGTGGACCTCCTACCCTGATGTCATGAGCATGCAGTTCATGTGGGATGGCTACTTCAAGCAGGTTGGCTCTGCAGTGATTGGCTGCAGCCCTGAATTTGACTTTGCTATTTACAGCCTGTGCTACATCACTCGTCCAGGAAAACAGTAAGTGTGTTTACAGTAATTCTAAAGTGTTATGCAGTAATCTTCTGTTGCAGATGCATTTACTGTGTGTCTCAGTCATTAACTGTCTATCATCTATACGTAGGTGTCGTCTGAGTCTAGGAGGGAAGGAACTCATCATCCAAACCTACACCTGGGATAAAACAACTTATGGTGATGGAAAGAAGTACATTGGCTCTGCCTTCCCTGCAACACCCAGAAACTAAAGCTACGTAATATTGATTAAATCACAAAAAGCTACTTCTGGAGAATTCTCTCTGTGATTCATTAAATGTATATGTATCAGATAATGACATCTAGTCTTTGTAAGGTGTATTTTTTCATTTTACAAACAGAAGGTAACAGAACTTAAGTCCTCATAAGTTAATATAATCCACCTGAGATGGAACAAAACAAAGTGATGTTTCTTTTATATACCTTTGATATGTGTGCTTTAAGAAAATAATGGATTTATTAAAAAAAAATGTTTTATTGTCAAGTGGTATAGTTGGATGATATTTGCATTCCTTCTAAGTTTAAATATTAAAAAGTTTGGATTTTACAGCAGAAACAGAATTATATCTGACTATAATGATATGAAAATTAATCATTTGGACTATATAATAATGGGAAGGTGATACTCAGGCTCAACAAAAAAAGACATAGAATCACGGTTATACTTTTGCTCTACCTCAGGTGATTGTGTCTCAAAAACCAATGCCTTTTCTTACAGTTAGTTCCTCTATTGTAACATGGCATAGAAACATTCTGTTTTCTTTTCGAAGTAAACCAAAACAAACAGAACAGTACTGATTTTTCCTCAGACATGAAGTGCCTGACTCAGACTGAATAAATGAAACAGTAAATCACACAATTGTTTAATCTGTACAGAAACCTTAGAGAGCATGAGAATGTGCTCCATCAGGGCCATGATCAAACTGTGCCTAATGGGGCAAAAAAGTGGGCGTTTACACACCCTGAGTTGCACAATAATGGCACCAACCATCAGGAGCAAGAGCATGTGTGGATTTGACACAATTACGTATTGTCTTATAAAATGAACGACAGTCAGCCAAAAGAAAAACAAAACAAAACAATAAACAAAGTACCGTTTTTGCGCTATGAAGTATTGAAACAAAAAGACATTAACAGATCATGTTCTGCTTGACCTACTCCAAACAGTAGCCACCAGCTAAACCTGTTTTTATCAGCTGTCCATAAAGCTGCATGTGTGCCTCCACAGTTGGGGTTAACTGTGTGTGTGTGTGTGTGTGTGTGTGTGTGTGTGGTGTCCAGCTGGGATGGGGGTTGATTTTACTCATTCACTCATCTATCGTGACTAACAGGATAAATTTTGGTCTGCCGACTGAACAGGGGGACACACTTGCAGCCCTGTTTAAAGAAAGTATTACAGGAGATGGATCTGCCACTGATCCCATTGTCCACCGGTCTGTGTGCATTCATGCAAAACAAGAGCAGAAGACCAGTCAGTTTGCAGAAAAGCTATGGCCCTCACAAACTCATCGGATCTGGGCCTCACATGCAGTCAGTGTGTTTCAGTGACATGACAATAATGTCAGGCCAGGGAAGAATTTCTTTCGCTATTATGTCAGACTATATTACATTTTCTGAACCGGTGGCTCTAGAAATTAGAAGAGTAAATCTTCTCTCTTTTCACACTGCCCTTCTTTAAAAAGCCCAAATTGAATCAAATTAAACCACAGTGGGGCAAATAAAAGAAAAAAAGATTCAATTGTTTCTTTTGTCACTCACACAACTTCATAATCGAATTATAGCTGGCCACCCGCCAGCGTGTCCTCATATCTCCCCCACATGGGCTTCTCCTGGCAGATCTCGTGAGCCACCTGACTTTTGTTTTGTAATTATATTATCCCGCTCTCCCTTCAGCGTGTTGAGGCTAATGGCTGCGCGGGCTAGCCCAGCTGCACATGCAGAAACAAAGCTGCTTATGGGGCCAGACAATGGGCCCGTGGAAAAGGGACGCCTGAAGGCGGTCAGCCAATGAGCACGCACAACAGGGGGCCAACAGAGGGTTTAGGGAAGGGTTAAGGGGTTTAGGGGTTGAGGCAGAGGAGGGTGTATTTTTTTAAACCAGTAGTGGGGTTCATCAATGAGGTGGTTAGTAGAAGGACACATGGTCAACATCACCCCGTCTCCCCAGGGTCGAGGCTGGGCTGAAGGGAAGTTCAAGATGGGTTTAGATGCTGGCCATTTCTAAAGTTGACGGGGGACCATGAAATACAGAGCAACGTTCATTCTGTGCACTTTTTGTATACTTTTCATACCCATTTGACGATTGCCATCACTATTTTCACTTGCATTAATTTTAAAGTGGACACAAAACATCTTCAGAGATACGGTCTTGAAGTGTTTAATCCAAGGCTGCTGATTACTGTAGGAGTTTAATCATTTTAATTACTGTTCTGTTCATTTTTCACAGACACATACAAACTCATAACCTTACAGATATGCTAACTCCTCATGCTGGGATGTTGGCATCTCTCTGAGGACTTTGAGTATAACAGATGGACAAAGCGCACTTTCCCCCACTGTCAAGCAATGGGAATTCAGAGGAAGGTCATGTTTGTGTGCCAACTGGAGTGAACTTATATCTGTTCTTCATATTTATTTTGTTTTAATGATCTTTCAATTTAGCCAAACACTAATATTCATTGAGCGAGTATCCTGCCAAGAAGATGTTGAGTGAGCTGAGCAGAAAGGGGAGAATAGATGAGCATCAGAGCTGTTGTCTCTGAAAAAAAATAAAAATAAGACCTATTCAAGAGAAGACCATCTGCAGGAAGATGTCAACATGTGTGGTCAGCTCTGGGGGACCTGGGAACATTATGGCATACATACTGTATACACCTGAGTGCCACTTGTGGAGTACAAAGACTGGACAATATAAGTGGGTCAAATTGAAAACTGAATAAAAAAAAAAAGAAGTATAGAAAACTGAGCAAAAGTGATATGTTTTGACATGACAGATAAGTTCATCTGCAGTTCTGTGGGAGTCCTATATATTAAAAAAAATACAGTTTTATTAGAATCTTCATAAACAGTAATAACATGCAATGAGGACAAAAGGCCTCAGCTATCATATTCCCTTGACACTTCTACTCAGGGGATCCAGGAAGCCCAGCTCTACTATTCCCATTTCAGGCTGCAGGTGTGGAATAGGAAAAGCAGAGACCCAGGGGGAGGAGCAATAAGTTAGGCAGTCAGCCTGGGAATGAAGCCGAAGCAAGCGGCACATACTTTGGGTGTGCAAATTACCTTCTAACCTACCTCGAGCCCTGACACACATTCACACATCACATTCAGTGCATCCTGTGCTTCCTACTGACCCTCACATTATTCACCACAACTTTCAGCAAACAACTGCCTATCCACCTGGAAAAGATAAATACTTTAATTCTTCAAAATTCAAGAGGTTTATTGTCACATACACAGTAAGAAAAAATGCAGTGAAAGTCTTAGATTGCACAGTTCCCATCAACGTGAGAAAAGTAGTAACAGTAAGTGGGGTTAAGAAATAGTGGGACTAGACTAAAAATGAAGGTACAGTGCAAAAAACATTATTTACAACCTAATATTTAAAATGTAAACTGCAAAATACAATGAATAAATAGATAAAATAAGAAGTTTGAGGTAGGCAGTGGTATGTTCTTATCATCAAGGAAAGATTATTTAATAAGATCTGGCATTTTCAATAATGATAAATAATCGGTTAATGATGTGGAACTATGTAACAGAACACATATTAAACTAGTTTAGATATGAAATGCGTCTGTCCTGAAACTATGTAGCCTGTCCCTAAAACCAACACATGTCACTTCAGCATTTTACAAGAAGAAGAAAATTACTATTACATTGATATTGTTGAAACCAAACCTAAAAACCGTTGTTCACTTTATTAAATTCCAACCTTAACCTAATTGTAAAGCTCCTCTAAAAAAATTGTTCAAATTAATGTTTGCCGTTTCATTTATGTTTAATAATGTATTCTGTTCAAACTGTGTATTTTATCTTTCCTGTGTATCTTGACAAAGTATATTGACAATATTAATTTAAGACTGAGTGAAAATATGATGGATTTTTTTTTTTTTTTTGGGGGGGGGGGCTGTCTGTCTATCTGTCTACTATCTCTTTTCATTACTATTGCTTTACTTATTGAATGTATATCTGACTGTACATGCATTTTATCTTTAATGTGTATCTTGACAATTGTATTGACAAAATTAATCCCAGATGAGTAAAAAATATGATGGATTTAAAAATATATATATATATTTTTTTTTTGTTCATTGATTTTTAAAGGAATTTTCACAATATTAAAAAAAAAACATTTATGAGACTTGATTATCTATGAAAAAGTTACTGAGTTTTTCTTTGACACTCTTATTTATCGATCGATCTATTGATCTGTCTATCTGTCTGTCTGTCCGTCTGTCTCTTTAGCTGCGGATGTTCCTCGTGTGACTCCAGCTCTTGTTCCGTCTGTTGAGAGCTGCCTCTTGGGTGAAGTAAACTTGTTCAACAACCCATCTCCGCGGTGTGAGGGGATATATGGCTGGACGAGGGGATGGAGCAAACACCTGCTCACACACAACTTCAAGCTGTCACATACAGTTAGGCTCAGCCCACTGAGCGCGTCTCCCCTCCGCGCAAATGTGCTGCGGATTTGGCGGCCGCCCTCGCAAAGCAACAAAGGGCCTGGGCCTCTTCTACTTGTCTGGGGTATTTTACTGAGCTTATGCACATCTCCCTGACCCTCCAGCGCATAACCCCCTTCCCCCCTCCCCCTCCTCCCCCTACCCCCGGAGTGGAGCTTCAGGGGGCTTGAGCCACGGGCCGGCCACGCGCGAGCTCAAAGCGCGTCAGCAGGACTTGGATGAGAGTGGGAGGAGGAGCTTTGCGTGGAGGTTAAAACCCAGAGCCCCCGCAGTGCGACCCACACTGAGGCTCTGTGGGACAGCTCTGCACAGGGACACGTCACGGAGCATCCTCACTGTTTGACGGGACCGGCCAGTGGGAAGGGAGATTATAGACCAGGTCTGCAAAAAAAAAAATACAGGTATGTTTTAGACAAGTTTCACATGTTAAAAGTTCAAACTTAGAGGTTTATTTGTGTTTCATGGCATAAAAATAATCAGGGAAGTTCAGATTGTGTTTAAATGTAATTTGAAGCAGGTTTTAAGTTTTTATGATTGATTCTGCAAATCTTAATTTGCACAAAGATTTATTCTCAAACTAAAATACATAAAAAGAGATGGAAACTGAAGGTTTAATGGGAGATAGATAGATAGATAGATAGATAGATAGATAGATAGATAGATAGATAGATAGATAGATAGATAGATAGATAGATAGATAGATAGATAGATAGATAGATAGATAGATAGATAGATACATACATACATACATACATACATACATACATACATACATACATACATACATACATACATACATACATACATACATACATACATACATACATACATACATACATACATACATACATACATAGATGCATCCATGCACATGTATGTCTCATTTCACATTTCAAAGTTAATATTTAGAGGTTGGTCTCCAGTTCATATCATAAATATAACAAGATAATGATTTAGATTGTGTCTAAATGTAATTTTAAGTAGGTTTTAATTTTTTATGAATGATTTTGAAAATCTTAATTCGCACACCGGTTTATTCTCAAACTAAAACACATTAAAAAAGATGGAAACTGAAGTATTTAGGACATACCTATCCTAGCATGAAATTTGTGGCGAGACTTTTTTTTTTCACATTTGGAAAAGGCTATTTCAATTCAATCTAAGTCCTCTGTCACTGATCTGGGGATGTCGATCTTTCATTTAATCCCATGGTTGTCGCTTCATCCACGGAGCAAATCCTGCGATGGCCCAGATTGAAGTCGCATCCAGTCAGTGACTTTATCTCAGCGGGGCTTTACCAGTTCAGGAGTTGACCGAGATTAGAGGAGAGGAGAAACAGGGAGAAAGGAGGGGAAAGACTGAATGAAAATAAAATAACTAACATATCTACTACTAATTATAAAGGTGATCAAGTATCTCCTCAGTTCATCCTATTAGAGACAACACCTGTGGCATAGGAGGAGCTGTCCGGTGCTGAAAAGCTCTGAATTAATGCAGACAATCAGAAAACAACCAAAATCTTCTTCTAGCTTTCTAATTATTATTATAAATTAAAGTTTATAACCCATTTATTTTTGGTTTGGTATCCTATTCTGAGATTTTACCCGCTGGGTGCTTCATATATTTAATACATTTCCTACAGAGTTTGTGCAATTTGATATGTTTTATGCACCAGTAATACAACAAAACAAGGGTAAACTGTAGAAGAGTGAAATAAATGTTAGTTTAGAACATAAAGTAAAATAAAATACTACTTTGCAGCATAAAATAAATAATGTAAAATAGCTACACTTAGTAAAATCCCAGGCCAAAGAAGTTGACCGTAACACTTTCAGTTCCAACTCTTGTTGACCATAGAGTTAAATAACTTTGTTTTCAGACAATACCTATTTTTAATTTTAAACACCTTTGATCTGGTCCAATGATTACATACTAAGTCCCAGTTGTACTTTAATGATGAAGAATTTTCAGTCATTTCAGGAGAAGAGGTAAAAATAGCCTATTTTATGCCATCTTTATGAACAATAGCATAAGTTAGTTTTTTCTTGAGAAGAACTTTGACCCTTGCAATGTATTTGTAAATATTCACACATAAGGATTATTTGTAAAGTAGCTGTTAAGTTATATGTGTTGACAAAGTTGTTTGTCTTTTTCTAGAGAATTATGATGATTAAGCCATACATGAGACAAGGTGAAGAAGAGGAGGCTGGTAGCCCTCTGCAGTGGATGGATGGTGACATGAGCTCCCCTGATGGAGATGCATCTGTCTCATCAAACCGTTACAGAGGCAGTGCAGTGAACCAGCAGCCCAGGGAGGTTGGGAGTGAGGATGCCGAGGAAGATGAGGAGGATGAAGACGAAGGACAGGAGGATGAAAACGGGTCCAAACGACGAGGCCCAAAGAAAAAGCGAATGACCAAGGCCAGGCAAGAGCGTTTCCGTGCACGGCGTGTAAAGGCCAATGCCAGAGAGCGTTCACGCATGCACGGCCTGAATGATGCTCTGGAAAACCTGCGCAGCATCATGCCCTGTCACTCCAAGACCCAGAAACTGTCCAAGATTGAGACTCTACGGCTTGCCCGCAACTATATCTGTGCTCTGTCTGAGGCTCTGGAGGGGGGGCTTTCGACAGAGAGCCGGGGGTTCATGGAGACACTGTGTAAGGGTCTCTCACAGCCCACTACCAACCTGGTGGCTGGCTGCTTACAGCTGGGTCCCACGCCTACACAGGGAAATCCTGACGAAAGACACGGAGTTCACGTTCCACCTACTCCTCTGGGAGGTGTGAGTTACTCCTCCCCAGGTCTGCCAAGTCCCCCTTATGGCACTTTTGACTCTGCTCATCTACTTCACCTGCGGGCAATGAAAGGAGGACTATATGACAACCACTCTCCTAGTGAGTATAACGCCGGCGGTGTGGGGACCCCTCCATACGACGGACCCCCTACTCCACCTCTGAGCATCAGCAGTAACCTTGTGCCCAAACAAGAGCCTTCACCTCACTACCTACCCCCACACCACTACTCCCCCTCCCCTGTGGACCAGAACCAGGGCCTGTATCAGACTCACTCCAGATATGACCCACACCGAGAGGGGCCGTACGACTCCTATCACCCACCTCACATGCCGCCACGACAGATAACCTCCATCTACAGAGACTAAGATGGACCAGGAGTTGTTTCTGAATTAGCCATCAATACAACAAGGCTGCTCGTCTCTGTCCATTGATCCTTCTTTAACACTGACTGACACTAATGTCTGATTCTTGGACTTAAACACTGAAGGATTGATGTGTCTCTCAGCATCCTACAAGAACAACTCTGTAAATTAGTAAATGTTTGATTACATGTGTGGTGCACTTGCATAGTAGACTAGCACTGTTAACATTAGTAAATACTTGACCAAAACCAATGCATTATAATGAAAATTACCAACCAAATGAATTGAAGGCCTTTATTGTTTTGGCTGTTTTGACTATATGGTTAGCATTGAGGGATTTTTTTTTTTTAATGTCCTGTTATTATAAGCACTTCTAATGTAGCTTCTGTGACATCAGATATTCTACAGAAATGTAAGTATTTTATTTATTGTCTAATTTAAAACAGAATATATGAACTTTGTTCTGATGTGCAGGTGTGTGTCTGATTTCCTTTTTGTATACTGTATATTTGTGGTCAAGGCTTTTTTTGTTGTTGTTTGGTTGTAGTTTGTCTTCAGTCTTCTTATGTGTGCTTTTTCCTTTTTTGTGTGTATTGTTTCATGTTTTGCACATTCAGAGGTAGATTTTGTTGCAAAATGTAGCCAATTGATGGAGGGAAGAAAATGAGAAAGAAAGTAAATGAGGACTTTAATGTGTCATTCTCAGGTTTACACTTTGAACTGGATTCAACATTTGTTTCCAAAAACATTTATTTGTACTTGTTGTATTTCTTTTCTTTTCTTCTATGTTTTTTCCTTTTGAAAATTGACGTTATTAAAATATATATATAAAAAAAGTAAGTAAATGGATGATGTCAGTTCTTCATGTTTTGTCTCAAAATACATCATCAGTTTAGCATCACTTCCAACAGGGCATCTTCTCCTTTAGTCACTACTCCATGTCTGATTTTTCTTCACTAGTTCAACTGCACTAATCCTTTGGCCGTCGTCTAATGAAAGAGCTGATGTGCAAAGAAGGATTGTAAGATAAAGATTTATGGTTAACATGGTAGCCTGAGGATGCAGACTTTATGGACATTTATACCTTTGACACTCAGACACTCATATATATACTCACAAAAGCCTTCATGTATTCATGATTCAATCAAGATTTATAGAGGAAATTTAAATTTGTTTGGTATACAGACAAAAAAAAGAGAGAGTCAAACCCAGGGAGGGGAAATTACAAAGACAGTGGCAAAAACAACACAGCTCTAATCTAAGAGTGGGCACTTCTGTTGATTCATGGCCCACACTGGTCAGTGAGAAGGCCACCCACTGAGAGGTCAGTACAAAGAGGCCAAAAGGTCACAGTGGGTCATAGATTGTTGGTGGGAATGGGCTGGAATGGACATAATTACATTGTTGGTCAGATTTTTTCTCTGAGCATTTCAGCAAATTGTTTGTGCATTTTTATCTTTTTTTTTTAATCTTGACTCATGACTGTTAGGTAAGTATTATGTTAGTGGTTATATTATGGATAAAATGCTCATAATCCTGATAAACATGCTGATGAACATCCCGTGCTTGACCTGCAGCAGAAGAAATATATCGCTTTGTTTTCACATGGATTAGTCTAAGCCTGTGTGTGTTTGTGTCTCTGTGTATGAGAAACCAACTTCAAGAGAAGCACCGAATCACAAGAATACAGAATTTGCCTGTTTTTTGGAGCACAGGCATTCTAAAGTCAGGATGTTTTACACTGAATATATAAACGTTTTATTTATTGTTCACAAGATAGATGATAAATCAAACAATAGGTCAATGTTTTGGGGAAAAAAAGAATTGTAAAGGGCACTTCTACACCCAAGACAAACAAAAGGCTTGGACCGCCCTCCTCTTTTTGACCTCCAACCTCTTTGACTCTTTCTGTGATCTGCATGAGACTGATGGCATCAGTGTCTGAGGTATTCCTGCTTAAATAAAGTTTGAGATGATATTTTGTTTTCCTTTTCTTTAAAACATTTTTATGGATATTTTCTCAAAAAGCACCTTTTTACCACCTCACATTTAACTCAACCATGTACAAATACAAATGTACATGTACAAATACAAATAGTTTTAGTACATATATATATATATGTGTGTGTGTGTGTGTGTGTGTGTGTGTGTGTGTGTGTGTGTGTGTGTGTGTGTGTGTGTGTGTGTGTGTGTGTGTGTATGTGTGTGTGTGGGTGGTTCAGTGTTTGTCTGAAATCGCCCACGTCATACATACACAGTTGTGTTATTTGGGATAAAACAGTATTAAGCAGCTGATCAGAGCTCAGTGTCAGAGTGGTTGCATTAACTCACTAATCCTGGGGGAGAGAGGGGCAGTTGGAACAACAGATCTCTTCTCCACTTCAACAACATGGGCTGCTATGACATTAGATGAATTCAGTTGTTTATGAGCATATGCATCTTTGCTTCAATAAAGTACTTAAAAAATGTAATTTAGTATTCTGTTTTGGTGTTTTGAGTGATACTAAACAGTATTCAGAACCTTGAGACCATGAGGCAGGAGGAAAATAACACGGTACTGCCACCAAGTGGTCACAGGTTTAAATATATAAAGATAATATGTACACTAGGTGTCAGCCTTACACAACTTGCAAACCAGTGTAACCAGTACAAGGAACCAGAAAGACAGACTACAAACTGATGAATGAGAATTGAACTTCTTTCACTTATTTGCCTCACATTTATATTTATATTTACATTTATATAGTTAAATATATCAAAACAAGAGGTGGAACAACTATAGAAGAGAAATAAAAGATGTGTAGAAAACTATCTGATATAAAAGGCTCCTATAAAATGTATATTGTTGGGATGTGACATGAACTAATGAGATTTTTGTTTGTTAAAATGTGACTGATTCAGTCGTGGCTTAGTTGAGTCATTGCTATCATTATATTTGCTTTGCTTTTTTTATAAACCTCTTTCATTTATCTGAATGATGGACATAGGTGAAAAATTGTTCTGTTTTCTGTAATTTATCAAGGATTTTTTTGTAATGACAAAATGGGAGGGACTTGTAGTATTAAAACTCTCTTTTGGGTACCATATTTCAACTATTTACATAAATCTATATGTTTATAAAGCTTACCTGTCATATGCATACATGATGTAAATGCTGTTAATATTCATTCGTACTGTTGCACATATTCATATTAATACATTTGAGTGATAAAGATGAAAATAAAACAGATAAGAGTGTGTGAGATCTGTTAAAAACAGTGTAGCCTACCAGCAGAGTATGTGAAGAGGGAATAGAATTAACCTATTTACATGTAAACTGGTTGATGGAGTGTTTGGATCAGAATAATCAGGCTAATGAAGGTACCTGGGGATTCTGCTCGATCAGAAATCTGCACACTGTCGTCTCTGCATGCCTAGCAATCATAATAAACTCTGTAATTATTTACCATGAAAGGACACAAAGAAGGATTAATCAAGGAAATATGACTGATTAAATCTTCAAAGACTGCAGTGAAGAGCAGGGGTTAATAAGGGAATGTGGTCGGTGCTTTTATCCTCCATGTGAAAATTTTAAGCAAAATGTAAGACACAGATGCTGTTCCTCTGGTTTGCAGGAAAAAAGAGCTGAAAAGGAATCAAAAAGATTACAAAGGAAAAGAAAACACCTGGCATCATTTGAGCTAAACTGACTTTTTCTCTGATCTGATTTAACTGTACCACTCAATGAGACTAATTAAATGTTTAACAAATCCATTTTGGGCAGGTCTCCATGACTAATCTTGAATTAACCCTGAAGCTGGGTTCAACTGCAGTAAAGTTCTTTAAGATGCAATATAATCAGACAATAAATTCACAGCATTAAACAATAACATCCTTTTACCAGAGACCATAAACACAAAACAGATTAGGGTTAAAATTTCCAAGTCATTATGACAAATAAAGAATACTTATTAGAAAATCCAAATACAGTACATTTCAATATTTATTACATAAAATTGACTAGAAAAATTGATCAGTCATGCAAAGAACGGTTTTGAAGTGCAATGCACATAAGACAAGACCATTTTTTTACATTTCATATTTAGTGTCTTTTACATCAGTTTCTGTCTCCTATTTGTCCTGATGATAAATCATATTGCTAAAGACTCACCCTGAAACAGATCCTGTAACAAACCATAAAATGTCCAGAAGCTGGGGGTTACATGACATTGCTCTAATGACAAAAATTCCACACATAGCGGTATAAAATGTCTCACTACTTACAGATGGCTATTTATCAGAGAAAATGCGAATGTAAGCAGAGCCCATTAAAAAATGTAACAGTATCTTTGGGGGTGAGGCTAGTTTATATAATTTACTAGATGGATGAGTTGTTATATCAGTCCAAACAGCTACACATGTGAAGAGAAATGAGACGTATGTAAACACTGATGAGCCATATATAGACCAGAGAGGAGAAGGGGGGTAAGTCCTGGACTCTGGTGCTGGTACGGCAAGTGTTCTAGTGAAAATTTTATTGCATAGAAGGACAGAGAGGAAATGAAGGAAGGAGTGTGAGGGTACTTATTAATTTATTATGTTATGGAGATATAAATGTGTTTCTACAGTCAGTTGTGGGGACTTGGATTCCTTATGGGGACAAAATGT
The DNA here is from genome assembly GCA_020466265.1 of Siphamia tubifer. NCBI lineage: Eukaryota > Metazoa > Chordata > Actinopteri > Kurtiformes > Apogonidae > Siphamia > Siphamia tubifer. The sequence continues at coordinate 34,153,471 of CM035787.1, read as the reverse complement.
GGCTGAAAAACATGAACAGAGTCGTGAAGGTTATGTTTTATTATAGATGTAAGTAAGAGAAGTATTTTAAACATGGCACTATACATTCATGTTTGAACAAGTCTTTTTCTGATTTTAGATGAAAAATACTTTTCACTTTCTGGTACTAAAAAGTGGCCCTGCATTGTCTTATATTTAACAATTTTTAGTTAAAGTAAGATTTTATTTTAAAAATGCATAAGATAAGGTAAGGTATTACTTAATTAGTCCCACATGGGGAAATTCCAGATTTACAGTACTGAAGCACACATGAGCAAAAAATGAGTAAAATCAAAAGAAAGACAAATCCAAAAAAGATATAAATACTATTGACAGCTACAGACAGACAGACAGACAGAGAAGTATTTATTGCACAAGCTATCACTATCACCACCCTATGATTAATATCTGAAATATAACTAGATACTTTACTCAATAAGTGAAACAGCTCTATTTATTTGAAATAGGGCTACGAGTAAAAAAGGTTATCAGGTGTTATACAAGAAAACAATTCACAAAACATTGTTTTAAGTTACAGCTATGTTTTTGGTTGTCAGTAAAAATTGAGTAAACCAGGTGATTAAATGTGGTTTTAAACTATATGAATGTTATTTATTTCTATAAAATGACATTTGTTTGTATGTACACATATTCAACACAATAATAATGACTCATTATTTTTCAGTATCGAAAACTGTACAAGTAAAAGTGAATAAAATAACAGAACATTGAAACATTTTGCAAGTATTTTACCATTAACAAAGTAAACTAAAATGACAAAAATACGGATTATTATTGTTCATTTACACAGCCATGTTTTATCATTACAGTACTTCGTAGTTTTAAAGCTTCACTGGACATTAAAAAAGCATGATATGGACATGAGACTTCTGCATCTGACCATTTTTTTTTACTCGTCATGGATGTTTTCAGACAGGAAAGACTACGAAACAGCATCAGGCCATCTACCTTCATATTTACTCTTTGATATCATGCAATAGGGTCCTGAGGGAATTTTTTTCTCTCTCTTTTATTTTAATTTGCTTTTGCAGCTTTAAATCTGAAGGTTAAGGGGTGTTTTAAGGTTTTATTTAGTCATGTTGATGTTGCTAAGGTCAATTTCATGTAAATACAATGTCCCCTAAACACACAGAAATACAATATTCATGTGTGTGTCCACATGTGCATGTACTTGTGTATTGATAAATAGATGAATTTTAACACTCTGGAAGATATTTCATAGGTATTTCTATTGGGGACATTTTAAGCAAATATCACATTATAAAGGTTATGAGTAGATTTGATGGTTAGCTAGTCAGATAGCTAACGGGAAACGCATTATGTCAATACGGTGTCCTCACAGAGATACAGAGACATGCCTGTGCATGCATGTGTGTAACCATATCCCTCTGGTGAAATTTGCTTACTGCTCCAGTTTGCTGTCCTTCCTCAGTGTCCCTTAACCTAACCCCTATGTGGCTCAATGCCAGAAGGTGTTGGTGTGTGCTGCTTGTGTGTCCAAATTATGCAAATGAAATAAAAGAGAAGGTGTTTGACACTGCGCCTCTGTCTTAAATTTAACCAGTATACAAGTTCACATGGACACATTTTTAGAAAGGAACCTGGGATCCTGCCAAACCTGACAGGACAGAGCTGTTGTAGATTTTACGGCTAGCATTAAACACTTGGTCTTTAAACACATCTCATTTACACAAGAGCTCTTCTCACACTGTCATTAAAGCCTTCGTGCATTCTTTGACATGGAGTACTTAACCCTACATTTATTCGCTATATCTTGTTAGTGGGTAATGTTGAGGCAGAGTCTTATTTCTCCACAGGCCTTTTAGCATATCAGAATTAGACTGACATTTACTCGACATTGCACCATGCGTCAATCTCACCTCCTTTCTCTCCCTAACGTTACTCTAATACTCTCCCAACGCTTCCAACAACACTTGCAAGCACATTTATGATATCCAATCTGAATTTACATCTCCATTGGCAGTGGTGAGGAATCAACATGCTAGCACACAGGAGACCCACAGTATCATGTTTGTGTTTGTGTCACTGTGCATTCATCTCACAGCCATCCACACATCTCACTTAATTTCATCACCCCAGCTATTCAAGCACTTCACTTTGAGTGTCTCATTAAATGACAAATTCGGCTGCATAATGAGAGGCTGAGAGTCAGGCTTTCAGTGCATCAGCATTTTAAACAAGGCCACCTTCTGTAAACTATACCTCCTGATGTTTGATGGTTTACAGTGTGGGATGTGTCTGGAAAAAAAGGCTACAGCACCAGAAGGATGCCAAAGTGAAGTAAACTGCTGTATCTGTGAGGTCTAGATGGTGCATATAAGGATAAGAGGAATATATTATTTATTTGGTTTTTTTTTTTAAATAGCTAAAACACTAAAATGACATGGATAGCGTGATTATTTAAACACAGCAAAACCAAAACCTCTCCTCAGGTCTCCCAAACACTAAACGGATTTTCTACTTTACACATTTTTCAAACATGGCTGTCTGCTTAAAGCTCAACATAACGAACATAATATTTTGCACATCCTACTTTTACCAATCATATAATAATATATAGCCCCACAAGTATTTTACTCGTATTTTTGTACGAACTACTTGTGTGTCTGCTAAGAAACAAAAAACTAATTTGGGCGCTCGGAAATCTTCGGCAATCTTCGGCAACTGACGTCTTCAGATAGCGTCGCGGCCGGCATTTTGTTTAGAGAAGCACGGTTGTCGTTTCATGCATTCGTTGTGAAAGCTAGTTGAAGTTGTTAAATTCATTAAATTCATTAAAACTATTACAACTATTGTGTGGTGGATGGCTGCAGGAATGTAGCCAAGAAGGATTTGAGTATTTCAACCAACTATTTCCCAAACAAAAGCTGTGATAAAGCGGTTCTGGGTGAGGTTTGTGAGGCGAACCAGGACAGTTATTTGTTCATGACACTCAAGATAGTAGCAAGTCTGTAATATGGAGAGAGTATTTTCAAGTTCCTGAAGAAATTTGTCACTTTTAACATTTGCTGATATTGGAAGAATCGTTCAGGAAAATTCACGAATGAAAAAAAAAATGAATAAAGGCTACACTTTTTTCTGTGAAGTATCAAAGTAAGGAGAGAAAGCACTGAGGCTAAGTGCTACTGAACTGATAACTAGGATGACAAATCATTAATATACCCACTTATACCGAGGCCTAGGGTTATATGGTTACAGTATGTATGGATAGTATAGAGGACATGTACTTTTCACTCTTTTCAATTTGTTCTGTCTATGGTTCAAGTCAACGTCTTGTTAGCATAATGTTAACGTTAGCCGAATGCTATCGTAATCCATTAACATTTTTCTCTGGCAGTGTGTGTTGATGTTGGTGTTTGTTTCTCATTTTATCATATGTAGTAAACGGGCAGGTTTTTTGTGAGGGCTAGATGCTACCCATCGCAAAGAAAAAAAGATGAGTCTCACCAACTACAGGTTTGTCCAGAGTGCATACATTTACTGTGACTTACTGCTGCATTAACTACTGTTCACTGGCTGCAGTTGCAGTTCTATCACTATTTCTACTCTTTCCTTACAATGCTACTGTTGTTTACTGCTGACAGTGATGTACTTGCATGTAAAGGCAAAAGGTCCTAACTACAGTTTAAGTCGAAAATTACTCATTTGTGTTCACCATAACTTTCAAAACCATGGCGCTTTCTTTTTATCTCAACTCATACCGACATTAATAGCTGCCATTTTTTGGCACTTCATGTACTGGCTCCCTTTTTCCTGTAGGAGTGTAATCAGTCCAAGGAAAAGATCAAAAGTTGCCTCTTAATTCTTCTTTTCTTTTTTTATATTGTGTTGATACTTGTATTTAGATTAATTTTTGATATTTAAGATGGAAAAACTCATTTAAGGAGGGGTATTTGTTAAAGTTATTTTTTAGCTTTTTCTCCTGCCTCATCCACTAACTTTATTCATGTATGTATTTATTATTATGTAACTGTATATATTGTGCAAGTAAATTAAATTAGCATCACATGCTCTAAAATCATAATTGGGCCTATCCTACAGAATGATGGGCACAACATTTTTTATATCTACAATGTCACAGGGTATATTTGGTCAATCATGGGGTTAAACATATGATTGACAGCTTGAATTACAGGTCATTCTACTGCTCTGATCCATGTCAGTATACAGAAGCTTATAAAAACTAGATTGTTTTTTCCACATTGACATGTGAATGTGTGCATTTCATCATTATTTGTATTTATTCTTTTAATTTGAACTGAGAGCTGCAGAAGGAAGACGTATATTTCCAGCTCTACTTTAATGTGAGTGCTTCACATGAAAGTAGTGAGTCCGTCTTCTTCTTAATCCAAATAGAAGTGTTCACTTTTGCTTCACTGGTCTGTTCATCTCCAATGTAACATTTTTCTGTTGTCACATGATGTATGTTTTCTTATTGCAATGTCCAAGTTCACTGTGCATGTATAACTTCAGTCTGTTTGATCATCTGATGGAAGGAGGAGAGTGGAAAAGAACCAAAAGTCTAAAATCCAAGTGCTTCATTTATTGACATAAGGTATGATATGTAACATTTACTTATGCAGGTTATTGCTTATATGCATTGTTTACATTAGGACTCCATTTCTACAGTAATCTAACAGTAGTTAATGGAGTAGTTGATAAGATGAGAATGAAGATAAATTATTTAATGGTTTATTTTCACAGATTTAGGCATCTGAGATAATGAGAGAAGATACTCATCTCATCTTCTTATTTATCCTCACTAGAGTCATGGGGGTCGCATGGAGCCTATCCCAGCTACAATGGGCAAAGGCAGGGGGACACCCTGGACAAGTCACCAGTTCATTGCAGGGATGAACATATATAGACAAACAATCACTCTCACATTCACACCTATGGGTAATTTAGATTAACCAATTACCTTTCAGTGCATGTCTTTGGAAGGTTTTGAAACACATTATAACCCATTCACAAATAGCAAATAAAAAAATATTAACAAACCGTTAATACAGATAAATCACTTTACATACTGTACAAGAGCCTTGAGCTTTGACATTTTTGTCAGGTTGAATTGAACATACATATTTATTTCTCATCCTCTTTTCTTTAGATACATACAACAAGAAAATCCAGGGAATGTGTGCACAGGCTTAGAAGATGCACAAATTCTAAAGGTCAAAGATTAGACCCTGACCCCATAACAAGGAGCACAAACAGCTAGAAACACCTGACATGTTGAATGACAACTGGTATAAAACATTAGAAAATGAAAGAAATCTTAATATATTGATGAAGAGCTGTAGCTATATTGTTCCTTGAACTGTTTGTTTTCATGTTTATATATATATATATATATATATATATATATATATATATATATATATATATATATATATATATATATATATATATATATATATGTATATGTATATATAAATCACATATATTCAGATTCCTTAATACAGGAACTAAAAATAAATATGTGTTGTGTGGTTGTGATAACTTTATTGAACCAACAAACCTGATGTCAGCCTAAGACTTTTGTACCTACATGTAAGTCTTATTTTCTTCTTTATGAATATGTTGAATTCTAAAATTATAGTACTTCTAAAAAATATAACCTTGCAAATAATTTTGCACATAGTATATTTCTCAGAACATTAAAACAGTGTTCTTTGTATATAATTTCTGATATATATTTTATTAAACCTTAAATTAGATGAGTAGGTTTTGTTTTCTGTCAGATCAATTAAAGATCAACATTCACTTTAAGCCAAAAATTAGACTCATATAGTGATTTACCTCATTGCCAATCACTGAACAGGACTGCTACTTAAATAGTATAAACAGTGTGTAAGAGCCTCTGAAGGATTAAGTATAGAGTTACTCAACTGGGGAAAAACCCACACTGGGAAAACATTTGACACATTATGTTGATATGTGTTGAAACAGATAAACCAAAGTCATATGGACCACACTTGCGACAGTTACGTTTATACAGAAAGTTTAATTTAATTCTTGCAACATGAGGATATTTTTCTGTCATCACCATATTTGTCTTCCCATAACTATTTGTTTTTTTTTTACGGAGCTCAGCACATTTTCAGAAAGTGCATAGATGTCACAACGGAGACACTGACAACCAATCCAGGTCTGCTAAATCAGGTCACAGTTATAAATTATGTGTTCACCTACATAACAATCTCCAGCTACAGTTTATTTCATGTACAATAGATGATGAAATTATGAACCATGACAGCTTTCATTCAAAGACAAATAATCTGAACCAAGGCTTGGATTGTTGTTTCACTGAGGTACATATATTGTATTATTTATTGGAGACATATACTATTTAATATGACAAAGAAAGATACTGGGTTAAGACCAATTAATGCAGGGAGACATATACAAACCCAACAAAAAACACATATCATGTAAAACTGTTTCATCCATTGGTTATATTTACCTTTGCTGCACCATGTCAGCATTTTCCTCCTCTCCTTGATGCAGCTCTAGTTTCAACAACTTGCCACCCTCCTCTTCAACAACACACATGCTCCAATTCTTGTTTCCTTTAATCCACCATCCATCGCAAGATTGCAACCCCCTCCTTTTTCCCCTCTCTTCCTGGCTCCGTCCTGCCCCCTCCTTTTCCTTACTCTCTTTGCATGTCTTCCCCTTCCTTCCACAGTTGTCCTCACATATTAGGTTGCCCCCTCCTAAGAAGCAGAATTAGCCTCTGGAATCTTGTGCACTTGTTTCTTTCACTCTCAGGAAGGTTGAGATGACATGAAGGGACATCAGACCGAAAAGAAGAAGACACAAAAATATATGAAAAAGACTGACAGGAGAGAATTGTAGAGTCGCAGAAAAGATGAAAACGCTGAACATCAAGACCTCTGCTATTTGATGCAGCTGTACTGTGGGCATGTGGCTGCCTGCGCCAAACACTTCCATCTCCACTTTCCAGCTGACTAGTCTGATGTCTGAACTCACGACACTGACTGCTACTTTATTTATCTCTCCTGAGTAACGTGAGAGTACTTTTATTTATTCTACTCAAAGGGGACAACACCTCTATATCACTTTATGCTGGCTTCCACTCTAACCGCTGGACTCTTTACCCGACACAGGATCACTTCAGCCTTGTGAAGAACAGAGGCGATCGATGTGGTGTTCAGGTAAGACTATAAGTGGGAACTGGGGTATGCAAAAATTACCCACAACTCCAAGCATTCCTTCTTTGATCGACTTAAAATGAGCTGAGGAGCGGCTAAGCCAGGATCCCCTCATTATTGCAATACTTTGAGCAGAAATAAAGAGCAAGTGACAGTTGTACCAGAGCCTCTGAAGGGTTTTGTCTTTGATGAATCTCGGTGCAGTTTCCAGCAAACGTCAGCACTCCATGTCAGACCAGACTTTGCACTCAGACCCGGTCTGACCTATGACCTTTCCCATACATTTGTCAGTATAATGGGGGAGGGATGATGAAAAAGAGACCTGGCTCAGATTCAGATAGTGCTGTCTGTACAAAATGCTATAAGGGCCATGGTATAAACGGCTTGTTTGTTAACTGCTTATTAAAATGGACAAACTATTATGTACACACGTGTATTTCTATAGCAGGCCCTGTTCTCTGAACAAAACTAAAACAATGCTTGGTTTCAGGATTTTACAATTTTTCTTTGCATAGATAACAACAGCACTGTGTGATCATACAATATAAATATGTTTATCAAAGCAAACAACTCAAGTCAACTATAAACCAAATGAAAATTAAATAAAAATCTACAAAAAAAGGCAAATGTTAAAATTATAGCACAAAACATGACTACTACAGCAGTAATTCAAGGTATTTAACTGTTTACTTGAAAATGTGCTTTTCATTTCATTTTAGACAAAGCAGTTAAAAGCACTTGGTCCATTTTTGGTCTAGTAACAAACACTTCTGTTTTCTTTTCATACATTTTTGTGTTGCATAGTGAAAAAAACTGTTTGATCTTACAATTTTACAGCTTTGCTTGTTTGTGTACAATGTTCCATTATTCTGTGTTGCAACATTTGGCCAATGTGTGTGTTTATTTATGAACTGTACACGCCAGTCATTCCTAGTGTCCATTCTAGATACACCTCCTTTAACCTTTGAGGTGCAGTAAGCAGCTGCTCAGTGCCGGGACAGTTTCCTTCAGAGATTTATGGTCAAACACAGCAGGCTGCTTCTCATTTAGTGTATTCAGAGTTCAGCTTCAGTCTGACTGCACAACACAGAGCAGAACCTGTAAAACTAAGAAAAACACTTAACTGTCGTGTTGTTAAACTATCCCACATGTATATGTTAAAATAACCTTATGTAAGTCGGGCAGAAAATATGGGAAAGTTGCATAAGAAAAGTTCTGTGACTAATTAGTTGCTAATGCATTATTACTTTTTACATTTGCATATTTTAGTCTGTCAAGTGTCTGACCATGTTAACGCTGGGGGCTGTTTCACTGGAGTTAAACATCAAATGAAGACTTCATCAAACATTGGCATGACTCCTCCAGATGAACCACTAACGATCACAGCTAAAATTAGAGTTTAACAAGCCTGTCGACACAGTTATGGCCTCCTGGGGTAGTATTAGAGAATGATAGGATGTCGGAGGTCAACTCCACATCATCAAACACACGTGTGCACACACACATAAACTGACACTTTGAACTGCCTGTACTACGTGGTAGTATCATTTATTTCTTTGAACATATTTTATTCAAACATTACCTTTGGGAATGTTTCTGTATGCAGGATAAAAAATAATAAAGCAAGGATTTGGGAAATACTTTATATTTTTGTGTAACAAACAATGTTTTCTATTGATTGCTTTGTATCAGCTGTGCATCTGCAAAGCAAGTTTACACAGCCGGCCATGAAACAATTGTTTTTTAATTTTGTAGTGTTGGTATCAAGATCAGTCAGTCAATCAGCCAACATGTTAAAACTGACTCTGTAAAGACTAATGCTTTAATCTGAACATGAAGGTGATTATTACCCTGCTCCCATCACAGGAAGACAGTCCTCTCTTTGTGGACTGTCTCTGTGGTCTCTTTGTGGACTGTCAGGTTGCTTTTACTCTGGTTTCTTCCCACTAACTACTTTATTTAGTTGGTCAATCTGAAATCATCAATAGGTGTGAATGTGAGGGTGAATGGTTGTCTGAATATGTCAGCCCTGTGGTAAACTACTGACACATCCAGACTGTCTGCGTTGCCTTCACCTAACCTCTGACCCTTGTGAGGACGAAGCAGTTCAGAAAATAGATGGATGAAAACCCAGAAAATAGCATGGAATTATCAGAGCAGATATAAACCTAAAAAGAAAGAGAAATTAATTGTTTTACCATCATGATGCAATAAAATTATGTACAGGTCTTTATTTTTCTCTTCGATATAAATATCAACACAATTATTTATCCTTAAATAAAGCACTCTACTGTTTGTTATCAGTTAGCAAGATCATCACTATCAACATCAGCAACAACAGGTTTGATAAACTTGATAAAAGTGGAATTACTTAATAGTCTATGAATTATATATTAGTTTCACTGTAAAATAAATAGAAATTGCAACATAACCAATGAAACTGTGGTAGTTGCTCTTTTGAACATAACTGTAAAACATGATGAACTGGTGCAATAAATTTTAAAGGTGTCATTCCGCTGAAAACCAATTTTCCACGCTCCTTTTGGAATCTAATGGGTCACCCCGAGTTACCAACACATGCTGTGTTTGCTGCGTGGTGTGTCACCTCCACTGGCTGTGTTTACCATTCATATAAAACAACACAGAGAAACGAGCAACTCAGAAAAAGTCTGGACACTACAAGTCACGAGGACATTGGCATCACCCACGTGGCGTTAAACCCATCCCCCATTGCAGCGAATCTGAAGTAGCATTAGCATTAGCATCTACAAGAGAAGACGGCGCCACAGTAACTGCTGAACAAACTAAAACTAATAAAATGGCAAAACAAACTGGTTCATGTGCTCTCTGTGGAAATAAAGCCTCGTATTTTTTCCTGCATGTTTTCAAAACAACACGGCACAAAACCTAGCTGGATGCTACTGTGGGACGCTAAACACACACAGAGCCAGAGGGGAGTGTTCCTTCACCCATTTTGAGCCAATCAGAGACACTCCATCACCGCGTCATGGACATGTATAAGGAAGTACCGGTAAACTGTTGTTCTATCTCAAGTCATTTTTCTACCCTCCAAAAACAGCTTGAAACAAAGTAATTGTTCATTCAGAATCATTTTTTTAATATAACATAATATAATATTCAATAACAATGGAGAACACAGCAATATGAATTAAATAACAATGGAATGACTCGTTTAACACTACTATTAGTTCAATACTATTGGTTCAATGTGTGAACATAACCTGAATTAGCTTCTGCATTTATTTCTATGTATCAGGAGTGCAGCTCTCATTTGTTTGTCTGACTGCCAGAAGGAATACACAACATCTACTACACTACTAGTCATAAAACATGGTGGAAGGGTTAGGTATGGGCCAAGGTCAACTCCAGAGTGGAAGCTGTAATTGCTTATTTATTCATTATTTTAAGACCACAGACCCCAAAGTTTACATTTAAATTAAATTAAATTAAATTGAAGTCAGGAAAATGTTTGTGTAAAGAGAAGTGTGGATGATTGACTTTGGTGGAGGTCCATACACTCTCAATAAGCCTTTAGTTAGGTATTCTGTATCATCCTTGAACCTTAACACAGCTGTTTATCTCTGAGAACCAGGAAAGTGTTTCCACAAGTGAACAAATTAAAGTCTTAACATTACCTCTCCCAAGAGAAGTCACACGCAAACACATACACACATACACACACACACACACACACACACATACGTATATATTTACACACACATGGACAGTATGTGTGTTATCTGACTCCATCGCTTCAGTTTCAGTTTCTCATGGTAACATCCATTAAACTCATGCTGTCTCTGCCACAGCTAACCTTAGACAGCCACATTAGCACCTGGCCCATTGGTCACAACAATACATCTACCTGCATTATTCAACCAGCTCCACTAATGAGGAAAGCTGATCACACACTCGCAAAAAACCTGGTCTGGGATCACACACACACACACACACACACACACACACACACACACACACACACACACACACACACACACATACAGGATCACGCATGGAATCATTTGATTTATACAGCGAACGTCTATTTTTGCTTTGTTATAATAATAACTGTTCCTATACCACCTTTTAAAGATGTTGAAATTCTTTGACAGGCAAAGACAATATTAGACAATCAGATGGTAATATAACAGAAAGCTAAACACACTCAAAAAAAGAAAATGTCATTGTTTTTGACTATAATTAATACTGCACTGTTGTCAGAAACACATCACATTGTTTTCTGATTTCTGTTATAATTGCTCAAAAATCCAGAGTTGTTATGTCAACTTGAGTTATTTGTGTTGTTTGAAAGTAATGATATGCAATGTTAGGTGTACTTGTCCACATTAGTTTCCTCTACTCAATTCTGTCATGTAAAAATGATGCAAAACACAAAGATAGAGTCGTTTGTCCCTTTGAGGCATCCATACACCCTGCCATTATCTTTTCCATCACACTCACTCAATAACCCTATGTTGCTTTAATGTGGAGGTCATTTGGTAGAGTGGGTCGGTCAATGGAAAGGTTGGTGGTTTGAATCCCACTTGGTCCAGTTAAATGGACCATTTGGCGCAGTGTCAGTCTGCCCCAGGACGGCTGTGGCGACAAATGTAGTTTATTACCACCAGACGTAGAATGTGAGAATGGATAGTCAGGTATAATAGTATAGGTTGCTTTGAGTGCCGAGAAAAGTGCTATAAATATCTAATTTATTTATTTATTTATTTATTTTTTGAGGTCATTCACTGAAGTTTAACATAGGCTTCATGCATAAAAAGAAAGTAACCCAATTAAGTTTGCGTTATTTAAGCGCTGTTGTGTAATATTCTTGAATCTATTGAGTAAGTTGTATGAAAACGGATTTATTAACACACCTAATTAACAAAATGATGTGGAACTTGAAACAGCTTTTTTAAATAAATCCAACATATCTTTGTTTTGAGTGCACTCAGACTCAACAAAACCAAGAAAAAGTAAAAGCATAATTAACACAAATAAAAAAAACAAGGGTGACACAATGCATTTAATGTTAAACGAGAAATAAAACAAAAAAAAGAAAGAAGAGACTTGTTGTCAGTTAAAAACACATAGTTCTGAGACAGAAGTGGATTTCTCTTTTCTGCCTAAAGTCAAGAGGTTGTGATGTGAAAGTGCTGTCTTATCTGGTGGGAATGATTGTTTTGAATACAAATTGGCCCTGCGTTCCACTTCACATTATCCCTGGTAAATGTAGTTACTGAGACGCCGGCGGTAAGCTAAGTATTTAAGCCCATTCAGCACTCTCTGCCTCTGCCTGTCAAACAGCTGTCAGCATCCTCCTTCATCCTGCTGTTTCACCACATCTTTCACATTTCCTCACCTTACACTTTTATCCTCAGTCAGCCTGCGTTAACCTCAATCTCTCCTCCCCTCTCTCTGAATCTCTCAGGCTGTCAGTTTTCATTGCACTTCCCTGTCTTTCTTTTAGTTATGTTCACACAGTTGAATGGCAACTCCAGTTTGAACTCAGTCAGCATTTTTTAGAGAACACACTGCAGAAGAGGTAAACATATACCTAAAGGCTGAGGATATTCTGGGGACAATTAATTTTTCAGTGTTGAGTGAAAAGCAAAGTGTACAATGAAACAATGACAGTGACAGAAGGTGTGTGTGTGTGTGTGTGGGGGGGGTCAATATAGTGCAAAGAAAGGCAACTGGAGAAGGGGAGAGCTGCATCGACAGGAGCATTATCACTCCTGATTCAAACACCCCAAGAAAAACGCTCAAAAGCAGCTGTTCTGATTGGTCCAGTCCCCAACCAATCAGAGCAGAGGAATGCAAGGTGCCTTTAGGTTATACCCAACCCCAAAATATGTGAGAGAGAGAGAGAGAGAGAGAGAGAGAGAGAGAGAGAGAGAGAGAGAGAGTGAGAGGGGTATGCTGTGGTGCAGAGGTTCCTCCTGTGAGGCTCCATCTCTGCTATATTCTCTGGTGTTTCCTGTGCTGGAGTGAATATATAAGAGTGAATAAATTACAGGCTTCCTCGCAGCAGATTGAGTGCATGTTGTTGCAGTCAGTACTGCTGAGCTTCTCCTCTGCCAACCACTGGCTGCAGCCTCAGAGCAGAACTGGAGCCGTGTGTCGAGGTCTGAAGGAGAAGTCGCTCATGTGGACAAGGGGAAAGGAGCAGCAGCAGATATTTACAGCATAGAGGTGCCACAGGAAGGTTGAATGCTGGCTGTCTTGTCCTCATTTACACTGACTTTTGAGCCAGAGAGGTTGGTGTGTAAGGTTTGAGTCACCTCAGCAGCTGATCAAGGAAGAGAGGAGTTGAGCAGGACAATACGGTGGGAAAGACAAGTTGACAGTGGAAGGATTCAGGATGATCTTGGGTAAGACAATAGCTAGATAATTTGATACCTAACCCCTTTCTTTATTCCAAAAATAGCATATTTCATTTTGCTCTTTTCCTATCTATCTCTATTACAAACTTTTACATTTCTAACTTACCTGGATCTTTACTTTACCATTCATTCAGAAGGAGTTTAGAGTGCTCTCTTTATGGGAAATGTCAAAAATTGTGTGAATGCGGCTTTTTTTTTTGTCCCTGTTATTGATGTCACTTGGCTTAACATTTAGTTGCACACTTACAAAACCACTCTGATCAGAATTAGACTTTTTCCTTTATTTGTATTTGTTTATTTTTCAAACCAATCCAATGTCAGAAAAGCCTAGTCCAGGTTTCAAAGTGAAACATGTTTTCAGACTTTTAACTTCCATACAGAAAAAAGGACAGAAAAAGATCGAGCACAGAAGTAGCAGTAAGCTGATTTTTGAGACTCATTTTAATAAATTGTATTATATATATTCACATACTGATTTGATTTTGTCATTTATTTTACCTCATGACTTCACTCCATGTGTTTCTTAAATTTGATTAACTACAGTGACCTTCTGTGACAAATGTTAACTAAATATTTGACTACTTTATTTTTGCTTGCCCGTTCTTAGCCCCACTCACGTCTTCCTGTGATCTGTGTGTAGGCTTGAGCCAGTGATAATCCCTCCCCCTGAGTATATTGGACACTAAACACACCGACACATGATCACAACATCAAGGGGTGATGGGGTTTTATATAGTATATTGGTTTCACAAAGATAGAGATCTAGGAACCAAAATAGTTTGCATGAAGGTGAAAAATTGAGGAACAGTATCCTTTCTATCACAGTCACATTTCTTCGTTTTATCTCCTTCCATCACCATTTAAATACTTCATTTATTGCATTTAATGAAAGTAAAAACTTCAAGTTCAACAGAATTAGCAGTGGGGTGTAAAAAAAATGAAATAGCGTCAACACTGTCTCATCTCAGAGCAGCTCGAACATAGTTTAGTAACTCGTGTGATTTTTCTGATAAATATTTCAGACTTGGAGGTTTGAGGTCTTTATTTATTTAAAAATAGGCTAAGACTTCCTCTAGTCTGACGCAAAGGCTTCACTCAGCAATATGAAAAGTGGCTTGCATCACCATTCACCTCTATAAATGTGTGTGTGTGTGTGTGTGTGTGTGTGTGTGTGTGTGTGTGTGTGTGTGTGTGTGTGTGTGTGTGTGTACAGTCACACAAACAGAAAACCCATGTACTCATCAATGTCCTCTGAAAGAATCACAGGTGCATGTTTTTCCAGATAAACAACATGACCTTTGAATCACAGCATTGCAGTGAAGGATGAAAATGTATTGACATTTAAAGCACAGAAATCTGCTTGTATGTTTGATAAAATGTCTCACTTCTCAAATGACCACTGAGCCTTAAAATCTACTACATACAATCAGAGACCACACAAAATCACATTAATAATTTACATTTTTTCCACACATAATTTAAAAGAAGATTCATCATCTGTGTGGATTTCAGCCCATATATGCCAAACATCTTGCTGATATAATGGGATGTTTTGCACCACAAAGCTTTTTACTACTGGATGTCTGCAAGATCACTTTCATATCCCATTATGTCTCTTAAAATCCATTTTAGGCACCAGAGAGCTGATAAATGCCAACTTTCTTTCCCAGTGACTAAGGTCTAACATTAAAGTTTCAATGTGTAATGTTTTTTGACACCATTGTTAGTCTGTCAGATATGTTGGAATTTAATTTGTTGTCTGACACTGAAACTGACTTCTGCACTGCTTTTAGATTTTGCAAAATCCAACCTAAGCTTTTGTGCATTTGCAGGTCTTTATTAAAGCGGAGCATGTACAAAGGGATGATTGACAGCTGGTACAGCCAATTGCTGGCAGACACCGCTGCACTTTGGATGTTCTGTTCCTCTGAACACGTCGCATTCCACTAACTGATATATTATGGTTATGTTTTTTCCAAATTATCTATCCTCATGTTTAGTCTATGCTCAGATCAAGACAGAAAGAGATGTATATTTTCAATTCCGGTTCATTCCTGAATGAAGCTTTAAAATAACTATCAATATTTTAGTTGTTGTATTTTCAATTCAATTTTATTTATAGAGCCCTATATCACAACTAGGTTATGTCACAGTACTTTACAGAGGTATTGTATTTTTTTGGATCATACGTCTGCTTGCATTTGTTGGAGATGTTGTATCTCTGACCTACAGATAGCAATGTGGTTCTTGTTGATAAAAAGGAGGCTATATATAATATTTCTAGTAGATTTTTTTCATGATAAAAGTGCTTAGATTAAACAGTTATGACATTATATCAAAGATACCAACGCACTGCATTGCACAGCTAAGGTATCACAGTGAATATAGGTGGACACTAGAGGGAGTAGTTCTAAATAGATCTAAATAAAAATATTGAAATGGCAATTTTTCTTCCAAACAAATGTGTTTTATTATGAAACTTATGAAGGTACTAACGTAACTATAGGCTACGATATGACTTACTATCTTTGATAAGATTGCCATTTGTTGATCCACTAGTCAGACTAAACAGTGACAGTTCTGACCGCGTTTAGACGAGTCCACACAGATCTTAATTGCAACTACTGACAATACAAGCTGTGCAGAAAAACTGAGGTCATTCCTGTTTTGTTTTCTACCTTGGCTGTTTCCTGTTCATGTGTCTAACATCCCCTGCTACAATTTTACAAATCAGGAAAGTCATAGTTTGTCGTAAAACAAATTAAATATCTAACTGTATACATACATAATTAGACAAACGACTCTCCAAAGAAAAAATGTGATGTAATTTTCACTTTATTTGTCCACAAGATGAGTTTATTCAACATTTATTCTGAACAAATAAAATGAGATGTGTCAATATATTTTTATATTAGTTCATTATCACATAAGACAAGAGATGTAGTACATTGAGCTATGGCAGAGAAAAATAAATTATACATAACCTTGAAGTAAGGTCTCCTTGGGCATTCTGGAAAGGGACATCTCTTCAGAAACTATATGCTGAATATTGCAGCACATTTAACAAATGAATAGCTACAGTTTCTCAAGGAGCTAAAATTAGACTTAAAACAGTATATGGCCTTTTTGGAAAATTTTGTTGCAAAGTGCATTGTAGGAATGGGAATTCCATGCAGCATTAGTGTCTCTTCATGAGTACTGAATCCAAAATGTCACCTTTACCTCCATCCACTGACAATACTCATGCTTTAAAACAACCCTGGTGGACTGCATAATTTATGTTGAAGCAATCCTATTCATCTGTTTGCCGAATCTATGAGAAACTATTGCTTGGTCGCTATTCCCACAATGCACTTTGTTACAACATTTCCAAAATTCCCAAGTAATGTCTCAGTTTACATAAACAGCTGTGTTCATGTGACTCTGGTGCATAAGCATGAAAGAATAATGACACTGACTAGTGATAATTATGTTATCACTAGTATGCCTAATCTCACCCTTATTTTGTGCCAATTTCAAGTTTCTATGACAACCCGTTCTTTAATTAGAGCCAGTAATGTGATTTTGACCTTTCTGCTAGTGATATAAGCAGCATCCACTAGCTAACCTGAGTGATATAAGCAGCATCCACTAGCTAACCTGAGTGATATAAGCAGCATCCACTAGCTAACCTGAGTGATATAAGCAGCATCCACTAGCTAACCTGAGTGATATAAGCAGCATCCACTAGCTAACCTGAGTGATATAAGCAGCATCCACTAGCTAACCTGAGTGATATAAGCAGCATCCACTAGCTAACCTGAGTGACATGAGCAGCATCCGCTAGCTAATCTGAGTGATATAAGCAGCATCCGCTAGCTAACCTGAGTGATATAAGCAGCATCCGCTAGCTAACCTGAGTGACATGAGCAGCATCCGCTAGCTAATCTGAGTGATATGAGTGACAACACACTCTTTTTTTTCCAAACATGATGTGGACAAGCGTGGTGTGCGTCTTGGCAGCTGCTGCCTTAAACTTTTTGCACTTTATGTTGTGCAATTAAATTTAAAAAAAAAAAAAAACTCAAGAAGTTAACCTTTGATTTGTTTGGGTTAAAGTGTTGATGCTTGTGTCTTGTCAGTGAACATTGTTACATTGCAGTGAACTTTAATACCAGTTCCTCATTGCTGGACAGACGTGTGTCTATGTTATTCGTCCGCTGACAATGCAATGACGTCATCATGACCCGTCGACTCAACTTTATTGACAGATAAGCTGACTTAAAAAAAAAATGAAGTCGTTAATGCCCTAGTCAGTAGGCATTTTAATAATCTTCTATGTAACAGAGTTGGCACTGAACACCTATGATAAACCCAACTTCATATAAATGTAAAATTGAAGTATAAAAATAGAGCATAGATTTTAAATTACAATTAGAAAGCACAGAAATCTAAAGCATAAAGCAATGATGTCTGTCATTTACTAGTTTTAAAGATGCCAGAAGGGCCACATAGGCTACAAATAAATATCTTTGTTGTTTATTGTTATGCTGTTTACTGTCCTGAAGTTATGCAGACCACAGCTGAGCCGCCACCCTGACTCTTACCCTGTATAACCTTAGCGTGTTGCCTTAAGAATTCGCTATAGCATAAAACCACAAACTACCCTTGAGACTTCAATCAACTCCAAAAATATAACCTATAATTTCTATTTCTGCAGAAAATAACAACGTACTATATCTGGTTCCACTGCATATATCTTCGCATTGAATTCTACAGTATGTAGATTTTTTCATGTCTGTCGAAGATCAAGCAACATTCTGTTTTTGTGTCTGTTTGTAAAATGGTAAGGAAATGCACCTGGCGGATGCTATTATTGTGTTTATGTGTATTCAGTCTTTGGCACATGTTCTTTTGTGTGTTTTCATATTATCTTGTGTACTTTACATGCTCAGGTTTCTGCATATGCTGTAGTGTGTTCTACCAGTTCACAGCAGGTGTGTAAATGGTTTGACAAAACAGAGTAATAACACCGGGCAGGGCTGTCGGTCATGTTGACACGGTGGATAGTGGGTCTTAATGACTCACACTTTGTCTGCCTGCTGTAGTGCACTTTGTTTGCTTCCACCTGTGTTACATCATGACCGCAGTGTAGTGAAAAAGTTGGCAGCTAGGTTCAGGATATTCCTCTCCCAAAAGAGCTGAAACCTAAGAAGAGCCGCAGAGGAGACAGATGTTCGGAGGTCTTTTTGAGAAAGAAGACCCTCCAGGATCCAGCTTGTTAACATTCACACAACTGCACAGAATAGAGAGCACAGATGGAAAACGATTCTAATGAAATGGTTTTTTGTCTCATAAATATACTGCTGCCAGTCATTACAGTCATGCTTCGCTATCTGCTGCATTCTGTGTGGCTTGAGGGGAAACTGCAGCAGTTGTTTTGTTCATTATGGCTATTGTTTGTGACTGTTGTAGAGATTCTTGACAGCTTTTACAAAGCTTTATTGAATGGAGACAATTTGAGACATTTAAAGTTATAGTAAACAGAAAATGGAGAGGGGGGGGGGGTACAGTACAACTTGAAAACACACTTCCTCTTCCTGCAGCTCTCTCCTCTCACTAAATACAAATAGACAACATGACATTGTTTCATGCCACACTGTAAAACTGAAACCACAATATGATGGTTAAATAAGTATTATGTAGTACTGATGTCACTTGTTTTTAGATAGTATCTGCTTCAGACATTAAATATGCTAAATCTTATATACTTCAGTAAGATAAATCAGAAAACAAATTACTTTAGTGTTGGTTAATCATGTTTTTAATTTATATGATGATGTGTTATTCCACATACTGTATATGGTGCTTTATGTACATGTATACAATTGATTTGTAAATATTCCACTAGAAAAAAACCTGTAAAGTGAATGGATCGTAATGTGCAGACATTGTTTTGAAGTAGATCTTAGACCAATATTCCTTTGAAGCAAAACCTATCCTTTTTTGCACCTGACTTATCTTGGAAACTTGAGCAAACCAGCATTTAAGACTTCAGTTTTCTTTATCAGTAACATATATGTGGAAACATTTCATTAGTTTTATTCTGGAAGCATTTTACTTGTAGACCAGTGTATTCCACACACAAAATCACACACCAAAACACACCCCACGCAACTAACGCCAAACCACCAACAAAATAATACTATATGTGCACAGGCTGTCCTACTGACAGAATAAACTGTGATGCTAATGGTTTAAAGTCATCTGTATTATGGTATGTAATAGGAGGATGTTTAACTGATCTGTCATGGTGAAGACTGAGCTGAGATAGAAAACAAAGTTCTCAGTGTCTATGTTCCTACCCTTACTTATGGTGATGAGTTGTGGGTACGGGCCAAAAGAATCACATCACAGGAACAAGTGGTGGAAATCAGTTTTATCTGCAGAGTGGTTGGGTTCTATCTTAGAGATAGGGTGAGGAGTTTGCACATGCGAGAAGGACTCAGAGTAGAGCCGCCACTCCTCCACACCAATGGCTGAGATATTTTTGGCATTGGTGTGTTGGGTCTCAGTGCATCCTGGGTGCCTCCCTGTTCTTTTGTTTTTGTTTTTTAAATATATGCAACTGTGAGACCGTGTGGCAGACCAAAGACATGCTGTAAGGATTATGGCTTGGGACAAGGAAGCATGGGCTTCTCTGTTTAAGCTGCTGCCCTCATGATCCAGACCCTGATCAGCAAGAAGAAGATGAATGTATTATGGTATCCTTATGTTTTCTCCTACAAATAGTCAGCTTATTGTGTGGTGTAGTTTACATTAGAGTTCAATCAGTCAAAGTTTATTTATATAGTACTTTTGCCTCTTAATCATGCATTTCTTATTTCATATGTATGATTGTATCTCGTAATTTTTACTTAAAATCTCACAATTTTGACTTTTTATCTCATAATTCGACATTTTTTTAAATCTCACATATGACCTTGTTTATGTCATAATGATGTTGTTTCATTTAAATTGTGACTTTTTCCCCCCTAAATTTCCTGCCCATACCCACTAAACTTAGTGTCGTGACCTGACCAAACACATTATCTGCACAGTAACAAATTTTTAAAGGCTTTATTTTTTTGGGATATTTTTGAAACTTTCCTGCTTTTTTCTGGATAAATATTTCACCCATGGCAAAGAAATGCAGTTTTACAATTTAATTTATTACAAGTTGTACTTTTAAAAAATAGTACAAAATTTTACTTAAGTAAAGGAGTTGAGTCAGTACTTTTACTTTTATCAGAGTATTTTTTCACACAAGTAGCTGTACTTCTACTTAAGTACAGAATGTGAGTACTTTTACTACCTCTGCTGTTTGTACTGGGCACTGGGGACGCCCAAGAGCTTGTGTTTGGATAACCCGAGTGTTCTGTTTGCTATTTTTTAGCCATAAAACAACCAATAAACCCACAAATCAGCTTCATTTCCAATATGGTTTAAGCTTATATTGTCAATAGCTGCATTAGACATGTGTTTGGAATCACCCAAACAAAGGTAGGACTGTCACAGTCAACAAATGTTAGAAAACCTCAAACATAATGTGAATTTGTTATATTTGGTAAATGGACTGTACTTATATAGCGCATTTTATACACCAGTGGCTTCCCAACGTGCTTTACAGTTCCTCACAACCGCCCTATTTGTACAAAGTCTCTATGTTATGGACAAGTCTCACAAAAACAGACCAGTGGCCAGAATATTTCAAAATCCCTAAAATATTCTCAAAGGTAATAAAAAAATATCTGCTTATTGATACCTGAAAATATTGCCCACTGACCCTTTATGTAGATGCCCATTTCTAGCATATTTCAATAAATTTTCCATTGACTAAATATTTTATGCTGGACATCATCTGCAGCTTGTCTCATATGATTCCCTTACATGGTAAAAAAAAATACTGGGCTCTGACTCCAAACATTTTGACGTAACCTGCTGTCATGTGGTGCTTCAAACACATCAGATGTGCCACAGTGGACCCGACTTCACATCTCAGGATTCTTCTGGGCTTAAAACAAGACATGACAAGTAGATCGCCCATGAAGAGAGAAAGAAAATAACTCAAAATTGTTGATGTGCATGTGACATTTTGCATGCAACAGCCAAAGGTTAATTCTTGCCTGGATTTTGACAATATTAACATGAAATTTTTTAAAAGATCTGTGCAGTGTTATGTAGAATACCAATGTTGTCTTGTGTTCACAGATGGCATTTCCTCTTTAGTTCTTTTACATTAACCTGCAGGTTAACATGGCTCTTTACCTCCTCTGGTCACCTTGGACTCACCTCAAAACATGCGGTTCCCTCCCCCTTTTCCAATGCCCTCTTTCTTTCCACCTCATCTCCCCTTGCATCTGAACCCTTTTCTTCGCTCCATCAACCCGATGCACTGCCATTATTTTCTACCAAACCTGCCTTTGATTTTCATCTTCAGTTTCCAATCAACCATTCTTTTCCTTATTATCTGACACTAAAGAAAAACAGACTGAATTTTCCAGTAAGAAGTCACTTCCAGGGAAGTCCAAACAAAGCAATGCATCTTTATTTGAGTGATTATGATTTAAATTTTTAATTGGATAAATGTAAAACCCACAGAGCAAAAATGAAACTTAACTGCAAATACTGCATGAAATCAGAGAGAAGAGCCACAGAAGTACTGACTGATCTCAAAAGCACTGCATGAAAACAGACACACACATTTCCAGTGAAAGAGGACTTCTGAGACTTCTCTGGGAGGCAGCATTTAAGTCTGGCCACTGGGGCGCAGAGCATCTATCATTAAAACAAAGTGCAGACTGAAATCAACTGTGCTCTCCTTCACCAGTACTGTGTACTCTCTCGCTGTCCAGATCTCACACAGACCAGTATAACATTAATCAGGACTGAGTCCTTATAGAGCATCATTCACTCACACCACAAAGGTTGTGTGTGGATTGTTGTCTGTCCTCGGCTTAGGTTGAAATAGCTGCCTTTGACTTGGGGGTAAGCTGAGCTGCAGTAAATTGGATTTCATGCACAGTCCTTCACAGTGGCAGTATGCGACACTAAGACAGAGCCATCTTCCTTCTGCAATCACAACAAAGTTTGCACTGTTTCTTTAAAGGTAACAACTACAAATATAATTTCATTCTATTCATGCCACATGGGTTAGAGCTGAGGTAACACAGGAGCCAAAGTATTTACAGAGAAATGTTAAAATGTTAACAGCGAACAAGTGTGGAAGCCAACAGCTCAGCATTCCTGTCAGAGAATAACAAACAGAAGTAGTCGTAAATCAGGTTAACAGATGACGATGATGATGGTCGTCAACATGCTAATGGTGTCATCTGCCTCCAAATATTCTTGTTAATCTTTACAAATCTGCAGGAAGGACACATAAGAACATCATCAACCCACACTTTTTTTTAGGAGTTAAGAGACTTGCTTCCACCATAGACTTGTCCCTCTTTGCTGCAGTGGCAGCCTGCGCCTGGGGTGGGGGTGGGGGTGGGGGTGGGGGTGAGAGTGGGAGGGTTGGGTAGTCAGAGGATGGTGGATAATCCACAACAGAGGCTCATTTCAGAGTCATCTGTGCACAGCAGCCTATTTAGATGCAGATGTGAGGCGGCTGGCATCGTGTGCTGAGCCAGTCCTCTGAGTGTGGAACTGAGGAGCTTGGATCTAAAGGTTTCTGTCCTTTTTTTGGTGAGAGCCTGCAGTGCTTCTACCTCTAATCAGACTTCATTCTGGCAGACAACATGTCACAAACCCCCCCCGCCTATTGTCCCCTCTTTCCTGGTTCTATCATGGAGCACAAAGATGGAAGCAGGCAGACAGGGAATACTGAGAGGCTCCTGTGACGTCACTGACATTGACATTACCTCTGTGATCATTAAACCTAAATTGGCTAAATGAATTGCCAATTTGGGAGGCCTTAGTCACAGCATATTGGGGTGTGCATGCCCGCAAGTGCACCTCGGATTTGTGAAACCTGGCATAGCGATAAGACTCTGTCTTTGGTTGTCTGTAGTTGTATTTTTCTTGTTTTCTTTTTTTTTTTTTTTGGGGGGGGGGGGGGGGGGGGGGGGGGGGGGGGGGGGGGGTCTTGTGCTTCTCTTTATTTCTGTCCAGCTACCTCTCTTTCACAATCTGCACAAAAATTCAATAAGCTATTACACAGGCATTGATCTTTTTCTCGCCTAAACATTTGCATTAGAAAAAAGGGC
Source organism: Siphamia tubifer (assembly GCA_020466265.1). NCBI lineage: Eukaryota > Metazoa > Chordata > Actinopteri > Kurtiformes > Apogonidae > Siphamia > Siphamia tubifer. The sequence continues at coordinate 34,129,600 of CM035787.1, read as the reverse complement.
AGTAAGATGAGGGGGTTGGGTGAGACACATCGCTGTCTGTTCATTTTAGCAGCAAGAAGGAGCAATAGCTACCGAGACCTGGATTTATAGAGTTTGGCAGCACTTTAACACTTTAATGCTCTTCAGAATGTGTCCAATCAATGCTCTCCCTCCTGCGTGGATGCTGTTGAGGAGTCGTGGCTTTCACTTATCTGATGTCATTGTAAATCTCGCAGGAGGAGGGTAGGTCAAAGAAGGCTGGTGCTACTTTCACATTGCTTCAAGCTGCAAAATATGACAGTGAAAACACACCGTGTTAACTATGGAAACGTCATTCTATTGTGATCGTCTGCACTGTAAATGCAGATTTATAAGTAACTGCACACATGCTTTGACCTTTAGAACATAATGTGGCATAAAATGAGCTGCAGATTAACCAGAAGCGTGTCTGGAATACGCTTCACTACCCAAAGATGAAACACAATGATGATACCTTTCCTATGTAATGGCTTTATGTTGCTCTTTACACCATTATTCAAGTGTTCTGTTGGATCCAAACTACTTTAGTACTTGTGATTTTTTTTTTTAATGTTTTTAAATTTTTGATGTAACAACAAGATTGCAGAATAAATCTATGTTATGGTTGACCTTGAATACAAACTATTGTAACTGTGGTTAATGTAGTGAACAGGGGACTGACTGTGTCCTGTTTAGTAGAAACCTCATCTTCTAAAACTATTAATATCACATCATGATCGAAGAACCAAATCATTGCATTGAAAAATACATACATACAAATTTATCAGTCAAGTGATTATTATTTCATTATCATATCCATTATTCAGCATGATTTTCCAATAACCAATTAGGATGTATTTTAAAATGCTCCATTTGGTTACAGGAGTCACTCTATCTGTGATCACCCTCTGGTATCAAGTGATGTCCCACTGACAGAGCTATCACCAGATTATGGGCTAAGCACTCACCTAAAATAAAGAAATAACATATATTTATTTTCTGATACTTATTATTTGTAATACCATTAGTACATGGAAAACAGAAAATATTATTGAACTGCTGAATTGCCATTTAAAAGGAAACTTTGGGATGAATTTATTAAAAAATAATTCCATGACAACTTTTTCATTTCACCACAGCCATAATAAAATCTGAATATCTCAATATCTCTTGTAATTGCTGATCATTCATTAAGAGCAGATTTCATAAAATCCACAGCTGAATTTTTCCTAAACATACAGTAAAAACAACTCTGTGACTAATAATATTCAGTACAACCTCCTTTCCCCAATGTTTAAAAACTATAGCCTTTATTTGAGATTTCTGTTTTTTTTTTACAATGTATGTCTACAGAAAAGATAATATGTTTGTTGTGTCTACTAATATTACATTTTTTTAGGTCAGAATTATAAATTTCAATAGAAACTTTTATTTGCATTTCTTGTCTCTTCCATGGCAGTTATAGCTTTGCTCATTCCTCCATGTTTAGCTTTTGACCTAAGGTGTGTTATTACCAATGGTTTTTCAGTCTGCACAAATCTTTCTGTGGTTAGTTTACAGAGGTGATTATGACCGCCATGTGAGCTGTGGGATTCATGGCATGTCTGAAGGACATTTTAACCGTGACCTCCAGTTTTATATCTTATTTCACTTCCACCTTCCAAACTCCCTCCCTGCTATGCAGCATATGAGAAAGCAGCTGCACGCAAATGACAATAGCTTCAGCTGCCACATCTTCCCAAGAATTGTAACAGTCTGAGAAGGAATGCCAGAAGGAAAGGAACGACTTTCCCCTCCATCTATTTCTGATCCTGACAGCACATCCTTTATGTCTCCCCTACTGTCAGTGAAATGAGCCTCCTCTGCTGCTACTAAAATAGCTTTTTCTTTGCTGGTTTTGACAAGTGACCAGTTTTCTTTTCAGATGAAACAACATTGTTGAATAGTCATCACAGAGCAAAAGCTATAATAAAAGCATGACAATTACATATAATCTCAAGTGAAAAGATTATAGAAATTCTCTCAGCATAGTGCCTGAAGCACCCTGCTGTTTTGTTTTTTTTTTTTACGTTAAAGAGAAGAATAAGTAGGCTACAGGAAGTAGAAGTGAAATAGTGAAAGCAAAGCAGATAGAGGATGAGGAGAAGCAGGAACAAAACAGATAGAAGGGCTGGTACTGGAGTGAGGAGAGGAAGTACAGATGGGGGTACAGACGCAGGCAGACAGAATAAGAAACCATGAAATGGGGACAGAAAACGGTGCTCAGTTAGAGAGAGACAGAGGAGAAACGGAGAAAAGGCGGATATCTGCAGCACCCCAGCTGCGAGGCTTAAGGAGCTTAGCTCTCCTGCCCATCACAGAAGACTCCTCAAGAGCAGGCATTCACTGCTGCTGAGCTACTGGGGAGGGAGACGCAGGCAGGAGACGCAGGAGAGAGGAGAAGAGTGGGTGGAGAAGGAGGCTCAACACTAGAAGATGAGGGATGAGATTTAGAAGAGGAACCAGATTGGATTTATTTAAGCAGAAAAGATTTTACATATATATATATATATATATATATATATATATAGAGAGAGAGAGAGAGAGAGAGAGAGAGAGAGAGAGAGAGAGAGAGAGAGAGAATGTGGAGTGTGAAGGCAACAGGAGCACTAGGGGCAGTGACCCTCAAGCTGGGAGAATGGCTCCAGCAGATACCAGGAACAACATCAGAGATCTCTGTACAAAAGAGCGCATTGCTAGGAACAGCAACAGCTAGCTAGTATAAATGTTCGCCTCGCCCCACGTGGGCGGTGTCTCCTTCAGACTCGGGTCCTCTACCAGAGGCCTGGGAGCCTGAGGGTTCTGCGCAGGATCTTAGCTGTTCCTAGCAATGCGCTCTTTTGTACAGAGATCTCTGATGTTGTTCCTGGTATCTGCTGGAGCCATTCTCCCAGCTTGGGGGTCACTGCCCCTAGTGCTCCGATCACTACTGGTACCACTGTTGCCTTCACACTCCACACACACATATATATATATATATATATATATATATATATATATATATATATATATATATATATATAAATTAAATTAAATTAATAATAATAATAAAATGTTTTAGAACAAAAGCATTTTGTTAAGGAAGATGGACATCAGAATATTAAAGTGTAAACTGTGCAAAATCAGAAACAGCCCATTTTTCTTTTCCAGTCCAGTCCTTGTCCATTTTCCAAACATAAACTCTCTGTCCAGTTCAGTGATAGATCGCTATGGCAGTAGATTTGTTTGTTGCATGTCCTTAAAATGAGTCTACCCCCCCCCCCCATCATCATGCACACCTCACAGTTTAGGAAACACTGTTTTAAAGTCTACTTATATTATCCAAAAGTATCAGGTTGTGGCTCTGAGTGTTTCTTCTCATATCTTAATATGAGCTTACATGGGTTATTTGTGGTCAACAAAACCTGACTGTGCATTATTTTAAATAAACAAATCCACTCATACTGTATTGCCCAGCCTTATTCTCTCACATCATTATTTTTTCCATTTCTAATTTGTGTGTCTTGTACAGGAAGTGTAAACCGAGCAGGGCCGGTCCCTGCTTTCCTCAGGAGCCCTCCTGTCATCCCACCCCAGCTGGACATGAAGCCCTTCCTCCAGTTCCCGTTGGAGTCGCCTCATCCAGCCGGTATCAGCCTCTTCCACAACTTTAACACAGTGAGTGCTCACAGATGTACCCATCTGCACACTGTCACTGTGCTCCCACAGCATTTGGGGTTTGATATCATCTTGTTTCACTTAACTGCGGACAGCGTTGGTATTCAGCTGTGGTTTGGGAATGTCGCCTCCTGAGTAAAGACAAGTGATAAAGTGCTGAGGATTTATATGGTATAATCTAAAATGATAAGGTGACAGCTGTTTACTTTTTATTCAGCAGAGTGAGTTTCAGCATAATTGAGAAAATGCCTGGCCGAGTGTTTTACCGCAATAAAATGACTTACAGCTAATCAATTGTATAAGAGGCAGAGGCTGTGTTCTCTACAGTCAGCATTTTCAGTGCCTCCTTCTCATTTCAAGATTGGGTTTCATGTGAAGGTCAGCGTGGCGACAAACACGGATGCACATGCGCCATGGACACACACACACACACACACACACAACATTACCATTCAACTCATCTGCATGAGCTCAGGCAAAATGACCCTTGTGCAACTTTATGAGTCATCCTGCTTCATCAAGGGCCTTGTGCGAGGCCACTACTGCCAGGGCACCACAATCCAAATCACTTTCCGTCTGCACAATAAAACCTAAACAACTCTAGGACATAGTTGGGCCTGGGAAACTATGGTTTGATATGATTCTGCTTGGGTAGTTTTGACAGACATACAAAAAGACAATCATGAAACAATCATTTTATAAACAGCTATTGTATTGTACAGAGTGAGACTCATTTTTACTCATTTAAATATTTCATAAAATTGCACAGTTTGAGAGATTAATGTATTTTTTTCTTCTTTTTAATGGCTTTTACAGTAGGAGATTTATGCTATGCTAACTTGATTAAATAATAAGTAAAATCAGCTTAAGATTTGTTGGAACAAAATCTTAAGATAAAGAACACAAATTCATAGCAATAAAAGAACATTTTACAAACTGGCATCAGGAGGAATTGGCAAAGTTGCATTTTCTAAAAACCAGGATGAAAATAATAGCTAAAAGATTTTTTTTTTTTAATTCTTCCATGATCTCTTTGTTCTTTTGTTTTTTTCACTGAAAAGCCCATCCAGGGACAAGGGCTGTGAATTAGCTTAATGTATACTCTGTGAGGAAAAACATAAGTTTATTTTTTATGTTTATTGCACTATCTCTGACAAATTAATTAATTAATTAATTGAATTAATATAATTACTTTGAGTAATTAGTTTTCAGCCAAATAATAATAATAATTTTCAGACATGCGCAATCTGGGTTCAGCATTAAAACATTTGGGGGTAGGTCAGTGAAGTAGAACCTATAGTTATTATTGCCAAAATTAGTCAATAACTATTGTCTATATAGTTCATATTTAGCTGTTAAAATCATACACACAGGGATTACATTTGATGATTTGGAAAACAAATGACAAAAGTGCTGGTTAGTTAATACTTTCAATGGGTTATTTACTTTTATAAAATAGATTTATTTTCCATTAGAAAAAAACCCTGAAAAGTGAATGTACTGTCATTTTACTGAAGAAGAGTTGGGGTTCTAAGACAAACGTTCCTTTTAGTAAAACCCATTCTCTCATTCATTCTCAGAATTTCACATTTAGACCAGAGCCAACAAGCATTTTGAATTCATTTTTCATTATGAGTGACTGAAAACTGGTAAAGTTTCACAATTTTTATTTGGAGGAATTTTATTTGTAGCTCAAAGAAAGTCCCAAACAAAAATAAACATGCTCCACAGAAAATAATCCACCCTCAGCCTGTTGGTGTTAAAGATTGTTTGGAAACTGAACAGACCAACAACAGTTACAGTATATAATATATTCCAATTTGTTACAGCATTACAGACTTATTTAAATAATTCAGCTTTTGAGATCTGTCTCATTTGGTTTACAAATGACTGCCAGATACTGGAATTGTCAGGGGAATGTTGTAGTGCAGGTCTTACCTGCTTGAACTGAGACATATGCTGCACAGTGGAACATTGTGTGGGCACAAGCAGAGAATGAGCTCCTGTTGATTTGTGACACACCAGGGGAAAATAATTTCTTTGTGAGGCAGAAGTTTAATGCACATGTTATTAGTCTCTGTGTCACTCATGCTGTACACAAAGAAGCAAATACTTTAAAGTTTGAATTTTTCCATTATGTTAAGATGTTTTTATAGTATTTATGGATGGCAATAGTCATTTGTTATTTGGTAATCACACCCCAGAGAGAAATGTTATTCTTTTCATTGCTTTCTATAAAGAGAAAAATCCGTCTGTATCAAATATAATTTACATACTACCAGCTGGTGCACTTGTTGATGATTCAAAGTGTTTTTCGTTTTATTTAAAATATATAAATATATTGTTATACTATTGATATTTGTGTAATTTGATATATACCGATCTGCACAGCTGTGTCCCAGTGTTTAATGATGCAGGAAAAGGATGTACTCATATTGAATCCTGTCTGATCTGCTCAGTTACAACCACACAGACAAACAAAAATGAGAAAAAACAAGAAAGAAATACTAAAATGTGTATTACACAGGTGAGCACTTTTCTTTATTTAAAAGTCTCAAGCCTACTTTGTGAAAGCTATCAGCTGTATGACATCAGTATGAGTCAGTATTTGCTAATATTTGCTAATTTATTTTTACCAATGGTAGTGGCAGAAATTTAATTTGTTTCATTATTATTATTATTATTATTATTATTATTATTATTATTATTATTATTATTATTATTATTATTATTATTATTATTATTATTATTATTAAGAACGACAGCTATTTTTGTAGTGACTTCAAAATGACTTTTTTTCAGTGAAAATCAAGTTTTTTTGCTGTATTTAATTCACTGATCATGAAAATGTTCATACAAGCTCAGGGTAAATTCAGAGGTCATTATATCAAAAGACAGAAAACTGATGAAAAACGAACTTCTTACAGGAGAATATACAGCACCATTAACTACAAACAAGCATCTATAAGTCCTATCATTTGTCTAACTACATGGGTTATACTGAGGAATGTAAGGGAGTGGTGTCAGGTCATAGTGTTATGGGACTGAAAAACAACAACATTTTTGTGACATGTAGCTTTAAGCAATGTTCAAAAAACAGGTGCAAAATTTTCTGTTACTTTTTTCATATTTAAAAAACATTTATCAAATTGGAGAAAATGTAAATAGTTTGTAATATTTAAATAATATGTAATATTTAAGATAAATGTTAAATATTACACCTAAATGTTAAATGTAACTCTATATGTAAATCTTACATATTATAATTTTAAATATAAATATGAATGTAAATATAAATGTTAAATGTACTGTAAATCTAAAAGTTAAATGTTATATCTAAATCTCAATCTAAATGTAAATATTGCATGTGAATGTTAAATATTAATATTAAATGTAAATGTTAAAAGTGAAATTAAATCTATACATTTAATATCTATATTTAATATTTAAATTTAACATATACATTTAGCGTTAGATATAACATTTAGATTAAGATTTAGATTTACATTTAGATTTAACATTTAACACCTTTCTTTATGGACATTTTGGTTGAACTGACTTGATTTCTTAGCTGTGATGAGAAAGAATAGTGACATTTTTCATAAGTTTCATAAGGTCATTTTTATGTTTAGTTTCAACAATACTGAAGAATAAAAAATGCATGTGGGTTGGTGGCTACATGACAGACTGAACTTACCTGTCGTTACACCTCGATGCTCTGTAATGTCAGGTTTGTGAGCTGTGATTTCGAGCCTCTGATATGTGTGGTATTGACATCAGCATTTGACTTTTATAGAAACAAGTGTAGAGAGAGAAGAGTGAGGAATGAACCCTAGTGAAAACTAACACTAATAAAACATGCTATCAAGTCATTTCTGCTACATAATGAACGTTAACATATACAGTTGTGTTTAATAATGTAATATTAAAGTCATGAAATATATAAACACGTTCTAATTACAGCTTCCTGGCCTAATTATCATACTTGCTGACAGACCATATAATTCAATATGAATTAATGTTAACATCAGCTAATGCAGCCATGTCACACTGATCATTGCAATTAAGTACTGGTACATTTCATGAGAAAATCTTCTGATAGTCTTATTACTGTAATTCCTTTAACATAACTTTAGCAGAGCTTCCCGTTAAGGAGAAAAATACATTTAATTCAATAAAGAAAAGTTCTGATTGTCAATAAGACAACACAGCAGTGGCCCTCATCTGTCAATAATGGTAGACACTAGTTTAATTGTATATAACTTTGTGATGATGGGTAATCTGAATGGTTGGGTTGAATGAAAATTCACCCCATCACAGGTATCATGAGGGGGGAAAGAAACAGTCAGGTAGAAAAAACTGTTTATTGTACCATTAGTTTTTGGGGTTTTTTTCCAATCTCAGTTTATTCTGTTTAATGTAGCTTTGTACATTTTTTCATTTGGTTTGAATTAGCCACTTGTGTGTCTTATAAAATGACTATTTTATTAATTGTACATCTTCCCATGTGGATCCACTTTTCACCAAATAAAATAATTCCTGCCTCTGTTCTCCTTTATGGATCAACTCCAGTGTTTAAGGAGTTCATAGATGCCCATGTCCTACCCTGCCACCAAGTTTCATGAAAACCACTGCAGTACTTTTTGCATAACCCTGCTGACAGAAACATAACAACATGGATGAGGATCAACTGACTGAAATGAAACTGAACATTTAAGACAAGAACTGCAAAACTAATGATGTCAATATACATAACTGGTACAACTGTAGATTGTCAAACCCAAATATATCAGAATGTTTTTCTTTACAGAAAATCAGCTAAAGAAAACCTAAATATGCAGAGTTCCCATTCATTACTCTTTTGTGAATATTGAAAGTAAATTCTTTGTTATCATCATCATCCTTAAGACTTGTTTTTATACAATATTAGATTATTTATACAGTAACAAGATTTAGGAACTAATAAATGTGAGAGGTAAGAGGATGCTGGTTTGAGCTTCTGTCCGTTGAACTGATCCACTGAGCTGGATCATATAACGTTTCAAATTCTTCAACTAACCTCTCTGAGGTTAGTTGACAAACCTTTTTCTTACAAACATTTGTCTATGTTTCTTTATTTATGGTGCTGTTTTGTTGCCTTTTCCATATGATTTATGTTTATTTATTGGTTTATTGGTTTATTTAACAGTGACATTGTGTATTAATTCATATTCCTGTAAATAAACTAGAGTTATAGTCTAATGGGAAGCACAAGGTTAAAAAGATCACTCACTCATCTTCTGAGCCCGCTTTATCCTCACTAAGGGATGAAGGCGGGGTAGGCAGTTCATCGCAGGGCTGAACATATCAAGACAAACAATCACTCTCACATTACACCTATGGGCAATTTAGATTGACCAATTAACCTATCAGTGCATGTGTTTGAATGGTGGGAGGAAACTGGACTACCTTCTTGCCCATATATACTGTGTACATATATGTATATATATATATATATATAACAGAGACAGGACTAAATAATTGTAGTGTAGGCAGCTCCAATTATTAATCTACCAGGTTTTTTGTTGCATTTTGAGAAATTCATTATAAGATGTCATTTCTCTGATTACCACTGGAATAGAGTTCCACTCATATGCAGCTGTAACTGCAAATGAGGCCTGACCAAATGTACTTTTTCTCAGTGGAACTATCCAGTCCCCTCTGGCTATACCTCTTGTAAAATGGTACAAAGCTGTTCTTATGTTTACAAACTGTCTGAGTGGAGCAGAAGACAAGTAATTATTCATTTTCAGTGAATGTTTTCCCCCTTATTATATGCCACATTTTTATGTCTTTTCAAATCAGTTTAAAGTCTAGTTTTTGTTTTTATGTGTAATGTGAAAATGGGTCTAAAACAGTTGATTGGAAATCACATATTATTTAAGGAGAGATTTGAATGAAGAACCAGGAAAGTCTAATATGTTAATGAAGTCATGAGTCAAAGGAAAAATGACTCTGTTATTTTTCAGTGTCAGTCATTTAAAAAAAAAAAAAAAAAAAAGACTGTCATTTTTCAGTGTCATTTTTCAGTGTCAGAGTCATTAAAAAAAAAAAAAAAAAAGACTCTGACACTGTTTTCTCTTTAACCACCCAGAGGAAACAGTGGGTGGTTAAAGAAACATAAACAGTGATGAGGAATCACATGGGTCTGTGACAACCAACAATTAAAGGTAAAACTAGTGTGAGGGTTTCTTGTTTTTATCTACTTGGCTGCACACACAAAGGCGACATCTACACACATACACCAAAGTTGTCAAGTCTTCACCCGCATACAGACAAATGTACTACTGTAAACAAACAAATCTAAAGATATCATAGGTCTTGTGGAAAATAAAGAAGTGGAGAGAGGCGAGTTAGTGAGAGGAGAAAAAAAAAATCAGGCTAAAGTCTATAAATATTTCTAACAATGCATTCAAACAGGGTTTAAGTTTTCAGACCAATTAAACTATTCCCCCTGGTGACTGGAGCTTGAGAGTGTAAACAGTCTCTCATTTGGCAGCATACACTCAGTCTAAGAGAGATGAGAGGCTGAGTAAAACCACAGTGTACTTTTGGCTTCCTAATGAGGGCAACACCCAGAGCTGTGGTTATTGAACCCTGCCAGTGGGTCATGGAGCTCACATGAGTCCATCCAGAAAAGAATGAGTGATTGTATGGTGATGGATGTTTCTGCCATTCCCTTTGATTTTTTGATTTATTTTTTTTCTCATAACTATTTTACTTCAAAATGTATTGTGTCTCCTTTAAATTGTGTTGCTAGATTTAATCTTGTTGCTGTCTGGGGAAAGCTTTCTATCTGTAAAACTAAGTTACAAGGTTTGGTCACAAGGTTCTGTATATAATTGTCACTCGATGTAAAGGCTGAGCAATAAATAGAAATGACATGAAATTTCTGTCTGACAGTAAAAATAATATGTCATTTTTATCTTAATGTGCCAATAGAATAAAGTACATTTTGTCAGCAAAGTAATGCCACTAATTAATACTGTGTGATCATTAAATTAAACCATGTTTAATGAATATATTTACAATTTTTTTTATTGACTATATATATCAAAATACACAATAAACAGTTTGTGTTCTATCTAATATTTGTGGGTTGTATTTTATCTAATCATCATTTTACAAGTTACTATGTAAAAATTATTGGTTTGATGTCCAAAAAAAAAAACCAACCCTGAAAAGGTCACATATTTTACAGCCCACATACTCAGATTTTTGGTGATACCAAAGCTGTAATCAGGCATTTCAACCCTAGCATGAATTAAAACATTTGAACAGCACCCAAGAATTCAGGCACAGACAGCAGCACCAGCTGCTGCTGAGAAAACACACACCCTCCTGTCCACATCAATCACTGCTCCCTCTTCAATTCCTTTTTTTCTTTCTCTTCTCCAGGCATCTCCCCTGTCATTCACCTGCACTTTTCCTCTGACACATTTCTCTGTCATCCACCAGGACTTTAAGTTCCCATTTAAATGCACTGCAGTTCAGGGAAACATTCTGCTCTGAGATCCTACTGTGTTTCTGAATCTTTGATGTGACCTCTGGATTCTGTCTCTGCAGATGGATCCTGTCCAGAAAGCTGTGATGACACACACCTTTGGGCCACCCATAGTGAAGACAAAGCGACCCATCATCTCCTGCAATGTTTGTCAAATACGCTTCAACTCAGAGGTATAAAAAGATAAAATAATAATAATAAAAAATTCTAATTTTCCATGTTGTCAATGGTTGAACAGGAATATAATTTAGGAAAGATTTTTACTAAACCTACACTTGGGAAAAATGCTTATATTATAGCTGAGAACAGTATTGTGGTAGAAAAATACAAAAATTACAATGTGACTGTCTAGCATGATTTTTGTCACTGGATTAGAAAACACAGGTGATGGCTTTAGGCCCATTCCAGTTATTGCATAACATATTCCATTCCCTTATCACATATATTTGAGCTAAAGGAGATAACTATGTCCATTCAGCTGTATAAAAACAAATGTTTTGAATCTACAGCCAAGTCATATTTCCATCACAATTTACACATAATCTACACCCATTCCAGATTTTGTATGGACACCTTCTTATATTTTAATCATATATTTTGTGCACATCAAGTCAAATGTAGTCTGGGTAATTTCTGTTTACAAAGCATAAATCCAATCTAATTTCTAGTTTCATGCTCCAGTGTTCTTTGCCAATTGTTCTTCTGTCTTTCATGTGGCATACAAGTATAATTAAACTCTTGTCAAGCTTATACCATATTAGTGGTATGAAGTGAGTTGAAAAAGACAATTAACTCATCCTACGATTAGCTTTGTACTAAAACAAGAACATGCTCCTCAATTCAATGTGAAAACATGAGCTTGTCCATTTTCTGCATTTCAGTCTCGACAGACGGTACAGTGCCAACATGAGGCAAAGGGACTGAAATAAAAGAGGACACAAGTTAAGAAACACTCGAAGAATGAGCTGAGTGTCCCCGTTTAAGAGGACATTCTGTTAAGTCAAGATGAAAAACAAATAACTAATAATGTGGACTCTGAAAACCAACTATTGGATGATATGATATGATATGATATGATATGATATGATATGATATGATATGATATGATATGATATGATATGATATGATATGATATGATATGATATGATATGATATGATATGATATGATATGATATGATATGATATGATGGATGTGTTCAGTTGGAGCACCCGTAAGTGTATTTGATGGTCTGAGATGATCTTATTGAGAAATTAAAAAAAACAGATATAGAGCAAACAAACAACTCGTAATCAGCAGCATCTCTCTACATTTACTGTATCAACAAAAAAAAAATATGCACAACGTTGCAAATATGTCCCCAGGAAGGCAGCTCACACTCAATTCTACTGCTGTTTAATGAGCCAAATTTGTTTTACAGTGCAATTAAATATCCAGGCAGTGTTACCTCATCAATACTGTATGGGCTGAAAAAAAACCCCTAGTGTTTATGTTCTACACTGTAACCTCTAACCTAAATATTAGGACATGCAGAAATCAAACAAAAAGTCTGACTAAAAATAGAAATACATTTCAGCTATGAAGTGCTAAATACTTGTACGCCAAATGCAGTGATGTGTAAAGGACACAGGCAGGGAGTCATCTGAAACTTGTGCGAAGTTGCCCTGTTCTCTCTGTGAGGGGCCACTTAATTATATCCACCCTCATATCTCCTCTGCTCAGACCCACATGTTCTCACATGGTCGACATGAGTGAGGCTGTTATTTACTACACTGTGTTCATATTTACATACTGCATGTGTCTCAGCTGAATGAAAATATATGTTCATATGTTATAGCAAACAGTGAGCGATGACTTATTTAAAAGCTGGAATTTCCACTGGATTTCATGTTTGTTTAGTCATTAAATAAGGTTTTTGTTCATTGTTCATTCAATTTTATTTCAGTTCATTTTACTCTGCAAGTACAAGTACTGCTTTAAGTTCATTTCAATGAACAAACCAGTTTTAATTAACATTCCATGCAGCCAGATATACAAGTATATTAAGGGAAACCTAGCTATATAGATGATGAAAATCAAAAAATTAAATAGAATGAAAGAATCCACAGTATGAAATATGATTTACATGTCCTTGTTCAATCCATGTTATTTTCTTATGACCATTTAATTTTTACTTATAATGAATCGTTAACATTGTTTGACTCATAAAAAAAAGTAGCAATGTGTAAGACATAATGTTTGAAAATGAGTTGTTGTGTTTTTTATATAAAATGAGCAGTTATATTCATGACGCTTTAGAACAGGCTTCTTCTTCATCTTTTGTTTGATAGCAGGTGTCATCCAATGTTATGGTACTTTACCATAAGAACTCTTGTAATATAATCCTAAATGTGGATCACAGTTAAGCATATGTACTCTATCCCATTTGAATTCCAGGGGACCCCAAGGTTGAAAAACACTAGTTTGACCCCTGTGTAAAACACTTTTGTTGTAGCAAAAAATAAGACATTTTCCTCAGTTCTATATAGTTTTCTATTGCGCAATTTTATGACAATTTGGTATTTATATGTTATATATAAAAACTACTTCTCCACACTTTAGACAAGGTTATAATAGTTTGAGATTTTTCATTATACTTTAGTTTTTAGTTTTGACTTTTTTCTCTCTAATTCAGTTAGATTTAATTAGTGTTTTGAACATATTTTTTTTAATTTTTTTTTAACTGTTTTAGTTTAGTTTGCATACTAGTTTAAGTTTTTTCATATCCTTTATCTCCATAAAGTTATGGATGTATTTTGATGAAACTCTCAGAGATTATTGATAATGCGTCATGGAAGAAACCATTACATTTTAAGCTATAAAGGTCAAAGGTCAAGGTCACAGTGAAGGTCAACAGCTAAAACACATAAGTGGTGGTATCTCAGAATCCAGACAAGATAGTATCAGGTGTTTTTTTATTCACTTCATTTTAACTTCAGACATAAGATGACATAACACTGATAGGCTCGATGACGTCACATTTTGACGTCATATGACATCAAGCAAATAGTGTATTTGCAAACTTTATGACCTTTGGTCTGTGCTCTTGGAGCGCTCTAGTTTTCTTTGATGTCATATTCAAACAAACCCCATACAGGACTCTGCTGTTTTCTCCCAACTTTAGTTATGTTGACAAAGACGAAAACAAAGGGAATTTCACCAATAATGTTTATATGTTTATTTAGTTATGTAAGCATATAATACAGTTTCAATAAGTTATAATTTTGTTTAATTATAGTTTTATTTACTTCATTTAAAGAAAATGTATTTTCAATTCTGGTTGTTGTAATTTCCTTAGTTTTTGTTAATGATAATAACCTTGACACCAGGACAGAAAAACAAAACACTCACACACTAAACATTTAGATATCTAATATGAAAACAAAGCTGACTAGACCTCCAAGACTATTTCATAGTTTTTACTTATTTTTTTGTATTTTTAAAAACTTTATTTTATTTTAATGTATTTTATTTATCAAAGTTGTCTTCCGGTTGTTTTAATTGAGGTATTTTTTTTGTTAACTTTAATAACCCTGGCAGTCGTACACCTAGCCACCTGTTTGGCCTGCCTGCTGTTTCACTTGTGAGCTGTGGACGGCATCTGCTCTGCTGCAGCTCTACAGCACTTTCCACAGTAACCTGAGAGACCGTGAGCTCAAAGCACGGTGGACATTCTTTAATAATGAAGGAACACTCTGCTTACAGTACTGCACTTGGCTTACTCCTGTTGTCTGTGCCGCACACAGGTTTACAGGCAGACAAACACTCATTATTTTTCATCAAGTCTTCTTCAGGTCATTAGCTACCTGAGTATTTACTTTGTTTGGAGGGTGTTAAATGGAAATTCTCAACTGTGGCAGCATGACATAGTGGAATAGACAGACTGATTGATGGTGGCCTTGCAAGAGCTGGTGCCTCTCGCTGCTGCAACAATATAGCTCCACATGTTGTAATTGTAACGATGCAATTCATTTTAGACCAAGGAGGACAGATTAGCCTTCCGTTGTTCAGCCCCTCTGCTGCAAGGCTGACGTCACACCATGCTGCATTAGCCATCGTCACTACTGCAGTACCATACTGGACACCTCTCTGCATCTCCACAGGACCATTCTGAAACTATGGTTCATTTATTGCTCAGGTCTAAGCTTGTAAACTTAGTTTGCTCACCATTTTTTCCTTGCAGTTTTCATGTTTCTGCGCCTCCCTCTGTGGGGTATACTGTATCATCTGTTCCTTCTTCTCCTCTCCACCTCTCCAGCTTCTTCCCACTCCCTCTTCCTGTCGCTGCTGCCTTCACTCTGTACAGCAGATTTGGCTGCTGGACCAGCTCTCTCTGCTTTCTGTGCCTTTGTCGCTTTATAGATAAAACATCAAAGCACATCCTGCTTAGAGAGAAAAAGGATTTCAGAGACATTCACTTGCTCTCATTTTCTCTCCCTCAAATCCCATCTCTGCTCCCTCATTCATC
This sequence comes from Siphamia tubifer, assembly GCA_020466265.1. NCBI lineage: Eukaryota > Metazoa > Chordata > Actinopteri > Kurtiformes > Apogonidae > Siphamia > Siphamia tubifer. The sequence continues at coordinate 34,113,859 of CM035787.1, read as the reverse complement.
TTAATCTGCCTTTCCATAGGTCTTCTCACAGCTTCTTACACTACAGATCACCCATGCCATGTATCCTTTAGGTATGCATATATATATATATATATATATATATATATATATATATATATATATATATATATGTATATGTGTGTGTGTGTATATATATATATGTATATATATATATAGAGAGAGATATAGATATAGATATAGATATAGATATAGATATAAAACTCTTCCTCTTAGCTCCAGTGATGCATTGCCGAAATCCTGTTTACATCCTTTTGTCTCTTCCACTGTACTTTCTTTCCCCCACTTTCGAGAATGTCAAGTTGTTTCTGCCTGGATTGATAGCAGACCTTCATTGATTTTTTTAGGGGCTGACACTGAAGGTCACCGGAAAAGCAAAAGTATCACAGCTCAAGCTGTCTGGAAACAATTTGGAGTTTCAGAGTGGGGGAAGCACTGCAACAGAAGGAGTGTTGAGTGTTTCTCTCTTCTGTGCTCTCTGCTGTCAGTTGTTAGAGGACTTGTAGGGATTCAGCTCCTTGTGTAATTGCAGGGCTTTGGGGAGCAGCAGCCAGAGGAGTTGTGTTACACTGGTAGAGCTATATCTGCCTTTCTGTCATCACCAATCAGGACGAGGGTTATATGTGTAACTATCATTGGCAGTTAATACCTGCAGCTTAAAGAGGCATCCCACATGCCCCAGTGGTCTCTTTGGCTCTAGGAAGCATCCCACCCTGCTGTGCCCCTAACATGTACCTGTCTCATGCCTTTTGCTGGTATCTTGGCCTGAATATTGACTCGACAATACCCATTTAATCCCTGCAGGTTCGATGCTTGTGCATACATATGCACATACAGTCACACACGCTGTCTTGTATTACTGCACAGGAACTATATTTGTGGCTCAACACCTCAGTTGATGCTTTTGAGTTCATTTGATACGAACATGCACATGTGTATCTGGAACAGTTTCCTGGTCCAGTATCTTCTCTGCCAGATCTTGCTGGTGCAGAAAGTAGAGTGGATTTCTGTAATAAAGTACAGCTATGCAGATAGAGATGTTGAATGTGGTGTAGCATGACAGCCTGAACAGGAGTCCAGAAATTTTAATTGACCAGAATCACAGTCTAATTCTAATCATATCTTAGTCCCTGTGGACCAACAGACACATCATCGTTCACACCTGTGTCCATCATGTGTCTCCACAGAGTCCGTCTCACCACTTGTGTTCAGATTGTATTACTGCCTACGACAGTTCTGTAGAAGTTTAGAAGGCGCAGTTAGTATGTCTGTCACCAGACGCCAGATTTATTTCATACATACTCAAAACAACATGTACATGTACAACAAGTACAGATATGCATTATTCATATTAATACATCAAGGCTCCATTTTTAAGGTTTTGGCACAGTCACTAAAACAGACCCCACAACCTGCAGTGATGGTGTATTTTCCACTTTACAGCTTTGCTAGAGCTGATGAAATTTTAGTTGACGATTGATTGTTGGGCCTGTTCTCATTCTGAAGTCATCATATACTGACACTTGAGACCTCAGCATCTGGTTTCAGTACCAGGTACAGGAGAAGTCAATGTTCCTATAGTCTACAAGGCAAAAAGATTAGTGGAAGGTTGTAGTGATAGTTATAATGGAACAACAATGTTTGTTCCCTAACCCTAACTTGACCTTTTTTATAACTTTATAACCCACCCTCTGAAGGAGGAGAGGGGTATTGTTTTTGAGTCGGTTTGTTTTGTTTATCTGTCTGTTTGTCAGCAACTTTACACAAAAACTACTGGACCGATTACCATGCCATTTTCAGGAAAGGTGCCAGGTTGTCCAGAATAGATCCCATTAACTTTTGGTGAATGTAGGTCAAAGGTCAAGGTTACAGTAAACAATAATGTATTTTCGCCATGATAAGAGATAGGGCAAATCAGGTTAAATGTTTGTGAGGGGCGGGTTTTGTTGTGCCTGGCACAACTTGTTGAAGTTGATTTTGTGCCATAATGTAACCAAACTACTACTACTACTGTATTTCACATTGTCTTGGGGATATTACCTAGATTGCGGAGGTTCCCCCCACCCCACGATTATTTCACTATGTCATAGGATACGGGCAACTTCAATAAGTGGACCTTCTGAACTACCACCAACAGTGGTGACTGCGCGCTGTTATTTATCAAGACGCATCGGGGTATCAAGAATATTTATCGTAACTCGTAAGTGTTGGATAATTTGATAACTGGACCTTCTGAGGCAGCCCAGCAACCAGCATGACGTAAGACGTACATAGCCATTGTTGTCGAAGTGGCGTGAAATAGTGAGTCCCGTGTCTCCATACAGAAAGGGCCCCCTAGGAACCTTACGATTACGTTTTTATAACGCGTCAGTTGCTATGGTAACGTCACTTAAAAAAAGCGCCAAAACAAAGCGGCAGCAGAGGAGGAAATCTAAAGACTAGAAGTGGACTAGGGGAGATCAAATGTATTTAAAAAAAATCTTGACCGATCGCTGAGCCTCACTAACCGGTTGAAGTCGGACACTGATAATAGAAAACACTTGCTTTGTCGGCTCACACACACACACGCATCGCGGAGCTCCAGTCACTTTTTAAACACGATATCACTGCAAAGGTCGAGCCGATGTTACAGTATTTTAAAAGCTCATTTTAAACCGTCACACATAGAGAAAATATTCAATCATCAAGTAAAGTCTGCTGCTAAATATGGTGTAAAAAAAAACTTAACTCACAACTCATCCACCGTGCTTTTGGGTTTCATGGTGACACCTTGCTGCTGTTATAGAAGTTCTAGCTTTGTGTTTTGTTTACGTTTTGAGCAAACGTTCTAAACTGGCGCAAGGTGTACCACCTACATTAATTAAGGAAATCCACATCCAAAGTAACATCACAGAACAAGGATGGATACCCTGTTAAACTGTTTGGTTTCTTTGACAATTTTTACGCAAAAAAAGAAAGTAAAACTACTTTTCCTAGTAACTAATTACTTTGCAAGTGGAGTAACGCAGTTAGTAACGCAATTACTTTTTGGGGAAGTAACTACTTGTAATTAATTACTTTTGTAAGTAAGTAACTTACCCAGCACTGGTTGTCAGTCTCACAGTTCTACACCCATTCAACACACAACATTTTAAACAAGTCACTCAATAGTGTCCCCTACATATTTAAACAAAAGTGTGTGTTTCTGGCAGAATTGTGCATCCTGCCCTTGGTATGATGCAAGGACGGGAAAGGCCTTTGACACTGCTTGCAGCTTTAATTTATACTTGTTTTTATCCACATGCGATATTATCACACAAAGTATAATTTAAGTATAAACAGGGGTTTTGTCTCTAATTGTCTGTAACTACAACAGTTCTCATAGCCATAAACCTCTGTATATGTGTTAACATTAATACTAGACTTGAAATGGAATTGTGATTTCACTTTAAAATTTTCAATTTCGTGAAAAGTGACAAAACTAATATAACTAAAACTATGATAAAGTGCAACCAAGACAGTGAGCCTGCTCTCACAGCAGCTTCCACATCTCTTCACATTCTAATGGATGCTCTTAAACAGGATCTTATATTTGTGGCATGGACACTCTCCTGGATTTTCTTTGCTTCCTCTCCCTGATACTGACCATCAATTGTCACTTGTCACTTAACAGCATGTTTTAGATAATCCCACCACTCAATAATGATCATCAGCTCAGTAGGCCAGTGCAGTGATTACACTGGTACTGAAGGAAGGAGAGAATATTCTGGAGGCTAATCTTCTCTGACAGCCTCATCAGTACATCAGAGCACAAACTGTCAGCTGAGAACTGCATGTTGTACTGCACCAAAAACAGGGAGCTGGAAATGTAGTGCTGACTATTTACTGGGATTTAGATATATATATGGGGTTTGTAAATAACATATTTACCCCTGAAAACTGATTGTCAATAAAAAAATAAATAAATGGACACAAAAAACGAGCATGTGAATAAAATTCAATATTTTATTTTAAAAAATGAAAAACATAATACAAACTTGATATCCAGTGTAAATGTTTCTTCTGTCTTGTGTTTTCTTTTTTTTGTAGAGCCAGGCTGAGGCCCACTATAAAGGGAACCGCCACGCTCGACGAGTGAAGGGAATTGAGACAACCAAGTCTGCTCGTCTCCAAGATGGAGAGAAGCAGCCCCCTCCCCCCACTGCATCACCTTCCCCACCCGGGCCTTCACCACCCAGCCCAGAGCCTGATCCTAATAAGCAGGGTGAGCATCACCTGTGACATATGATATTGCACAGTTGTTGTGTGAGGTGATGGGACAGAAACTAAGTAGAAAGAGATAGTGCCCTAGTGTCATGTGAGGAATGCACTGACAACTTCACAGACTGAGTTATTTGAACTGTAGAAGTACTGTTCTTGACTTATAGTGATTTAAATGCTGTCTTACCCCTATATCTAAACACATTCTGAACTTTAATTTATCATGTCCTAAACAGACATTGGTCCATCTTACATCCAGGACTGTCTTAGTGGAAACAGACATGAATGCTTGCCTTCTGAAACAAGATGACAAGCTGATACGCATTTTCTCTCTTTTTTTTTTGGAATTTAATGTCTAAATTATTTTATCATGCTGCCGTAGTTTCTCAAAATCTGAATTGGTCCATCTCTCCAACTGTTTTTCTATGCATTTTCTCCAGTCTATATTATTCAAGACTATTTGATTCGTTTAGATTACATTACATTAGACTAGACTTTATTGATCCCACAATAGTGAAATTTAATCCTCAAGATAGAATAAAGAGCAAGAAAAATAATGTATATGCATAAAGATGCAAAAAAAAAACAAGGTAGCACAAAAAAACTAAATTAAATTAAAAAAAAATACTAATTACCATGAAAAACTATATAGACTATTTAGATATTTACAACAGAGTGGAAACTGCAAAAACAGAGCAGGGTTACACTTGTGTTGTTACAGTCTGACAACAGTTTTCATGCTGCTGTTTAAAATTATTATCAGCATCAAAGACTTAAAAGCAAAAGGAACTCGTTATCTCCAACTCTGTATGTGACTAATAATATCAAGTTTACTTCTATGTTAATAGAGATTTAATAGCCTAGCTTATTTTTCCACCTTCCACCTTATTTTTTCATTTCTATTTTCCTTTCAGTCAGTTTTTTTGAGGACTGGTTAAATACTGAGAAAAGGCAAGAGTGGTATAAATGTAGGTCTAGTCCTGTTTAGCTCACAGGTCACACTATGGGTTGAACAGATCTGCTGACAGACCCAGATGGTCTGTCACAGCTGTGTGTTCGACCTCACCAGGACAGAAGTTCAAGCTCCAGAGTTGGAAAAGCAACGTCATTACTGTCACACTTTCATATCATCATCATCATCATCATCATCATCATCATCATCATCATCATCATCATCATCATCATCATCATCATCATCATCATCATCATCATCATCATCACTGTTGCTTGTGTCACAGATGAATTACTAACCTAAAAACTTTGTGCTGGTTACAGATGACACCCAATCTTCTCCCAGTTCAAATGAGTCACCTCTGACCGCCACCCGCCTTCCGACACCCACAATGAACTCAGTGGATGCAGAGTGTCCCCTGCTGCCCTCAGTGGGCACACCTTTGCCCTCCTCCCCCTCGCCCTCTGTGGCCCTCAGTACCCCCTCTGCAGATCCAGCGGTGGCTGGGCTTCCTGACACCCCGTCCCCGGCACCCAGTCCATCTTCTGGAGAGTCAGAGGAGGAGAAAGCCAAGAAGCTGCTCTACTGCTCCCTGTGCAAAGTAGCTGTTAATTCCCTCTCACAACTGGAAGCCCATAACAAAGGTACAGCTATCAGAGTCATGTTAATTTTATTTCAGCCCAATATTACACATCACAAATTTGGCTCAAGGAAATTTAGAATCTATACAATATAGAACACTCTGTCTTTTATCCATGAGGTAAAAAAAAATTCAGGGTAAGTATATTCAAAAGTACATGAAGTCACAGAAGAAGAAATCAGTTGTGCTTTTACAAGCACCTTTATATAGAGAAGAAGCATCTGACTCTGGCTCTGTTGAGGAAATTCTGTCTTTGTACTGCATCTCACATGCAATACTGCCACTTAGTGCTGTCTGCATTGGTTTGTCGATGCAGCTTTGATTTGATAAAGGTATCATTAGATTCTATTTCAGTATACATTTCTGGCAATTCGTTTATCTTCATTATAAATGAGATAAATGCACTGTTGTTATTTCTACAGACATGATCCCCAAATCACCTCTTAATTCCTCAGTAAACCTGATGCACAGTATAAGGTATTGAGAGTGATTTTTAAAGCACATTACTGCCACTTAGTGGTCAGACCTGCAGGTTAATAAAAACTGCCAACAGTGAGTGGGTTGACTCAATCATACCACATTATTCCACTAATATGAGACAAGTGACGGTATCCTATCCTAATCTGAAGTACCTCTCCACTTACAAGCATGTATATTCGTAATATCCAGTCATTGTCATCTGTGCAGAACAAGGTATGTGCAGAGGTTCACTCTCAACCTCTGCAATCCCCAGAAATATGAACTTTAAGAGACAAATGGACCAACTAAATTTGTGAACAAGCTAAAATGTAGGAGCTTCTTCTTTCTTACTGTGCAACTTGTGCAAGTGTGGTGTGGAAACCTGAAACCATTTGGTGCTCAAAGTGGATTTTTAGATGTGTAGAAGTGGAGAATATCAACAAGCATTAGACCTTAACAATTCTGTTCTTGCAGAGTTAGTAAAAAAAAAAAATTGAGTATGAGTGAAAGAGAAGGCAGGAGTTTAAACACATTTAAGGTCACTGAAGTTTCTAAAATAAAGTTATTACTATTCACTGCAGAAGGGGGAGAAACAGCGGGTGCATTTTGTGGCACGGGTATCGCCTGTGGTATACTTCCGCTATCTCACTGTGGCCCATAGCTCACTTCCTGTGGCACATGGGTCACTTCCTGTGGCACGTTGGTACTGGTACTGATGTTGGGCCTCACTTCCACAGTCTGTTGTACTGCCGCGAGAGTGCGGACGGTGCTGTGACTTCCTACATTATGTGCCAGGCGCAAAGTACACGGCTTAGTACACAGTGCTGGGACCACAGTACCACAGCCGGTACCAGGTGTCCATTCTGGTACTGGTCTGTGCTACCAGGCCGGTGCCGGAACCGACACCTGGTTCCGGCCGTGGTACCATGGTCCCAGCACTGTGTACCAATCTGTGGCACCTGAGACTAAGTCGTGTCACTTTGCACCTGGCACATAATGTAGGAAGCCATGGCACCGTCCCCTGTTTCTGGCAGCAGTATCACAGACAGTGAAATGAGCCCCGGGCCACTGGCCAAAGAGACAGTACCAACGTGCCACGGGCCACAGGAAGTGAGCCATGGGTCACAGTAACATCTCGTCCCTGCCGGGAAGGGGAGTGTATTGTTTTTGGTTCATTTTTTCTGTCTGCCTGGCACCACTTGTTTTTACTTATAATGTGGCTGAGGATGGTCTTACCTTTTTTTTTTTGTTTTAGATTAGTTTTTCTGTATACTTAGTAAGGCTACGACTATATGTAACAAAATCCATGACCGTACTGTACAACAATTTAACAGCGGTGTATTCAAAGCTGCGGTTCAACATATATTAATTATTATAATTATTATAAAACATTCTGTTTTTTTAAATCCAAAAACACTAACATGTCTTTTATTAATCTCCTCATGAAACTATGCGTTTCTTTTTCTTTCTTTTTTAGGTACCAAACACAAAACAATTCTGGAGGCTCGGAGTGGACTGGGACCTATTAAAGCGTACCCACGTCTGGGTCCTAAACCCAGCCCAGACCAGGGAGGGGAGATGACCTCTGACCCTAACACTCAGGAACGCACCTTTCACTGTGAGATCTGCAACGTCAGAGTTAATTCAGAGCTGCAGCTTAAACAGGTGAGAAATGCACATGAGGTTAATTTATTTCATGTAAATATATTTCAGTGTGTACTCATTTTTACTTTATGTTTCAGCATATATCGAGCCGGAGGCATCGTGATGGAGTTGCAGGGAAACCAAATCCTCTTCTCAGTCGGCACAAGAAGCGCACAGACTTTATGGTAGAGCTTCAGTTTATCTCATATAGTCAATATTCTCTATATGTCCTCATAAAGCTTTTACTTTTGTGTTGGCAAGGTTACTTTTGACATGTAATTAAAAGGTACTTTTTAATATGTTATACATTGTAATTTATTGCATTTGGTTCCCTTTTTTTACTGTAATCTTTTAAAGTGGGCCTTGTGTTCATGTTAGTACAACACAGAAGGGAAATGAAAGCCAGTATTTCAAAAATAAAGTCATAATAGTTAAGAAAAAAGATGACATTAGCAGAATGATGTCCGTAGGTGAGATGTTGTGAATGTAAAAACCACAAGATTCTATTTTGTCTGAATCCTGATACCACTGATATGTTTTAGCTGTTGATCTTTAGTGTGACCTTGACCTTTGACCTTCATTGCTTAAAATCTAATGGGTTCTTCCTTGACCCATTATCTGTCATTCCTGATAGTTTAATCAAAATCTGTACAGAAATCTTTGCATAATGCTGATGAAAAACAGACAAACAAACAAAGGGACTTGAATTTAATACCTCATTGGTGGAGGTAATAAAATAATTTTTGAGAAGAACAGTCATAATAATGTGGCAGAAGTCAGAATATTGTGACTATGAAGTTGTAATATTTTTTTTTTAACAAAAAGTTATTATGAGAATGTGAGCACAGGTAAATGCACATTTAGTATAGAGCATAGATAAAGTATATGGCAGACAGAATGTACTAAGATCTAAACCCACTGTAATCAAGGTTCTCATTTCATTTCACTCTTCTCAGAAACTGTAATGAAGTACACTTAAATTAATTTTGTAAGTTAATAACCAGAACAACCAACTGTTAATGTGTCACATTTTCTTACAATGTTTCTTGATTTTCTTAAAGGAACTTCCAAAAACACTTGGAGCTGGACTGCTACCAAACCCTCTGGCCATGGCCGCAGCCATGGCAGCGGCAGCCTCCTCTAATCAGCTGGCGTTACGTCCTCCTGGCCCAACCTCCCACCCCCATGCCCATCACCACCTCCTACAGGGAACACCCCTCAGCCTGCTGAGGCCTGCTCCAGGGCCCATCCGCACCACGCATGGCCCAATCCTTTTCACCCCGTACTAATGGTGAAAGAATGAGGATGAATGAGGAAGAAGCACACTGTGAAGCGGAGGCCTGCAACCAAGTTCCATTAAGAGCCAAAACCACAGACTGATGTGACTCCAGCTGCTGTTTCACTCCAATAAAATACGAACTCACAACTCTTTATGGTTTATTTGGTAGCTGCAGACCAGTGCTGTTGTAAAAGGAAGAACTGGAGATAATGGAAGAAACTCTGAAGAGACTGTATATTTTTCCATCTTTCTCTGTTTCCCTTCATCACTTCACTATCTGCCAATCAACAGATGGACTCTGCAGATACTATGAAGAGTATAAAACAAATCTCTATCCAGCATGGACCTCTGTCAGCATCCTTCAAATGACTAAATATCTTCCTCTAACACATGATCCACTGTATCTGAATCAAAACCCTACCTCTCTTATGTTTTTTCATCTCTGCAAGGACTCATTACATATCCAAAGCACCAACATTATCAAAACATGCCTGCTGGGTTAGATAAAGTAGTTGCCTCTGATGTTAGCTGGTATCATACTGTAGCTGTCACACTATAGTGGACTGCACCACTGTAATTTTGTTTTTGTGGCCTATAAAGACTGACCATTGCAGTACTGTTTCTGACATTTCTCTGTACTGTATGTTTAGATTTACATAGGTGGCCAACATGGTCTATATTTACCTCTGTGGGACAGAAACAGGAACTGAAAGAGGAACAGCAAATGGCATATATTACATTACGTCTTAACACTTTGACAAAGAGAAACCTGTTACAAAAGTGATCATGTGTGGATTGGTAAAAAAAAAACATTAGTGTTTACCTGCAAGGTCTGTGTAAAAGAAAAAAAGAAGAAGAAGCAAAAGGCTGGGCAAAAGAAGAAAATAGTGATGGAAGTTTCTTAGTAGTTTTCTAAGTGGAAGTCCTGATGTAACTGTCTGTAGTTGAATGCCCCCCATAACAACCATGTGAATCTGTGTGTAGAAGAGTGTCTGAAAAAGCACATAGATACAAGTTATGTGGTGAGAAGTCTTCATGTAATTGACTTAAAATACACTCAAAGACTTATTGTTTTCTTTTTTTCGTCTGCACCTTATTGCACAAGACAAAGAGCTTTCAGTGTCTTAAAAGAATAAACAATAATAACAGTATCAACACTGTGAGCATAGCAAGAAAATGACTGATTTATGAGTTTAACAGCAGGTATTTGCATTATGTGCACATTTAATTAAACACGATCCCATACTAGGAGTGTGAGCGGTGGGACAACAGACACCAGCATTACTGTATGTTACAGAAGGAAAAGGACCACACACACACACAGATGAGTAATTGTATGCAAAATAAAATAAAATTTTTTTTTAGTTACGTAGACATTAGATGAGTATGTTCTACCTACATGAAGTATCCTGATAAGACTGTTGTGACGATTTGTGAAAAATATTAGAGGGAAGCTTTAGGAAATGGAAACTGTAGCAATACTTTGAGCACTCCTGCTAACTTTTCTTGTAAACTGCAATAAAGAGAAAATGTCTACAAATGTATTCACTGTTATTTAGGAGAAATGTATACAAACATTACTGTACATGTAGATTAGGAAAAATGATAAATGTTGAGGCTTCCTAATTGTTAAATTATAACAAGATTATATATATATATATATATATATATATATATATATATATATATATATATATATATATATATATATATATATATATATATATTTATATATATATAAACTAAATCTCTGGTGTTAAGCCATGTTCGGAAATTGTTGAATTATTTGAAATTTTTTTCATTTTCTTTTTCAGATGTAACAATATATGACATTAACAATAAATCACAAAGGTATTTGGTTGTAAAAGTGTTGCAGTACTGTGATCATGTGAGTACACAATGTTAGTGATATGAGTAAAAACATTTTTAAAAAAGACCGGTGCAACGGGGTGGGTGAAAAGTAACCAGGCATTAGAAACTACTTATACAATTGTTAATATCACTAAACTCATGACAAATCATTGTTAAACAGACAACAGTGATGTGGATTTCTTATTGTCTTATTTCTAATTCATGGATTCAGGAGGTTCTCAATAATCTCCCAGACAATGTCCCTCAGAAGGTTGGTCATTCCATCCCTGTCCATTTGACGAAACTGGTTGACATCATCAAATATGAAGATTTACTGTCATTTTCCCATGTAATAAATAATGTTTATCGCCTGTTTTAATAAATTTGTAATAGGAATATGGATTGTATTACCACTTGTAATGCCTAGTTACTTTTCACCCAGCCTGTACTTTAATATAACCACTCGGGGATTTTACAAATATTTGAAAACAGATGTTGATTTTGGTTGTTTGTTTTTGCTGGGTTTCACTCACCGTAAACCCAAATGTTCAGAATAATTAAATATATTAAGTTGTGAATACTCAAAGTTTCAGAAATAGTACTACTAACTCAAATGTATTAAGTTGCTGTAACATGTTCTTCTTTTTAAGTACTTCCAACTAATATTTTCTTTATTAAGGTGAACTACTGTGGATATAAGTGAACATAACTTAAAAACATAGATGAGGTACAACTAACAATTAAGTCATTAAATGCTTAGAATGACATTGTTTTGTTACTTCTATTGTTTCAAATAAGGATGATTGAAAAAATAAACTTAAGTGATGTAGTAGATGCTGAAATAAAATTTCAAAGCACTCCAAATAACCACCAATATCTATCACACCAAAAAAATTACAATCACAAAACACAGTAATTTTATTCAGGGGCGGCTGTGGTTCAGTTGGTTGAGCGGGTCGTCCAATGACTGAAGGGTCAGAGGCAAAGACACTGAACCCTGACTTCGTCTCCCAGTAGGACTGACAGAACCTTAGAATACTAAGTTAATAAGTTAATTTAAGTATACTTCAATAAGCATCTAAATTTTAAGTTCATCAATTTAAAATAATTGAGGAAGTCAATTGCCTTAATTGTTTTAGTTCTGCTAACGTATTTGGGTTTACAGTGCTGATACATTTGCAAGTTTTATCCTTCCATTATTTTATATTAATAATTTTTGTCTACATTTTGCTTACTGTGCAGTACATACCACTGTTGCCTCACAACAACAATGTCTTCGGTTTGATTCCAAACAGGGACTTTTCTAGGCGTAGTTTATATGGTCTATGTGTATATATATATATACAAAATAAAATAAAAATGTCAGTACCCCTAAAATATTTTAAGAGTGCTTTGAAACAATTTGGGCTAAAACCACTCATGTTATTAACAGTTTTACATTATATATAACACAATAATATGTTTTATCTATAAAACATGTGATCAAATTATGCCATTACAAAAAAGCCAAGAAGGCTTTAGTACTTCTGTTGGAAATATGCAACATTACTCTTCCTGTATTTAGACATAAAGAGGAAAAACCCAGCTTCATACCGTTTCACTGTCGTAGACGCTTAAGCAACACAAGGGTCAGATATAATGAACTGCCTGCAGGAAATGTGTCATTGTACATATCAGACTTCTGCCATATAACACAACGAAGCAACAGCATCTGTCAGCTCCAAGGTGAGAAACTGTCACTTATTTGTTCTGTTCTGTTTAATTAGAACATATGTTTGCCTGATAGTGATTTCCTATATTTTATAGGAGTTTAAACAACAAAAACTACATATCTATTCAGAAATGTAAGAACTATTCATTCCCCTCTGGACTTGTTATTTTAGGGTTATTTCAAAAGTATTTTTTCTTCTTACTGTACTGTGAAAAAAAAAAACCTTGTACATACAGACTTTTGACAATTATAATTTTTCTAAAGAACTATAAAGCAATTTCTAAGATATTTCAGTTTCAAAGAGGAGGATGTAGGTGTCATTCAGTTCCTTTTTCACTTGTGGTACTATGGAACCCACAGACAGGAAATGGTTGAATTTATGTTTCACTATCTGTGATGACATTTTAAATGTTTAACACACATTGTCATTTTTGTTAGTTCAAAAAATGATGCTGAACTACACCAACCAAACAGAAGAGGACCTGTTCTCCTGCTACAGCCCTTCGGTGGTAGAATACCGGTACTTCGCTGTGGTGTGGGGGTGTATGGTGACCATCACTGGCACCATAGGGAACATGATGACTGTTCTAGCCTTCATCTCAGACACACGACTGAGGACTCGGTTCAATCTGCTGATTGTAAACCTGGCTGTGGCTGACCTCCTGTACTGCACCATCCTTCAACCCATCTCAGTCGACTCCTACCTGCACCTCAGATGGCGGAGTGGTCCACTGTGGTGCAGAACCTTTGGCCTACTCCTCTTCCTCTCCAACTCGGTGTCCATCATCACCCTGTGCCTGCTGGCGGTGGGCCGATACCTTCTGGTAGCAAAGCGAGCTTTGTTCGACCGGGTTTTCTCTAATCATGGCATCATATTTCTTCTGATCTCAGCATGGGTGCTCGGCCTTATAAGCTTTGGCCCACTTTGGAATGTTTTCGTATTTGTGCCACAGGTGTGCACATGCAGCTTCCATCGCACCAGAGGCCGCCCCTACACCACCATCCTGCTCTTCTTCTACTTTTTTGTTGGACTGGGCTGCGTTGGTGTTTTCTACCTCCTCATTTACAGACGTGTTAAGATTGCATCACAGGCTCTGCTCCGGTATAGGCTCAGCCGACGCTCGTCCAGGAAGAAACCAGTTTTGACTCATGGTACAGATGACAGCGGTGTGGAGAGTGGTGTTGTCAACACATGCAGCTCTGATATAAGCACCTATGTAGAACAGGCTCAAAAACAGAATGAGATCACCAGTGATAACTCTTCACAGTCAAACCAGGGTTTCTCCAAGTCCATAAATTCATCAACCACCAACAAGCCTCACCCTGACACTGTCTCTTCACCTCCTACATCTGCATCATCTTCATCCCACTCTGCAGCTTCAGGAGACACTAATGAGTTTAAGCGTGTCACACGCATGTGTTTCACTGTTTTCTTGTGTTTTGTTTTCTGCTTCATGCCCTTTATTTTCCTCAATATAGCCGACAAACAGAACCGTGCCCCACATGTTGTGCACATGCTCTGTGCAAATCTCACCTGGCTCAACAGCTGTATTAACCCTGTGCTCTACGCTGTAATGAATCGACAGTTTCGACAGGCCTACCATGTGTTGCTCACCAAGGCCACCACACCCTTCACCTCCTGGTGGTCGCACTAAGCTCCTAACTTCCTGCAACAGAAATTCACATTTCTTCCTATGAACAGTGTATGACAATAAAGAATGCAGTGAAGCCTTCATTCATCTGCTGTCAACCAGATGGTTTCCTGTGCAATGACATTGGCCAGTGAAAGACAAGGGAAGAAAATAAAATATGTGGCAAAAAAAAAAAAGTTAAGGTATCAGTAAATGTCTGATCTTTTTTAGATGAATGTTGATTTAGGACCCAAGTGAAAGTGAAATAAACCAGATGTTTATTTGTAATTTCAAATCAGTCACAAAAGATGCAACACACAAAAAATAATCCAAATACACAAGTAAATTTAAGCACAACAAAGCATTGAAATATTTTGAAGTGTTCCATGAAAAATGCACATTAAAAATATAATTATTACAATATAAAAATAATTTGTAGAAACAGTTAGTATGACTTTATTGCACAATCACACAAAGTCAGATATTGATGTTCAGTCCTGTGATGAAAAATTGTCATATTTATTTAGATGATTATATATAACTTTTACATGTCATTGTTTGTGCATTAAACTGCTTTTTTCTACAAGGATACATTGCAATTTATATGAGATGTATTTGTATTTATGTATGTGTGTTAAGATTGGGTGTTTTGCCTAATAACAATATGTGCAATTATATTCCAATATGCAAATAATATATGTATATGTATGGACAGAACAATAGATAAGTAAATAAAGTACAGATGATCTTTTACATATCCTGTTTTATTCTCAAATGAACTACTTGTCTTTCTGTATATTGTTTTTGTATTTTGTATTTGACTTCAATTTCCCCACAATCTCTTACTATTCATTCATGTTCTGACCCTTCTTCACCCTCACTAGGGTCAAGGGGGTTATTTGGAGCCTGTCCCAGCTACATATCAGCAAAGGCGGGGTACACCTTGGACATGACACCAGTTTATCACAGGGCTGAAATGTAGACAAACAACCACTCTCACATTCATACCTAAAAATTTGATTAACCAACAAACTTATCAGTGAATGTTTTTGGATGAAGGGAGGAGGCCAAAGTACTCGGAGAGAACCCATGTAGACAAGCAGAACATGTAAACCACATAGAAAAGTCTCTCCCCCTCTGTTGGAATCCAACCCAAGACCTGTTTGGTGTGAGGCACAAATGCAATCCACTGCACGGCCATGTTACTCATGTCATGTCATCTTATTTTACTTACCCTAAAAAAAAATACAATTTCTGGCACTTTCCACAGTTGTATGATAACTAACACACTGGACATCATCAGCACATTTAGTTTCGGTGGTTTCTATTGTGACATAAGACAATCCTGTTACATAACCAGTTGAGAAGAATCCAGACTAATGCAACAAGCCAATTTAAGTAACATGGGAAGTTATGATGACTGAGCTGGGGCAGGCTCCAAATAAGCCCCCTGACCCTAGTGAGGGTGAAGAAGGGTCAGAACATGAATGAATAATAAGATAAGATGGGGAGATTATGGGGAAATTGAAGTCAAAATATATAATCAGTTACTGCAAATGCTAAAAAAAGAAGTAAAAAGTACAGTTGTGTGTAATAGTAATGTGGGTTTTATTGTGGAATAGGGATGTTACTATGTATTTAAGGACTGGCAAGACAATGTGTATGAACAAAACTGTTAAACACAAATGAATACCAGCTCATAATGTAAAACACCAGAAAGTGACACTGGCTGTTTTATGTCCAAAATCCTGATGTGTGTAATAACTCTAGTGTACAGCAAAGACATGTAATTTAATGACTGGAGTAATATGACGATACTCTAAAGCTGAGGTTATGTTCTCCTACAGTTTATGTATGTAGTTTACATGTATATGTATGTATCTGTGTATAGAAATGCATGTACTGGTACATATTCTTGTGTTATAATATTTATGTAAACATATTCAACTGCTTCTGTTAACCAACGGGTAATAATTCCCACTCCTCAATAACATATTTTAAACATACTGGCTCTACTTTGAACTCCACTCATTTCTATGGTGATGTTTTGAGTCCCTTTGTTTTCCTTTTTATCCATCAAGGATGTTAAGACTTCATTACAGCCTCTCAGCATAGTTACCTTAAAACTGCAGTACCACTTTGTATGAAACTGAAGGAAGGCTAAGGCTAGGGCAAGGTCAAGATGCAAACCATAACAGGTTTTAGATATATACAGCTTCCTGCTGCACCTGGAAAAAGTGATCAGCTGGACTAAAAGGTTTCAAGTACATACAGTACAATTTTTCATAAATGTTTATTTCAAACAGGATACACAAGGTCAAAAACAATAAATTACCATTATATGCATCTTTTTTTAATCATCCACTATATCTGTTCTTGGATATAGCATCTAAAAAACCCAGTGCCTTAAAAGTAAATGAAATTAAAGCTGTAAGCAGTCGCAAAGGCCTTCGCTGTCCTGCGCGACGCCATCAGCGAGATGGACATGGTCCATGGCAAAGGCCTAATAAAGAACAAATAGGCCTATTATTATTCCTGATTAAATTTAATAGAAAGAACATGACATATTACTATGCAGCATATCTATTAAAATGTCACAGTATTATAGTACTTAAAGTAGAGTTGCTATGAAAGTTAAGATAACAAGTTTATGGTATAAACACTGTAATATACAATTCTGGAAGATAAATTAGCAGATCAGTCTGAGACGTGAACACCAGTGAAGGATGAGGAGGGCAGACACCAAGGTGCCATGAATCCAATGTGAGATGCTGATATTTTTGTACTAGGAGTGACATGAAATTCCAAATAGTAATAATAGAGTCTCCTGGAATATGCCAAGACATAGTAAGCACAACTGATGATCAAAGTCACTCAACCAAATATCCCTTTGTGAACTATTCGGAAGTTTAAACATGAATACTTTGCCGTTTTAACATGAATGAACACTACATTTATGTAGCTGTTCATGTACAATATGTGGAAATGTTGCAACTAAGTAGTTAATAGTGATTGTAGAACTGTAAATGGAGCTGACAATCAATTGTTAAAAAAAAAAAAAAAACCGTTAAAAAAAGTGGTTGCTTATTGAAGTACACTTTCACAAGGTGGTGGGAGCAGGTCATGAAACTCTGCAAGATTGAAATCAGACACATCTGGCACACCCTCCATTAGTTCAGACAACAGGTTGGGGTTGTTGAGATAAGTTTGCAAGTCGTCCACAGAATTTTCAACACCTCCAGACACCATGGGATCATGATAAACATCCAGAGGCAAAGCCACCGCAGGATGACTGTCGTTTTGTTCTAAAGCACAAAAGAGAAGAGACAAAGATTTAGTTTCTCAGACCCCAACCAGCTGCTACAGCTTTGGCTGGGAAACTGAAATAGAAAATGTGATATTCCTTAAACAGTGACAGATTTAACAGGACACACTTAACAACTGGGTACAGTGCCGACATTTTATTGGACTTCATCACAATAAACCAGTTTTATTTTTTCTGTTGTGCCAGTGACATTATACAACGTCATGTTGAATTCACTTGGCTCACTATTCACATTAAACACACAAATCTGTTATGAAAGTCAAATAATGTATTTGAAAAATGCTTCAACAACAACAACAAAAACTTATTTGCCAATTTTCTGCCATTTTGGCCTCAAATGAATGAATGAAATATCTTTGTTTTGGACTTTTTGTGAACAAAGTTTTCTGAGACAGTGAATGATTCATAGAGAAAGTAATCGACAGATAAATTAATTCAATCAAGGTTAGTAGTTGCACTGTTCATTTAATAATAAAACAAACAAAAGCACAGTGATCTCCATGCTGTAGAGCTGAATATAAAGTTAAAATAATGTACATGCCAATCATAACAGCCAAGAAACCAAAGCTGAAAACTACTAGCATTTATGACATGTGATAAATCAATTCAAATAAACACATATTGAAGCATCAGTATGGGCTGGAATATGTGCCACTAGAAACTGAGTTTGAATAATGAAAAATGAATATGAATTGTATAATTTGAAACTGAAGTTTTTAAGTTTTGAACCTAAGCCAAAAGAATTTGAGAATGAATGCAAGATTATAAAATTCAGTTTCTCTGAAAGTATATTTTATCCTGACTGACAATTAAACTCTATATATTTTCACATTCAGTTTCAGTTTATTGTGACAGAAGAGCACAGATACAGCCATTCAGAACCCAAGTGTTTCAGCCAATAACATAGTAGTAGTTGTCAAGGAAATGAAGGAAGAAATGTTTGGTGGCCTAGAAGTGTCACAACAACACAATAAGTTCTAATGGAAGTTCTCCCACAATGGAAGCAGGTGGTGACAGGTATAGACTCGGTGATGAAGTAAATCGTTCATAAGTTTAAAATTATTGCGGTCACTAATGAACGGTGCTGATACTTACCATTGTATTTCCATATTTTTCCATCTAGCCTCAGGCTATTATAATAATCATACAGTTAATAGTTAGCAGCGTACTTATCAACATTAAAAAGCTCTGTTACGGACCCAATCCAATGACAACAGGACTTACAGGCTCATACCAGATGTGACTGCACATGCTCTGTTGGAATTAACGTTACTTGTCTCAAGCTGTAAACTACAAAATACAGAATGTAAATGCACATATAAGTTACCTTTCACCAAACGGTCAATACATTTTTATCTGTAAGACAAATGAAATGCAGCCTTAATAAGATCAGAGCTGGTATGATGTAATTACAACTAGCAGAAAATAAAACTGAAAAATATTCCAAGAGTACATTCAGTTTTCTTTCTTCCTACAGAGTCAAGTAACATTACTTACATCAGAGCATATAACAATAATATTCATATCTAGTATGAGCCTGTACATGTACTTTCATTCAGGTTAGGATTGCCAACTACCAACTGTATGGTTATAATTACAGCCCAAGGCTGTACAGAAAATCTATTAAGTTAATACAGAAAATCTATTAAGTGTCAACATTCTAGAAAAACAGACTGCCTTTATTATCATGGCATGGCATCTGTAGATATATGTGGTCTACATATTGCCTGTGCCATGATGATAAAAGCATTTTAATATTTAGAAAGAGTGCCTTGGAGTTTTTACCCAGTCTGTTTTTCTACATTACATATCCCTTTTTCCAAAGACCTCAAACAAACTCTACTTTTTTGGTCCTAGAAGCATTCCTTTTCATGAATTTGAAAGTATCGACATTGTCCATTAGCAACAGTAAAACTTATGATTTACTTACTTAATCATAGTCTGCTAATGTCACCACCCATTTCTGTTGTGGGAAAACTTCCATTATAGCTTATTGTGTTGTGTTGCAATTAATTGTGTTACAATTAACTATGTTATGTTGCATTTTTTGTGTTGCTGTGACACTTCTGGGCTGCCAAGCACTTCTTGCTCCGTTTCCTTAACAACTACTCATTGTCCAATAAGGACTTGTGTTTATCTGCACTTGATTGTTCTTGCGAGAACTCAATGTGAAAATATATGAAATTGAATTTTTATGGAAGATGAAATATATTTTCAGAGAAACTGAATTTAATTTCATAACCTTACATTAAGTTTCACATTTGACTTAAGTTCAAAATTGATGCATTCAATTTCCAATTATACAATTCAAATTGAGTTTTCATGATTCAAATTTAGTTTCTGGTGGAAAGTATTTTAGTCAGTATATCAGAAGAGAAAGACAAATCAAATGTGTTAGTTCAACCTAATCACCTGGACACCAGTTCAAATCACCAGTGTGTACATACATGCAGTAGAAGCAGCCAACACCTACAACAGATATTAATAAGGTGCTGGAGAATTTCAAAGCCATGACCTGACATGTATTGTATATAGAAAGCATTTCGCCATTGGTTTAATAAACCACAAGGCCTCAACAGAAATGGCAGAACAGAGTTCTACAATGCGAGGGGAACCATTTGTTTGACGAGGTTTTGGACGGGACAGCAGGGAGAGCTAGGACTCACCAGCTGCCTCTCCATACGGGCCATTGATTGGCTCCAGACCTTCACCCTGTGCCACGTCAGACATGGGTGATTTAGCATCCAATGTGTTCCTACATGACCAACAACAAACAGCCATTATAACCAGTTGTTCGTACATTAGTCGGACATGCATTCCTCCTTCCATGAAGTATGCACATCTACGGAGCTGTTAGGGTGTTGCTTTTGCAAACACACATTTCAAATACACAGGGCGTAGAACAATCACAGGATGCGTTTCTCTGAAATAAAAAGCAACATTTTTAAAACCAGCCTGAAGAAACGTAGAAATAAACTTACTCTTTTGAAACAAACATCCACTTGGTTTTGAAGTATTTCTTGTAAGGACTGTGTTCTGAAAGAGAATTGAGTTAAAACGTCACAATGATTGTCAAAACCAACATACAGTGGTGGAGACTCCCAGGTCCATAAAGTAAAAGAATTACCATGTATAGGTTCTACCCTCTAACACAGGTGATTCCACTAATTATTTCATCTACCTCAATGAGGAGTTGTACTCCACAAACTGGACAGTGAATGGTTGGAACAAATACATGGCAGGACTTCAACTTTATGGAGCTTAGAATCTCTGGAAACTATTGTTGAAAATTGTAAACATTTTACAACAGTGTTTTAAAAGGTACCATTATAGTTTCTGAACAAAGCAGATATAAAGGTTAAGAGACAGAAAATGTTATGTTCATTTTGTTGAATTTCCACAAATAACTTATTGTGTCCTTACCCCCTCCCTTTTCTGTGTAGTACTTCCCAAAAGCTTCATCTTTGGGAATATTTGGAAACAGGTAAAGGAGTGGGTTTTCTGGGACATTGTCAGTTTCTAAGATCTGGAAATTCCTGATGATTTCATGGAATGGCACCTGACTGAGGTCCACTTTGGTGAAGGGCTGGACTGTCTTCACGTCTGGTTCACCTATAACAGACAAATCACAATCATACACAAGAACAAGTGGCTGGCCTAAGAGCGTGTGTGTGTGCATGTGTGTGTGTGTGTGTGTGTGTGTATGTGTGTGTGTGGTGTCTGCACGGTTCTAAGAAATTGATACATTTTAAGTGCCCAATTTGGTACCTATAGTTGAACAATAAACCCATCTACATATTATTATATATCTCGGTAAATTTATAGGACCAATATTTTGGGACATGTTAGTAATTTTGGAATACAGTCACCATTGCTATGCCCATGACGGTTAATGGCAAACATAGTACCATGCTGCATGATGCAAAAAGTTAACCAGAAGCAGAGTACCAGATGACATGATACAAAATTAATTTCTCTGCAGCATAAAAACTACCACATCTAGAACTCAAGGTTCCCTGCAGGTTAATGTAGTAGTCTCAACATTATTTACAGAAAGGTAAAAATGTCTACTCAGAAAGATTTTAAAATAATTATGCATCATCATTATCATGAAGTAATAAAAAATAATGAAAGCATGTCACCTGTCATGGTAGTTTCCACCCAGGAGAAGGTGATGCCTCCAACGACACTTTCACTGAAGCGTAACAAGAAGGTACCTCTCTGTTTTTTTTTTAGCATTGCCTTCTCTTTGCCTCTGGTCACAAAACCCATGATGAGGCTACAAAATACAGAAAATGTCTTGGTACACAACTGTCTTCTCGAACATGAGTTAAACAAATATAGATTCAGAATCACCCATACCCGTCCCTCCACAAGTCTTCCAGATATGACTTCACCATCACCACGATGCCATCAAACCACACCCAGAAAGTCTCTGGAGTATTTTCCTGTAGGAGGAGAAGGCAGAGTGTGGTCACAAGCATTTCTACACATAAACAATGGAGGAACAAGACTGGCCATACTGTATACATGAATAAAAGCCAGATCTGTTACCTTACTAAATTTTGACCAAGCTACTGTAAAGGTGTCGTAGTTTTGCTGTTTACCTGGTGGGATAAAAAAAAATAAAATAAAAAAATTACATGACAGATGATTCACCGACTAGATTTTCACTGAAATCACAGCATTTATGCAAACAAATCTGACACATCTTCCACCGAAGTCAAAATGAAGAACAAAAGAAATGCGTTTAACAGTGGTGGTAAAGTGACAATAAATGAATGCACCCTATTTTAAAGACGGAGTAACCATCAAAATTAAGAAATTAAATCCACAGAGGGACATGGTTTACCAAAGAGCCTGTGTCCAATCATATCCAGCTGCTCTTTATTCAGCCCACGTTTGGTCGTAGAAAGAAACTGCCAGCTCAACATCTCTCCAAATTGGAGCCAAGTTGCTGTAGAAGAGCCGGCGAAGAATCTGATGTCCTGTAGAAACACATACATGTGTAATAAAACAAACTGCAAGGATGTTTACATATATTTAAAGAAAGGACAGGTTGTCATATTACGGATTCAGTGACAATGAAACATGTACAGTATAAAGGTATACAGATTTTATTGTTTTGATGTGTTTGTATGTTTTATACAACATATATAATTGTGCATGTCACTTCAGTAGTGTCCGAAGTGGAGCAAGGAGTATTTATTTAGTATTTATTTATTTATTGAATTTTTAAAAAAAATTTTTGGTCATCCGTCTGTTGTTAGCAACTTCACGCAAAAACTACTAGACCAATTTCCATGAAATTCCCAGGTAAGGTGCAAGGTGGTCCAGAATAGATTTCCTTAAATTTTAGCTTAAATTGTAGCTCAAAGGTCAATATCACCAATAATGTGTTTTCGCAATGACAATAGAGCAAATCAGGAATTTCCTTTTAATTTCTGTACACTCAATTTTGTATGTAGCTTCTTTTTGCTCTCACTGTAGAGAGCACATGGAAAATTATTGCTATGGAAATAATGCTCCTTTTCTGTAGGCACTGGTATAAACTAGCATAACTCTAGGACAAGGCTGGCCAGAGCTTTGCAAGGAGATGCACATTTTTAGATTGTCTCATGAGTATTTGGTTTGAAATGGAATTTAAAATGCATACACTTATGCAATATGCTTTAATTGTTTTTTAATATTTGAAATTAAAGCAGATTTTGACTTTTTATCAAATCAAGAAGCCTCTTAAACAAATGTTTAATAGTCACTGAGGTAACTGCTCCTACTTATAGTTTAACAAGTATTCTAACATGCATTTTGTAGTCAACTGCAGGCATTTTAAACTATTATTATTTGTAGGTTGATTCATATATAAATTACTAATGTATCATTCATAATTAAGTGGCGCCATGAAAAAAGAAGCTACAGTCAACAATCATTCCACTTCTAAAATGTTGCATAATTTAGACTTTGCTGTGGAAGATGGTACATTATTTGACATGAAAAATTATTCCAATCATCTGCTTTACAACTCATAATGTTACTTTTTAACCAAGCTTACCCTCCAAACACCTGTTTCTTATGTATTCTAATAGCTGAACAGAATAAGTCGACTAGTTAATGCAGTGATGTGATAATTCACCTTTGTGTCCTGACTGAGCATGTTGAACCAGAGTATGGAGGCCCATGCACTCTGCTGTTGGCTGGAGTTGGAGATAATGACCACAGGGAGGGAGGATGCCTTGTTTGGATGCCAGAGAAAAACAACATTAGGACCTACATTTTAGATCAGGGTTCAATCATATGATACTCTTTTTTTTTATATACACACACACACAACAAAAATGTATGATATATACAATCTATGAAAATAAAAACAGAAAAAGAGAAGAAACTCTACCAGAATATCCACCGACATGCCTTTCAGCTCAAACACAGTGTCAAAGTAGATAATGTGCAGTTCTTCTGTGACGCTCAGAGAGATCTATTTAACACCATGACACGCAAACATACATGAAGACCATTATTTGTTTTTTTACACTTCATAATTCTTGAATTATTGCAGTAAACTGTAAGTAAGGAGGCCTAACTATTGCCAAAAAGGTTAACTCACATCACTGACACCTTTTCCACCACCTCCACACTTCTGCTCCTTCAGAGTCTACAATGAATGAAAAACACAGAATAAGTCTAACACAATAGTGCTAATATTAAATAGTAAAAATGGTTCTGGTTAATGAATGACATTAGATAACATATATGTACAACCTATAACACCTTGAAATCTTATAAATAAATACAATAATTAGAAGGTATTAAATTTGAGTCTATCTGTCTGTCAGCAGGATTACACAAAAAGATCTGAATGGATTTTGATACAATTTTCAGGATGTGTTGAGATCGTCACAATGAACAAATTATTATATTTTGGTGGTGATCCAGAAGAGATCCTGGATTCTGAATCACTTGGAAAATTTACATTGCGGTAAATGGAGAATACATTTCAAAGAATCCAGGATCTCTTCCGGATCACCACCAAAATTTCATCATTTGTTCCTTGTGAAACTCCCAACACATCCTAAAAATTTTATCAAAATGCATCCATACGTTTTTTAGTCATCTTGCTAACTATCAGACAGACAGACAAACTGGCAAAAACATAACCTCCTTGGCAGAAGTAATAATAATAGATAAGATTTATATAGCACTTTCTTATGTACACACATACTCAAAGTGCACAATGGATCTATTATTCATTCATTCTTATCACATGCTCCCTCTGGTGTCACAGTTGCCTTGGGGCAGACTGATAGAGGTGTGGCTGCCATTTTGCATCTACAGCCCCTCTGACCACCACCAAACATTCATATGCATCCATACACCAGTGTGAGCACAGGAGGAAAGGAGGGTGAAGTGTCTTGCCCAAGGACACAGCAGCACATGACTAGGACAGACCGAGCGGGATTCGAACCATCAACCCATCAGTTATAGATGACCCATATCAATATCACCCACCAGATGTCTAAAATCTGCAACCATGCCTCCACTCTGGCTCTCAGCCATGTTTAAGGCCTTGCTTTTGGTCCCCAGAACATTAAAACGACGATATCTAAAAAGAAAGATTCAATAAAAACAACACGTTTAACAACTCAGTTTAATTGTTCTGAAAATACTATTTGATATGAAGAAGAAAGTTAGAGGAAAATATACCAACCCCTTGATCTGAGGAGCCTCCCTGATTTAAGAAGGATGAAAAAAAAAACTATGTCACAGGGTGTATCTACATGTGTACTGAATTAAATCAACAAAACTAACAAATCTTACCTGTCCATGGATACATTCACTTTCATGGAGTGATTCAACTCAGGAAATTTGACAAGAAGTCTGAAAACATAACAAGTGTAAATTTGATAAAAATTTTACTTCCAGGTAGAATAGAAAATCTGTTCTGTTTTAGTAGGTTAATCTACACTTCTCCTTTTCAGTGAAGCTTGCTTCTTTGTGGTTTACATTATCTTTCTAACCACCATTATAATTCAAAAGTGTGAAGTGTATTTAAAGCACTGATGTTTTATAGTTAAAAATATGTGCCACAAATAAAAATAAGCCTGTACTGACAGACTAACCTGGTCTTGACAGAGAACTGGATGTTTGTGCGGAGTACCAAGGGTCCTTTCCCCTGTGGCATGGATGGCTGAGTCTCTACCACAAAGGAGCTTTAAGACACATTAACAAAGATATGGATATGTTTCATAAAGAACACAGAGGAACAAGAAAAAGAACATGGTCCATTTCTTTTACAGACAAACCTTTTGAGCAAGTTTTTCAACAGAGCATCTGCTCTCTTTTGCAGGCCAGGTTTTTGTGCCTTCACTGGGTCATTTTCATAGGACACTTTCCCTACCAGCTCCTCCAGTTTACTAAAAAACTCACGCACCTGGAACAGGCACAATGCCACACAGGTGAACCTAAAATCAAGAAAAAAGAAAAAAAAAAGTTTTTAAAAATTCAAATGGCTTTTAAAAAACAGAACTGGGGAACAAATTTTGACAATGCTACATTTTATTATAATGTATGGTTTGTCACTGATCACTAACTGTGATAATTTGCAATCAATTTTCAATAAATATCTTCACACAGCATCAAATTATCTTTATATATGGACTAAGCTTAAGACAGAGGTGAGACCTCCAGGTGGGGTGCTTTTTTAAAAAAAAAAAAAAATTCTGTTTGTTTTCCCCAGATTGTCTCCCATTCAAGCTGAAATAAAAACAAACATCTGTGTATGTTAAAAAGTGAAAGATGCAAACACAGAAATACCATTTCTCCAGCTGGTCCAGGCAAACACTGTCTGGAGCACCAATACAGGATTTCTGCTGCCTCCTCTGCCATTCCACAAGCTCCTTCTTCACTAATATATCGATAAGGTCTTCAGTTTTGTCCAGAAGTTTGTTCATATCTGACAACGTGCTCTATAACAATGATAGAAAATACCTAGAAAGAATTAGGAAAATAAACTGACCAAGGAGAGGAAAGAGTTGCTAAGTAATACTCATAATCTTGTACCTTTCTGCATTCATTCAGACGGTTGACAAGATGTTGAAAAAGCTGTAGTTGACTTCTTTTCACTGCTTCATCTGTCACTGCTTTATGAGTTTCCACAGGGGAAATCACATTTTCCACACAAAAATGGCAAAACAGTTATGATGCAAGCCACTATATTACTCATCTTCAGACCCTATCAAATGATACACCCAAATACAGTATGTTAAATATGCTTTACCTTCCATCTTGTGGGTCTGGTATTTAAAATCAAACTCATCTTGCTGTTCCTCCAGACATATCATCGTATGCTCTAAACACTGTAAAGATGCAAGTACAAGAAAAATAAATTAATGGATGTATATCAATACTTTTGTTTTGCAGAGCATAAAATTATAGTATAGAGGAAAGTACATATCTACCTGCACTTCATTCTTGAGGCCAGCCATCCTACGGTCCAAGTCCTGTTGGCTGCTTATTTCCATGGATTCCTGCTCCACACGCAAAAGTTGAACCTGAGGTACACAAAAATAGAATAGCATGAGCTGTATTTTTTTTCCCAGAAACAAGGCATGTCTTTTTATAAAGCAAAGTTGTTTTTGCCATGAAGTCACACTAATGTGATTTGTGCCAAACACATTTATAAAAGCACATTGCTCTTTAGAAATGATTTTCAATCAAAATTAAAGTTCAGTTTCAATATGTAATAATTTCTTGTACAAAGTAATGCAGACCCATTTTTTTCAGTCCATTCATCAGATAATTTTCAAGTCTATACACAACTCACTGATATTTAGTATCGGACCACGAGTCATGTGGACAATGACATACAGAAACCCTAAACATCAATATATTTGCCATTCAAAGTGGCAGGTGTCAAGTGCAACCTGATGGAGGGATGTGCTGGGTGTGATATAATGAGTGGTATGGGGGAGAATCCTTGCCTCTGGTTAATTATGTTTTTCATCACTACTGAGGGGTATAAAAAGGACTCCTACTTCACCCATTCATCGTAAAAAAAAGTACCATATAGAGAAAAGTTTTTAATTTAAGTAAAATGCTAAAGCAACTAAACAATCAATAACACAAAGACTATATAACATCAGAAATGGCCTTTAACTCTCAGGATAGCGGGAAACACCCAGACTCAAATGAGGCAAAAGGAGTGCGCCTTATTTGAGGCTGTAGCTCAAGGCTACAACCAGCTAGACCACTTTCAGTTAAATTAAGAAGTTAAACACAAACATGATAATTTAGTAACTACTCAGGCAAAGGATTGTGTCAACCAGATTTTTTTTTTTTTTATCATCAACAGTTGTTTTGAGAATAATAGACATATCAGAATGGTGTAGAATGATGAAGTGAGGGTGATCTGTGGTAACTAAGTAATTTGAGTAAAATACTTTGAATAATGCATCTGTTAACCTGGTCCTGACAACACAATGGAGAGCTATAGACTATGACATGGCAGGTAGAGCAGCCTTATACATGGTACTGGATTTTAGAACACCTGTGTCCTTAATATAGTTCATAATTCTATAAATGAAATTCTTTACAGACAACAATCACCACTGTGATTCATGATTTTTTTTTCAGAAATGTTCAACATTCAAAAACACCCCTACTCCATTTTTTGTTTTTCACAAACCACATCCTGCATATATGTGTTTCTACATGACACTCTCTATGAGTGGTTAACTTATTTGTTTCCCCAACCTGCTCATCTAATTCAGCACTCTGTAAGATATCCTTTTCTTTTTCCAGGAACCACAGAATGGTGCTTGCTAAGATGCATGGTTCATCCTGGTACCTCTGCAAAGACAGAATGAGCAAAGAATATATCAGTCAAAATCAAACACTCATAATAACCATCAATAGGATAACAAAAACTCTATAAGGAAACAAAATGTTCAGCTTTCAACACAGAACACCTAGTACTTAATAAAGTACCTTCTCATTATTGGTTGTTTTTAAACAACCAATAATGAGAAATGAAGGCTAATGCACACCTAAAAGGTCTTCAAGGGTCAGGTGTGTAGGGGCATGAGGTTCAAATGTAAAAGAAAAGAGCTATCTTGCACATTGTCCACTTAACTTGAAAAAAACCCCACACATTTCTCCTCCATACAATGCAAGAGAAAATAATACACTTGTTTTACACACCAGCACCATAAACCTCACCTGAAAGTTATGCTTGTAACGTCTAATATTATGCTGCATTAGGAATGACTCCTCTTGGACAAAGCGGCTGTGTTGGATGTCCAGATTCTCCAACAACACTTGGAACAGCACCATAGCGAAGTCAGGGTCTCTGGCTGCTCGTTGCCTAAAAAAACCCCAAGATAAATAGACTGGATCAATATTTCAATCGTTGTATAACATCTGACTGTCATTAAAAATACAATTATAAAATAAAATAATGATAAAGTATGTTATAAAATAATGGTCATAGTAGGGTGAGTTTAGAGGTGGTCAACCTATTCACCTTCTGTACTTAAGTAAAGGTACAGATGTGAAAAAATACTCTGGTAAAAGTAGAAGTACTGATTCAACTCCTTTACTTCAGTAAAAGTAAAAAAGTACAACTTCTCAACTGTAATAAAGTAAGTCAAGTCAAACTGCATTTCTTTGAAATGTATGAAATAATAGTTATTTAACTTAGAAAAATCATAACATTTTATAAAGTATCCAAAAATAAAGGCTTTAAACGTGAATTATTGTGTAGATAATGTGCTTTATTGGGTCAATGCACTCAGTTTAGTGGGTATGGACAGGACATTTATGAAAAATTCCAAAGTCATAAATGAGATTTAAAAAAAAAAAAAAAGCAGAATTATGAGATTTAGAAAACTAAATTATTCGATAAAGTAAAAATTATTAGACTAAAAAGTCAAAATTGTGGGAAAAAAAGTCATAATTGTGAGATAAGAAATGGATAATTATGAGATAAACAGTCAAAATTACGATATAGTAAGTCACAATTAC
This sequence comes from Siphamia tubifer, assembly GCA_020466265.1. Taxonomy (NCBI): domain Eukaryota; kingdom Metazoa; phylum Chordata; class Actinopteri; order Kurtiformes; family Apogonidae; genus Siphamia; species Siphamia tubifer. The sequence continues at coordinate 34,084,092 of CM035787.1, read as the reverse complement.
TGATTTACGAGTTATTTTTCATACTGTCACATTTATCCAGTTTGAAAAAGTAATGAGTAAATTTTGAGAATGTAAGGAGTATAAAATACATATATTTATACCATCATGTAGTGAGTAAAAGTGAAACATTTCCAGAAAAATAAATACTCAAGCAAAGTACAGATACCAAAAAAAATCTACTTAAGTACAGTAATGAAATATTCTTACTTAGTTATTTCCCACCTCTGAGTTGCCTTACCATTCCTGTTTCTCTATCCAATGTGACAGATAGTGTCGCACGTCCATAGGTAAAGCGTCCCTGTCGTAAAGCTCATGTAACTGCTGTGAAGCCGATTGCAGCTGCATCAGTCTCTCCCACTGAGCCATGCTAAATCAGACAGGAATACAAAAACATTACACAAACAAACCGCGTTCACTGGGTGTGTGCAACATTTGTATAATCCAAGCCAACAAACTGCATGTGTTAAGGGTCTATGAACACTGTCATTAACAGGGACCAAAGTGCAAACTCTTATACTATGCACTGGTGACATAGCACTGCTTTTTACACGTAATAACAGCGAAATTAATGAAAGAACAAAAGAGCAATTATTACGTAGTTGTAGAGTTGTGTTCAATCCTTTTACAGCACCGCCATTTACCCCAAAACCAGTTAAAAACTTCACTAATTCAAGTGTACTTACCCTGTTTTATGTTCCTGTCAGTTACGTTCTCCTTACAAAATGAACCTGTAACAATTTAAGCTAAACGCATAGCTAAGTTTCGAGCTTCTTCCGCATCAACTGGGTCTACCTGTGATTAAATGTCGACAACAAAAATGATTTCCCGATAGTTACTAAGCATGTCTGTGTTATTTCCTTTTTTGCCTTGTCTTTCATTGGATATTTACTTATCCGTTCCGAGTAGCTCTTCATTTGGCAATCAGGCGCCATTTTGGCTCTAACGCACGGCGGCAAGCGAAGAACCGGAACCGAAATGTCAGCTTTACATGGAACAGTTTCCATATGAGCGCAAATGAATGAGATGGTTGGTGAATCTAGGCTCAGAATTCTATAAACCATTGGTACAGCCTTACGTCAGTCAACAGCGAGAGGCGTGGCGAGGAAAAAATGAAACTTAAAGCTCTGCTGTTGACCTGGAAATTTCCAAGAAATGACGCCGTGAAAGTTATGATATGAGAATGGAAAGGAAGTAGGTTTTTAATGATGTTCTACCTAGGAATGAAATACAACACAAACTGTGTGTCTTTTGTTGAATTAAACTTTAAAATCACTGTTTTGTTTTGTTTTACAGTAGTAGTATGTTTACATAGTTTGTTGGTTGTATAAAATTATAATTGAGATATTCATATATGGTATGAATTATAAGGAAGATTTTATATAATTGTAAATTGTAGAAGACTATATATGTTATTAAACCATATATATAGCCTTTTAGACTGAAGCATAGGCCAAAAGTGGCTGTGGTACGGTGCTCACACTAACACTACAACCCACACACTTTTTAAATGGCTGTTATGCCCCTGATGTCAGGCTTACTTCTGCATGTGCTCTGTTATGTCGAGGTTAAAACTGGATGTTTCAGTGAAATAATGAAACACATCCAGAGCATGACATGTTGAAACTGTCAATAATTTAGTTATTTTTTTCCATGCCAACAAGAAACAGAGTAATAATTTTGTCACTGCCTGTATGTCTGATGCAGCCACACCCTTTGAAACATAAAAAAGACTTTTTAACAAATATTTCATATGTTATAATGGTGATATTTATAAATTGTATACAATTTTAAACTCGTTAAAAAAAAATTCACTACTCTAGTCTTGCTTTTTTTTCTTTTTTTCTCTGGTCATTTCTCATTCTGACCACTTAATTAAGAGGGGAATTGAGGAAAAGTGAGCAACAAAGATGCACTGCCACTAATTGTGTTTATCTTTTGTAGTGATCTTAATTGTTTAGCAAATATAGGTGGTGTGAAGTAATGTAAATACTTGATTATAATTACCATCTACAAAAGTCATAGAATGAGAAAATAATGCTGTTGCATCCACAGATCCCCTTTCAATTTACAATGGAATAAATGTATCGTGTTTTGTGGTGCATTATTCAGTTGACATCAAATGTAATGTAAAAAAATGATCAATTTATAAAAATTGCTATATTTACTGTAACTCTCTAAATATGTTTATATGTTTCTATTTTTTATTATTGTTTTCAACTATGGATGGACAAATGCATTTAAACAGAGAGAAAATACTACAGAAAGCACAGGTATCATTAGTCATATCACCCACACCTCTCTTCTTTTGTCATTATAATGAGTCAGTGTCAAGCATGATTGAGGTTATTTTATTTTAGTTTTATTCTTATTAAACACATTGCACTTTAAGTGTAGTTTGGCTACATATAAAGTTTAGTTGTCAAACTGGTTTGGTTTTCTTTACTTGGTTAATTGATGTCATGAAAAAATGCTGATCGAGCTGAAAGAATAATAATACTACTACTACTACTACTACTACTACTACTACTACTACTACTACTAATAATAATAATAATAATAATAATAATAATAATAATAATAATAATAATAATAAAAAGAAACAGATACAAATGATGAAACATTTCCTGAAAGATACATTACATAAAGGTGGCTTTATTCAATGACATGGCTCAGGTCAATTGAACATGATAAAGGTTTGAACTACAATACAAAGACAACATGTCAGTTATACTAAAATACCCCAAGGCAGGTTTAATCAACAATATTAAACAATTTTTAAAGAAACATTTTAAAGGAAAAACAAGTTTTACATCCCAGTCTATTGTCCCTGCAGTTATGTGGCAGTGGGTTTTGATGAGGAACAATGAACAGGAAAAAAGCTATTGGGTGGAAGAGGCTTTGAAGTTTCCTGAGACCAGATATTTTATGTGTCGGTGCTTAATATGATAAGTGTTTTATCTACCATGACAAAAAGGGATATTTCCTCTAAAAGTAAAGATATATATCAACTCTCTAGTCTCTTATTGCAAAATATTTACAATTAATGTGTTATTTTATAGGCTTGATTGTCACTCCTAAAAAAATCGAATTATTGTTTTTTGCCCGTCCCTTTCCTTCATGTCTTTGATTAATGCAATAATAGAAAAATGTGTATTCTCATCATCTTCCATATTTTGGATGATAGGAAGCCTGGTAAAAACAAAATAATAAAAAATTAGTTTCTCTGCAATCTTGTCATTTATTTTAAAAAATATATATTCTATAAACCAAATGTATTGATGTGTATTGCCATACTGACACACTGATCTGTCAGTCTACTGAACGGAGATAATGCCGTCTTCCCAGCTGAATTGGTTCACCAGCACATCTTCTTCCTCTTTCATGGTGTTGAGTAAATACTTCACACCAGCTTTCACCCCGGTTTTCACTCCTGCACCCACAGCGTACCCTGCCACCCCAGCAGTCCCCCCTGTGACCACCATGAGAGCATCTGTTCCTAGGTCAACAGCGCTGAGGATGGCTCTCTCCTTGGCTGTTGCAGAGCAGTTCACAGAGGCGTAATACACGGCGGTGCCCAGGTTATAGAGGGTGCTGACAGCAGGGATCCATTCCATCACCTTGTACACACGCTCCTCCCTTCTGTTAATACAGCTCCTGTGAGGGCTTCGTTTCATCCTATGACCTGATGCAAAGGGGCTTGAAACATACTCTTCTGTGCTGCACTTAAAGATCCAACACTCCGTTTCAGAAGATCCTGAAGGGAGGATTCTGCTGCCTTTTTTCAACACAGCCTGGTACCTTCCCGGGTTGAGAAGCCCACTGTCGGACACGCCTGCACACAGCAGTCCCAGCCTCTCACAGATACCCACAGCCTCCTCCAGAACACCCGTGGTTCCTTCCACAGCTGGTCCCACCAATGCAGTTCCATTCATCCTGGTCCAACCTTCACAGTGTTCTTCCTGTTCTCCCAGCCCTGCCAGCCGCTGGATGTTAAACATCACAGCGTCGATGTGGCGTCCTGCTCCTTCCCTCTCTGATGCTGGTGTTGCTGTAGCTGCTGCCTTTGTCATTTTCATTTCTATCAGACTCTCTACCTCCACCAGAAGCTCATCAGTGTCTGCGACTCCCATCAGGTCATAGAGCTTCTGCACCAGGGTCTGTGCCTCCTTTGGACATCCTGCCACCACCAACACAGGCACCAGAGATAGACCCAGCAGCTCTTGGGGGAAGATGGAAGGCAATGGATCATCCACTGTGCTTGCAGACAGCAGCTCCTCACAGCTGACGTTCCCCTGGATGTGCAGATGATCTTGAATCTTCCCCTGAAGCTTTTCTTGCAGAACTGATATTATATGTTGAGCAGACTGGACTCTGTTACCTTCTGCAGCCACTGATGTAGGACCAGGCGTTTGTGCAGATGGGTCACTAAACTGTGGTTTGGATCCCAGTATGAACTGATGATCCTTTTGGGCTGTCTTCTCTCCTTCTTCATGGATGTCAGGTTTAGGAAGCTGTTTGTTTCTCGGTGCCAGTGATGGTGGAAACCGACATAGAGCTTGTTCATTCAGTAGGAGTTGGATCACAATCAGCCACTTCAGTTTGGAGGACATCACTCCACTCTTTTGTAAAGCCACTACACAAAACACGGACAAGAACGACATAACCAATAAGTGTTTTTATACAAACAAGTTATATTTATATTTACACCTTTTTTTTTTATTTGGGGGGGGGGGGCAGTTGCTTGATTAATTTGCTCTATTATGCAGATTCATTTACAGTAAGTCAAAGTAAGACTGAGGTTTTTTGCTGTGACCCATAAAAATGATCTGGTCTTGTCCTTCTGGTTATAATCTTTACCATAACATGCTAATATCACCTCCTCCCATTTGCTTTGTTGTATTTTTTTATTTTTATTTTTTTTAACCGTTCAATACCCACAGAAATCTAAATGTATGACATGTTTTTTAATGTTACATATGATGAAAATGTTTTAAATGTGGATGTATACCTCTGGGGACTTAGTTTAGATAAGGAAAATGAAATAAACAAACAAGTATTCTGAAAAGAATGTTTTACTCATTACTAAACAGACAAAAATCATCCTTCATCCCAATATGGTTTCACGCTCTGCTGCAACATTAATGCATGTCCCCTTTTTTCTCCACTGAAAAGAACCACAAATAGCAATGTTGTTCCACTTACAACATGATCATTACTCTGTGTCTTTTTTGAGAAGTGAAAAAATGTGTTAAACACTTACCTAAAAAATAATAAGAACCTCAGTCCAGAGTGTAGCGTTACAGGCAAGATGGCTTCAGCATGTAAGATGTGTTTTGTTTTTCCTTTTTTTCCTCCCCCTTTTTCCTTAAAACATGCCTAGCGGTCTTCTTTCTCTTTGAATCCAATGAGAATCCCTTTCTTTACACATGACATCCCACAGCCCTCCCTCTGTCTCATCTGTCTTTCAGCTCTCTCTTCTCTCTGGAGTTGGCCTCATTGCTCAACAGGGAGCTCTGGGCTTGAATATTGATTCACATGGGGGTGAAGTCCATGTGGTCTGAAGCAGTTTTGTTTGTCTGCCCTGGTATCCTCACATCCTCTGCACATTTTTTATGCTTTCCTTCTCTGTGCTGTCATCTAAAGGTTTGGTTTTTGACACAAATAACTTGAAAGAAATGTTCCCTCATGCAGTGAGCAGATTCATCTCTGACACAGAAAAGAAGTGGAAAAGAGGAAAACTATTGGTACAGAGAAAGGCAATGTGTGGATATGAAATACACCCAGTGTGTTTTATGACTGCCACTTATTTTATTTACATTTTTTGCCTTGTAAAAGACACTGTACTCTTAAAAATCAGGTAGATATTTTAAGTAAGTTGTGTTGATATGTGTAACTTCTACATTGGAAATAGAGCAGCTTGAATAACCCTTGCACCATTTTTTTTTTATATAGGACATCAATATTATCCTGTAGAAAATCAAAAAAGTGCAGCTTAGATACACAGTGATTCAGACTGGATGTAAATATTTGTTCTAATACACAAGGTAAAGATGAAGAGATACATATAACCAAGAGGAAATGAAATAAAAAGGAAACCAAATACAGTATATACTTTCCTTATAGATCTAATCTCATATCTCCAACTGAATAACACCACAAGAAATGACCAGGATGCTACATTCAAATGAAGTGCAAATACATGGGTTATTCAGTCTCACACTGTGTCTTCTCTCTCCTTTCTGTTTGCACTGTGACAAATATTCAGCACAAAAGGCTGCTCTTCCACTACACCTCCCTCACTCTCACTTCCTTTCACCCTCACGTTTCTTTTTCTGTGCACCACCCATGCTGTGTCTACTCTTACACAGCAAATGGCTTAATTGTGAGAAACTTTTTTTTTTTCTGCCCAAGCTGAGAGGATGGGAATTATTTAGGAAACAAGTATCCAAAACCATCACTGAAGATAAGAACAGGAGCAAGAGAAATGTGTGAGGTTTTTATTTTTATATTGTGTTTGGGTTTTTTTCTCATAAACTTGTTTTTAACCCTGTAGTATCTTCATTTTAAGTGCAGCAGCCCATTGAATACACATGTTTTTGAGAAAAATAAAACCTGGTTATTTTTGTCTTGTCATCTAATTGTGTGAATTTAGTTGCTTACATGTATGCTTAGAAATATACCTTATAGTAATTTTCTTGGAAATCAAGTGACACATAATATAAACAATTATATTATTATTGTCAAGTTCAGTACTAGAAATAGTTGACAAAGTAAAAAGTTATGTTACAAAGTATTCCATAGAATTGAAACTATATTAGTTTTTTTTCATGTAATATTAGAAATACATAACAGAGTTTGTATGCAATAATAATAATAACAATAATAATGATGATGATGATGATGATGATGATGAAAAGAAAAATAATTTCTTACATTACATTTCCACAACATTGTTCCACAACATATTCTTCTATTTTGTTGTAATGTTTTATATGTTTACACTTGAGTCATTGTTCATTTGAGAAACTATATAAATAGCTGATCATAAGTGAATTTAATGCATGGAGCCCTATTTTCCCCATTAAATTTTCATTAAAATTTATATTTACTCGTGAAATAATGTTTTAAAAAACACCAAAATTAAGTGAAAATCTATTCAATGTGTAAGTAACATTTAAAGTAATTGTCATTTTAATTCAAATGTATTTCTTATAACATAGTTCTAGATTTGTATCTAATTAACATTTTCAAAGGAAATTTATAATTTATGAGTCTGTTTGTTTTTAGTAATAAAAAAAATGACTTTAATATGCACTGAGATGAAAGAAAAACACTATAATGTAAGGCTGGTCATCATTCCTCTAGGTTTGCTGCAGCGCCCTCTGCTGGAGACAGAGGTCGAACCAAGTCCAGTTGGATTTAGGTGAAAAAGCAGAACCTGAAGGTGTTAATAGGTGTGACATGTGAGTCACAATGTGTGATGATTGAAAGTCACTTCTGTGGGGAATTGATTAGAGCTGACACAAGTTAATGGACAAGAACCCCCCGAGTCCAATCAAAAACCATCAGAATGTACCTCCACACTATGATTTGTCATCATGTTCTTCTCTCACACATGAGTGTCCCAGAGCAATTATCATGAATCTGCTGCATATTTAATAAAACATACTTCCATAGAGCTCACATGGAAAAAAGTTTCATTTTACAAAGTAGTTACATGTAAAGCAATATAGACATGACTTCTGTGTGTGTGTGTGTGTGTGTGTGTGTGTATATTCTTATTTTTATGGAGACATTGATATGTTTACAGGGTCACACAATGGGGTCCCCATGAGGGGTATATATAAATTAAAGTCCCCGTTAGTAAAATAGAAATTATGTGGCCTTATAAATACATTTTTTTTTTTTTTTTCAGAAGTCCCCATAAAGCATGGGATAAACAGGTGCAAAGTGAAACATGTATTTTTCAGAGTTTTGAAGATATGTTTACTTAAAAAATTATTTATTTTTATGTATTGTAAATTATGTATTGTATTTTTTCTATTTTTATTTATGTATTATTATTTTTAAAATGATTTATTTGAAATTCTTTTTTATTTATTCGTTCATATTTTTTCATTTAAATTCATTTTCAATTTTTTTGTTTTTATTAAAAAAATAAAGGAGATGTGTTTCCATTTCTGTTATCGCTGCTAAACAAACAGAAACAAACCATCCCTAATACAGAGCAGAAAATATACATTTTCAAATGGTCCTGTTATTAAAGTAAAGGATATAAAGTATATTGTAGGCTAATATGTCTGGGTTTTGTCCAGACACATGGACAATCAATAAACCAGCAGAACCCAGAATAACTGAGAACAAAAAAAAAAGATTGCAAACAGCTATTATCAATGTGTTAATGAAGTGTTTCATATACTGGACTGAAGTGAGAACACTTTTACATTGAGACATTAAACACAAAAACAAAAACTACACAGTCTATGATAAACCACAATGACTTCCCTGTAATTTCATCAGACATTTTAACTGAATCAAACTCATTTTCAGTAAAATTGTTTCCTAATAAAAGTCGAATTACCAGGTCACTAAGGCTGTTTGACATTAATTCAAAAAAAGTTTTCTTTTCCAATGCAGGGGTGAGTTCAGATTTATTGATCGATGAAGTGATATCTAATCACTGATGCTAGTCTAAGGTGATTCCTATTAATGTGTATAAACAAGAATAAAAAGAGTTTGAAAAATAAATATTTCAAATGTAAAGGCATGAATATTTGAAGTACATTTTCTACATTAAATATGATGTTATATTATCATATGAAACAATAAAATAATTTCAAATATTTAAAACGAATAAAATAAATATTAATAAAATTTAACACATCTCCAAACCTTTGCAAAATACATGTTTCATTGTGCACCTGTTTCCCTTATGCTTTAAGGGGACTTCCGGCAAAAAAACAACAACAACAAAAAACGAGTAAATGTGTTTATAGGGGACATCATTTGTGTAAATTTGCATACTTCACACACACTTCTATTTTGCCAGTGGGGACCTACATTTGTATTTAAACCTTATGGAGACCTGAATTTTGGTCCCCATGGTGTCAGAGGTCCCTATGGCATAACTGTGTAAACAGATCAATGTCCCCATAAACATAGGAATATAAGTACACACATACACAGTTTCTCCTGGGACACACACACACACACACACTAGTGAAATTGGCGAACTAATGAAGTGGATGTAATTATGGACACAAGGAGACAAGTGAACATGTTCAGGAGCAGCTGTTATTCCTGTGAGATTCTTTACAACTGAACCCATAAAGACCCAAACATGCACCTGTGACACAAAATATATACTGATCTAAATGGTTTAATACCAGTGGATGCACTAATCCTATCAATACATGTTAGTCATTTCAGTAAAATGCTGTTTCTCAGGTTCAAATCCCAGTCAGATATGATCTATTCAGAGGCAGAGTTACCATGGAAACACTATCATCTTCTAGAACATTGATTGACCAGTAAAACCAATGGAGTCACATCAGCGACAATGGATGGACACACTTGTTTGCATTATTTAGCTGAAAAAGCAATTTCTTCTTCATTTTTCTCTATTTTGGTATAACTGATTTTGAATTTACTTTGAGTTTTCATGAACATTTATATAATCTATGAATTTAATACAGAACGACAGTATACATGATTTACACCACAAAAAAATCAAAATACAGAGGATGATATTATTACAAAAATTGGTGAGAAATCAGTTAAGAAAGGTAGAAATAGAAACAAAAAATTGCTTGGAACTACCACAAAAGTAGTGGTGGGTCTTTATGGGTTAACTGGATCAGTTACTTTCATTTCATGATCACTTTAACCGTAAGTGTCTGTGTGTGGAGGTGGGATGTGAGTTTAAGTGGCGGGTGGAGCTCTAATTGAATTACAACTGAGCATGAAGACTATAATAACTGAGCAGCATCAGCAGTTGAGTAACAGACTTAGTTTGAGTTGGACCAGAGCTCCAGACGTTAAAGTGTAGAGCTAATATCACACCTCACAGGTAAGACTTTCATTTCATATTTTATTATTTATTTTTAAAAAAGCATATTTATAATAATGATGGTCAAACTTATCTCCTGACCAAACACTCATCTCATAAGGACTATGATATAATGTGATTGTTTAATTAAGAAATTGTGATGTTTAGTTAATTTATTTCCAATAAATGACAATTATAGGTACATTTCATTAATGAAGCAGAATAAAGGTGGTTTTAACAAGTATTAAGTTCATTTAAACAATGACTTCATCCTTTATTGATAATATTGTAACTAATTTCAATAAAAAAAATATAATATTGTGTAGATTTGAATGTGGTGAATGAAAATACAAGGAGATAATCTTACAAGTTATTTGAAGGCTTTCTAAAATACATTCATATATATATATATATATATATATATATATATATATATATATATATATACACTAAAATTGACTGAGACTCAGTAAAGGTATCCAGGGATGTACTGAATCTGAGTATTGATCTGAGATTAGTAAAATCTCATGAATCAACAATTTTCTGATTAAATTAAGAATAATAATAAAAAAATATCGAATTTGTTTTAGAAATATATATTCACTGTCATGTTTTACTTTGTTCATAATTTTTTCATGATCTTTTTTTTAATAATTTTTTTCTAAATAAATCTGAAATAAATAGTTTTGTGATGGTCTGTTATTACTAAAAGACAAACAGTAGTATTACAGTATTAGTAGATAATATTGATTTTTCATTTACATTTTGATTTATTACATATGTAATGAACCATTAAATCTCCTTATAAAACTGGAAATATCTGTTCTTTTCTGAATATATGAGTATTTGTGGAATTTCAGCTGATATTTATTCAATATTTGTTATTTGTTAACTACAGTTTATGGAGGGCTCAACATATAATTTAAATCAGTCTAAAAGAACTGTATAAAAAAATATGTTACCAAGTTTTGTTTTGTTAAATCTGCATTACATGAGTCACATAATATAAAAAAAAATGTCTTCACTCATAAAATGACAATTTTAGACAAATGTTTATGTCAGTGATTGCACTAATCCGTTACTCTGACAAACTTCAACCACAAAAAAAAATCAAAGTTCATGTCAAACACTGCTTGATCAAAAAACTCTAATAAAGTAAATAGTAGCTTTAAAACACTGAATGTGAATTTAATGGGTTTTAGCTAATTGTGCTTTATTTTGACAGTATATACAGGACTATTTGACATTTTTACATGGACCTGAATGTGAAATCATAGACATGTTGTTAAACAGTCAGGGAACCTTAGTCTAAAAGTTCTACCTGTGATGTATGTGGAGAACATATGAACATAAAAGTGACTCAAATCTGGTTTTTCATCTTTTATCACTCCAGTCTTTGTGTTATTCACTGACAGTTTTATTCTTTAAGAAAAGTATACTTTATCCCAGGTGTTTTTGCTTATTACAAAAGCTCTAATATATATATATATACTTTATTTATCATTATACATCGTACAATTACATTTGTCCTCTGCATTTAACCTATGCTTTTGACGCCGTTAGGGCAACCTTGTAAGGAGCAGTGGGCAGCCACGCTCAGCGCTTGGGGATCCATGTCCTGCTGTAGAGCCAGGCTAATGGTCGATTGGGTGGAGGATTTTACACTAACAAACATGTTTTTGGATAAACATGAATATGAATATGAATACAAAAACATGAATAAATGATGTTCTAAGACAAAATCCAGCTGCAGCTGTACTGCCTGATTTATTTACACAAACTTCTTCACATCTTGATATTTTAAGAATATCTTGTTTGTTTTTGTACTGATCTGTGCATATGTACACTACTGTACAAATGCACACATCCATCTTTAGTGTTGTTTTTACAGGGTTCCTGGTTAAATAGACTATTTAATCTGAGTCATGTCACCATGACAAGAAGCAGAACTGTATGATACTGTATGTGATGAAAGAAACCTGGAATAAAACATCCAAAAATTAATGCAGTAAATTTCATATTGACACTAAATACTTAATTTTTGGTTCATGTACAGATATAAGAGGTATTAGAAGACAAAAAAGTAACTAATAATGACAATAACTATAAAAACTGTCATAAAAAATTTAAATTTTGCGTTAGAAAAACCTGTAATAGTGTAATAGAGATAATAATAATAGTAGTGGGCATAGAGTAACTATAGGTTTACAATATTTTTTGAGAAATGAGAAGCTACTCACTGAATAACTTGTTGAAACATGTTAATCACTGCACTGCATCCAGTTAAAGACTCTTATCTGTTAACTGTTGGATGAGCGGTGTATGTTCACTTCAGCAAATTCACCTCAGTGTTCCACTGTTTTTGTAATGATTCCCTCTGTATTACGACACCTGCTAACATATGATACCTGGCATTTATGGATATGTTTCAAAATCATTATACCATTATTGGGAATTCATTTTATTTTTCTTATTTTGTTTCTTTTAATTCTCTTTATTTTGTCCTTTCATTTTTTATTTATTTATTTTTACTGTAAATGGATCTCTGTATTGTATTGTAACTGGATTTGTATAATGTGATTTTGAATCCTGAACCTCTTTTTTTGTTTGTTTTTGGAGGACCCCAGGAAGACTATACAGTAAATTTGCCAGTGTAAAAAATACAGCATCAGTATTTTAATTCTTTCAGCTTTATTCTAACAATAGACCAAGTAAAATTTTATACAATAACTACCAGTGTTGGTAAAAATAATTGGAGTTAACAGAGGTTTTACACTGTCAGTGTCATATAGTGTTAAAGTAAATTAAAATGGTAAATGGACTGCACTTATATAGCGCTTTTCCACCTTCATGGTGCTCAAAGCGCTTTACATTAGCCTCTCATTCACCCATTCACACACCAGTAGGTTTCTAAGGTCTATGGTAGTCCTACTGGGGGCCTAAGCCAGGGTTCAGTGTCTTGCCCAAGGACACTTTGACATGTGGACAGCCAGAGCTGGGACACGAACTGCCAACCTCTTGGTCATTGGGCGACCCACTCTATCAACTGAGCCACAGCGGCCCAACATAGCCAACAATTAACTAACATAGATGAGAGAAAGATACCGTTCATCGTTAAAAAATAATGACCCACCCACTCCTGTGCTCAAACTGACAGACGTCGCTATCTTCCTCGCACTGAAGAAATGTGGCACCGCAAATCTTAAGTGTTGAATATGAATAACACTATGGGTGTTATTTGTCAGATAGTGCAAAACACTCATTATTGTAGCATAAAATATAAACTCTTACTAGTTTAAAGTTGACTCTGGAAATGTAACTCTAGGTTCAGTGTAAATTTGACACTGTAGGGACCATATGTTCACTGAGGTAGTGTTAAAATGACCTCTTTAAGTGTCATATTAACACTGGTGCTTTTACTGTGTAGCCTTGCCTTTGTGCATCAGCTAACGGTTATTCTCAATAAAGAATAAACAAGAAAAAAAGTACATATGTGAGACTGGAAAATGTGTTTAATTACTATTATGACAAATACATCAGTTATGTCTCATGTCATTGTAGTTATTATATATGGTGTATTGAAATGAACGCTCACTGCTTAATTTAGCATCTGCTTGAAAGTGATAATAAAGATGTCTACAAAATGCAAATGGTGGATCTGGGAGAAGTCATTGTTCTAATCCTGATGATTTATTTCACTTTATTTTGACCAAAGCTTTATGTTTGGAGTACCTGGTGTGATACAGTGAGATTTCTGTGTTTCAGCCACAAACTAAAATCTGACATGTGCAATTTGTTTGATACCTGCTTAACCAAATAACAAGAAAATGCATGTGAAATTTACATTTTAATCAAGTCTCACATTTACAGGCATTACATTGAATATGTTGGCTCGTTATCACTAACATTTAAACTACACTAATGAAACATTAACATACACAAAAGGCAAACAACTACTTCTGTTGACTGTTTTCTATTTCAGAGTTATGGAGAGAACCTCACACTGCAGTACTTTGGCTTCGGTGCTTATTCTCATTGTTCTTTTCACATTTCCTGTGATGTCTTGGTGTCAAGACGAAATCTATGAAGCAACAACAGAGGTACAATTCAACAGAGGTGGTCAAAGTATTCACATTCTATACTTAAGTAGAAGTACAACTAGTTGTGTGAAAAAATACTCTGGCAAAAGTAGAAGTACTGATTCAACTCCTTTAAAAGTAAAAAAGTAAAACTTTTCAATTCTAATAAAGTAAAAAGTAAAACAGCATTTTTTTTACTATGGATGAAATACTACTACTGCTACTACTACTACTACTACAACTACTACTACTACTACTACTACTACTACTACTACTACTACTACTGCTACTACTACTACTACTACAACTACTACTACTACTACTACTACTACTACTACAACTACTACTACTACTACTACTACTACTACTACTACTACTACTACTACAACTACTACTACTAGTACTACTACTACTACAACTACTACTACTACTACTACTACTAGTACTACTACTACTACTACTACAACTACTACTACTACTACTGCTACTACTACTACTACTACAACTACTACTACTAGTACTACTACTACTACTGCTGCTACTACTACTACTACAACTAGTACTACTACTACTACTACTGCTACTACTACTACTACAACTACTACTACTACAACAACTACTACTACTACTACTACTACTACTACTACTACTACTACTACTACTACAACTACTACTACTACTACTGCTACTACTACTACAACTAGTACTAGTACTACTACTACTACAACTACTACTACTACTACTACTACTACTACTACTACTACTACTACTACTACTACAACTACTACTACTACTACTGCTACTACTACTACTACTACAACTACTACTACTAGTACTACTACTACTACTGCTGCTACTACTACTACTACAACTAGTACTACTACTACTACTACTGCTACTACTACTACTACAACTACTACTACTACTACACAGTAAATTTTGCAGTGTTAAATCAACACTTAGAGAGTTTATTTAACTTCTTCTAGAGTGTATTTGGTCCCATTGTCTCCAAATTAACTCTCTAAGTGTTGATTTAACACTGCAAAATTTATTGTGTACTGCTACGACTACTAATGCTACTACTACTACTACGACTACTACTGCTACTAATACTACTACTACTACTACTACGACTACTACGACTACTACTACTATAACTACTACTGCTACTAATACTACTACTACTACTGCTACTACTACTACTACTACTACTACTAAAACCCAGAAAAATCTCAAAAATATCCAAAAATAAAGCCTTTGAAGGTGAGTTATTGTGTAGACGATGTGTTTTATTGGGTCATGATACTCAGTTTAGTGGGTATGAACAAGACATTTAGGAAAAATTCAAAAATTATAAATAGGAGATAAAAAGAAAAAACCTAACTATGAGATTTTTAAAAATCTAAATTATGAGATAAAAAAATAATAAATATGAGATTAAAATGGCAAAATTGTGAAAAAAAATCGGAATTATGAGATACGAAATGGATAATTATGAGATAAAAGTCAAAATTATGATATAGTAAGTCACAATTTCTGATTTACTGATTTATTTTTCAAACTGTCACATTTGTCTAGTTTGAAAAAGTAATGAGTCTATTCTGAGAATGTAAGGAGTATAAAGTACATATAAAATGTAGGGAGCAAATGTAAAACGATGCCAGAAAAATAAATACTCAAGTAAAGCACAGATACAAAAAAAGAAAAAGTACTTCAGTACAGTAACGAAAGTACTTTTACTTAGTTACTTCAACCTCTGTAACTCATGTGTCACTAGGTGTGTCGTTTTTTTAAGCTGAAGTGAATTACACAAATTTT
Organism: Siphamia tubifer; assembly: GCA_020466265.1. Lineage (NCBI taxonomy): Eukaryota > Metazoa > Chordata > Actinopteri > Kurtiformes > Apogonidae > Siphamia > Siphamia tubifer. The sequence continues at coordinate 34,068,147 of CM035787.1, read as the reverse complement.
CAGAGTGTTTTTGACTTTTATCTGGTCTTTCAGAGAGATCCAGACTGTTGCAATGGTGAAAATGTAGCCTGGAAGAGATTTGATGACATCGACAGTGACAGTTTTGTTAGTCTGATGGGAAGGAGGGACATTGCTAGGCCAAACAGTAAGTCGTTCTACCATTCCTCCTGTCTCTGTTTGCTGTTCCATGAAAAAAAACAATGTAATAATACTGTCTTTAACTCCACCTTTGTTTTATGCAGAACACATCGATCCCATCTTGGCTGGTCTTTTTGGACACACAACAGGTGAGTGAGTTCACTGAACAAAATATGGACAATTCTGTTCTCTCATATTTTAAACAGAAAATAGATATTTAGTTTAACATGAGTTAAGTTTAACCAAAGTTTGAAGGTGAAATAAATCATTACACTGGGGAAACACTATTTCTGTTAGTTAGGCCTGAAAACAGTTGTTAACTCATTTTTAGGTGCGGAAACCAACACTGATCTGAGTTTTTAAATATATGTTAAATCATAATCGTAAAATATATTTAAAAAGATACTGTACTTCACGTTTTATATGAATTTTCAAATACTGACATACAGTGAAATATGAAAGAATAAAATATGAAAGATTTTTCAGTTCCAGGTCATATCCAATATTTTTTGACCGTTTGTTTGGCTGTTCATGTTCACATTATTTTTCCTATGTTGCCAACATCAGACTCCTGTGTGAACTGGTCATAGGCCTAAACTGAACCATACGCACACAAATAGACGATCTATGTGAGCAACTTGTGCATTTGAAGCCAAAACATGTGAATATTACCAGTATTCATTGAGCAGTAAAACAGTAGAGTGGATCGTCCAATGACTGAAAGGTTGGCGGTTCTCGTCCGGGCTCTGGCTGTCCACATGTCACCTGACTTAGGCTCCCAGTAGGACTGACAGAACCTTAGAAACCTACTGGTGAATGTGAGACTTATGTAAAGCGCTTTGAGCACCATGAAGGTGGAAAAGTGCTACATAAGTGCCGTCCATTTATATGTGAAGAGTTTGAATTAATTTTACATGTGGATTATTGTCTGTTGAGTTATGATAAATCTCTTTTTGCAGTGATTTAAAGGTTACAATGCCTCTAATAATGCTGTTTATTCTAAGGTCACACTGAAAAGGATCAGATATGGAAATGACAGAGATCAGATATGTACTGGAAAAAAGCTTCTCTAAAAATAAGTAAAGAAAAAAAAAAGAAAAAAACAGTAATACAAGATATTTTGTATTGAAGGAAGCAAAAAAAAAAATTAAAAATCAGCCAATGGAACACGTGAATATGATTATGTCTTAATTTAAGTGAGATGCGATATTTGAACTAGAAATAAGAAATACACACTTAGTAAAATTCATATTTTCATTTTTAAAAGATCATGTCATGAAAAGAAAAATATCAACTGTCACATAGACATTAAAGCAGCTGTAATATGTAACCTTATATGTAATAGTAAAACACATACTATTTTACGACACAATGATAATACCTTGTTATCTTAAGTAAACAGTTAACTCTAGATTATGATGTCTGAGAGAACAGCTCTAACATATTTATAAGAAACAAAAGGGATGGTCACTGTGAAGAATATGACACATCACCATATATAACTCCCAATATGTGCTGATGGTGGATCTATTCTAATTTAAGACATCTGAGATGAAGCAGAAAGGTATAAATGATAACCAATGAAGCTCAGTAACTATTGAGATCCAATACACAACAGTTATCAAATTCATCAAGAAATTTTATAATTGGGTGTTAATCTGTAAATAATCCTGAATATACAGTTTGTTTGCTTATTAATGTTTATTACACAGCTAGCTAGTAGTGAATTGATGAATTGACTATTTGTTTAAAAAAAAAATAATGCAGGAGAAAGATGTAAACCTGTATTGTCTTTGTAAAAAAAAAATAAAATAAAAACAGGAAAGACCTGGAGAAGACAAATCCTCAAACAGCAGTTACCAAGGTGAGAAAAAACAACATATTTCATGCTAACAATTCAAAAGTTTGTGCAAACTCTTTGGAATAATAATAAAAAAAAACCCTAATGTTTTGTTGTTTCATTCAGGTTCCAACGCTTTATGTAGCAGTGATCATCAGACTGTAAAATGTTCATGATGCTGATAAATCATAATTTTTCCTTGTATCATCGACGAGGACTGTATGTATATTTAATCAAATAAAAGTATAAAAGCTGTATTATCCATGCATGAAAGTTTTTGTACTGTCACTGGAAAGTCTACGATGTAATCTCAAAAAATATGAGACACATATACAATAAAATATGCATTTATTTATAGTGATTAAAGTAGCATTCATTGAAAAGAATCCTCCACACTGATTATGTGTGACCAACACACTCACCAACTCATTTACACACCAAACGTATTGTCAGGTTGGACGTCAATACGAACATAAATACTTTTCATTTAACATAAATACAGTACTGTACAACTTTCCCTTTAATAAAGTTTCAATGTTGACAGGAGAAGATTGTCGACGACTGGATGTTGTATCACCAACAGGAATCAAAAACCAGACGTGTTTAACAGGAAAACTGTTTGTGTTCCCAAAAAAATGTCAGTGAGGATACATTGGTAGAAATAGTCCAGTTCTTTTTTACTGAAATCATCAGTAAATTGGAAACAAAAATGATCAATCTCAAGAAAATTGTAATGTAAAACATGCGGATTTGGTTCATACTGGTCTGTTCCACTTTTAACACAAAATAAGACTGTGCTCACATACACAAAGAGAACGAGTGTAAACACTGGCAAAAGGCATTTTTGATAGGCATTTATCACATGTTCATCTTCAAGGAGAATAAAACATATTTAAGTGGTTAAAATGAGAAACAGCCATTAGTTACACTTAAAAGTGCATTAATCATTCACTTAAGACATTAAAAATGTGGCAAATTGGCTCATTTTGAATCTACATGGAATTATGTCCAATTCCTGAAACTGTTTTTCCATATTTGGTGTCTCAAAATACTCTAACAGGCATGAGCAATTTGTTGTTTGGTTACAAGTCAGTGAATGGTACAAATGACACAATACCAAGTAATTACAGGTTTTATCCACCCAGAACTAAAAAAAAAAAAAAAAAAAAAAAAAAAAAAATCTCATTGTTAAAATGTTTTGTTTTAAAGAAATTTCCCAGTCAAAAAATTACAGTCATGAACAAGTCATCCATTGGCTTGCTCAAAGGCAATCAAGATGCAAGAACTGGAAAGATGCACTAAATTTAAACTCCATTTGAAAGCATCACTCTCAGTTTGATAACGTCACAGTGCAAAGTCATGTGTGCAGCTGATGGCTCGTACAATCTCAATTCGCAAGGCACAAGCTAATGAGTCCACTGGAGTCTGAACAGGAACTGGAGGTCTGTGTACATAGTGGGGTGTGAGGCTGCTTTTTTTCTTTTTTATTCTGTAGAGTAAGATCAATGGGGAATTTACTTTGTCATGTAGCTTGAGGTGTGTCTCCCAACCAATACAAACCAGAGAAACTCAACAGAAAACATGAGAAAAAAAAATCCCTTATGCTCAACTCAGTGCTGACTACACAAAGTATGAAAGCACCAAGATTCACTGCACGCTGTAATTACTTGTCATCTACTAATTTGGATTTTCTAACTAAGTCGGTCTCATAAATACTTGAAAACAGAATGTAAGTATTTAAGACACCATAACACTTTAAATTGTCTCCAAAGTAGATTTAAGTACAGTTCTTTAAATACTCATGAAAATAATTACAGTATTGTATTTATGTTCTCAAGGCGAAGGCTTGCTTATCCATGTCATTATACCTACTTATAGTTACACCATGAACAAGACTCCGTGTTTATTTAGATCTCAAGAAGGAAACGGAGCTTTGAGGTGTCATGCCTTGGCAGTTAAAGCTCCAATCTTATTGGATTAGCCAATATTAAAATGTCCTGACAAAAATAATGTAACTTTTTTTTTTGCTATGACAATTGGTAGTCTATACTTTACTGTGATGTGACAAAACCAGCAATTCTTTTACTGTGCATTTAAAACCCCCCAAAATAGATATGCAATTAAAATCATAAAGCATGACAGTTGAGCTTCAGCTTCATCAAATGAAGCTGACTTTTCCTACAACTGTTGTAAAACCACATGCTGTCACCGTTCTATTCATTGAACAGCGTCGTGAAAAGACCTGCACTTACACCCTGAAACAGGTTTAGCAGAAACTTTACAATACATAGATGTTTCACAATTCATTACAAGCATTCGCCTGACTTCTACTAGTTTGACTGCCCAAGGCCCATTGGAATCCAGCTGCAGTGAATAATGGTTGCATTCAGACTTAAAAAAGTATTCAACAGTCATTTAAACACTTTAAGACACACAGCTGGGTCTTATCAGTCTTCAAGGCACATAACTCGACAACATCAGCTATTCAAGACCGGTATCTTTTCTTTTTTTAAAACAAGGTCATATTGACTTGATGGGGTTAAAGAAAACACAAGAAAGCAATAACGTTGACAAAGCTCGAACATTGACCTGGAAAAATATGGGGTGACATGGATGAGGATGGAATACAAATCATGTCTTAATCATAAGATATTGATAACCTGAAAAATTATGCTTGCCCTGACCCCTTGCAGTCGCAGTTTACATTTAGCACTTAGGGCTGGGTGATGTGGACGAGACGTCAAACTAAGGATATGAACTATGTTTCTGATTGGCTTAGGTGCTGCTGTTGCAGATCAGGTTTGTTGAGTTCAAGCTTTACAAGAACATTCCACAGGGGTACAATTCTAACTGGATAGATTTTAGAAAAGATTTTTAGGTTGGATGAGCCATTAAATGTGTTTAGTTTGTTAAACAGTTATTAGTTTATGAACACAATCTGTATAACTCCTGTGAAAAGCAGAACATAAATTCAAATTAACCAGGGACTTAGGCCATTTTTATAGCACAAAGTTTTATAATTTCCTCTTTTTTAATAAAAAAATTGTACATATTTAACTTCAGTTCTGCTTTCACCTATACTTAGTTGTTTTACAGATGACTGCCTGTGCACTGTTCATCTAATTATTTTGGTCAACATTTCTTCAATCAATTTCTTGTAATTCTACTTTGTTTAATCGTGTCACAATGGAAATGACACAAACTATGATGGAATTTTAAAGAGACCACCATTTATTCTCTGTTCATCAGGGTGGCTATTTAGTCACTTTGTGGTCTGGGAACTTTCACAACTGCCCCAAAAATCGTGAGATCACCCAGCCCTACTCGCAGTCCGTAAGCTCAAAATTCTTTAGGCAATGTGCATGTATTTGGGTATATTTAGTGGACTTTTCTAGTGATATGAGCCAGTATTATCAACGCAAATGCAAACACACAGAACAAACATCTCTCCTCTTCCTGAAAACACATCCAGACAGTCCTACAGTTATTTTCCTGCTGCAGCAGGAGGAACATTGCCTTTGGCAGGAGGGGGGTCTGCTTCCTGTTTCTTGTCAGTCCTAGACATATCATGTGCCTCCCACAGAGACTTCTCTTGAGAAGCAGGGTCATCTTTATGTCCCGCCGTGTCCCTGGACTGTTCATTCTTGTAACCCAGTGGAGCAGAGGACTGGTAGCGGTACTTGTAGCCAAAGGCACGTAGGTGGTAGGTGTAGTACTCTAGTAAATACATGTGTGAAGCGTCGACGTAGTGGAAGGACACAGACAAGTCCGAGCAACAGTTTGGACCCTGAGGAAAAAAAAAATAAAAAATAGGATTTGTTACTGTCAAAGCATAATATTTTATCAGTAATTCTTGCATTATAATATCCGGAATAAAGATGAGAGTGTTTTTTAAGACTAATAGATTACTGGTAATCAAACAGATTACCAGTCATTACCTTCACATCTTTCTCATTAAAAAAAAAAAGTAAATAAAAATTATAATACCTACAAAAGAACACTGGTTAAACAACAGTGAAGGGATCAGACAAAGCAATAAATGACAAAATGTGGAATGACAAGTGTAGCCAAGGTAAAAACCTCAAAAGCATGTTCTTTCAAGAATCAGTAACTTGAATTTGTGAGTTTCAGGTTCTGGTCCAGTTAAGAGTCATGTGGTCTTGATGCAGGAGATTGATCTCCAAATATAAGTGGGTGGTACTATCACTGGACAACACATTAAATGAAAGTCCATATACAACTTCTCATAAGAGCTCAATCATGACTGTATTGATATTGTTAAAGAGATAGTTCACTATTTTTCACATGAATTTGTATGGAATCACCATCTTTACTCTAGTGCACCCACAGTGACTAACCCCCAACAGTGTCCTGTGAGTCGAGTTCTGGTTTGGTTTTGGCCAGAGTGAATCGTCGACAAAATAAAACGTGTTTATTCTCAAAAATGTGTGTTCAAATGAGTGATTTATTTGGATAACAAAACCATTATGGAACAAAAACGCACCTCGTAATTGCTTGGAGCTACTTTCTCTCAATAGTGATCAATGGTCGTAGTCACTGCTAACAGCTGTGCACCTCAACAAACTACTTTCATCAGTTATACGGCAGTGTTTCCGACTGCTATGTGCAGGCACACAGCTGTTAGCAGTGACAACATGCACTGATCACTATTGAGAGAAAGTAGCTCAAAGCAATTAAGAGGTGTGAGTTTTTGTTCTGTGACGGTCACTCATAAATCACTCAAACACATATTGTTTTGAGAAAGAAACGTGTTTTAATTTGTTGACCCCAGGAAACCTGCCGAGACTATTTTCGCTTTGACCAAAACCGGACCAGAACTCGACTCACAGGACACTGTCGGGGGTAAGTCACTGTGGGTGCACCAAAGTAAAGATGCTGATACCATACAAATTCATGTGAAAAATAGTGAACTATCCCTTTACCCATTTCCACATTAAAAGCCATCAGAATGTCCCATTATAAATAAAGTCACATTTTTTAAAATTCAAAAATCTAAATTTCTCAGAACTGTGAACAAACATTGCAGACATTATCCCATTGAGGTTTCATCTAAAATGTGTAACTAAATCTGACAAGTAGTTTCATTAGAGAAGATGTTCAAGAAAATTGCCAACAAAGACGAAGATGAACACAGTGCCTTCGCTCATGGCCTATCAGCCGGTGAGCGAAAAACCTGGATTAGGATTAGTAAGTGAATAGATCATTGGTATGCTAAAAACTAACATGTCTCATGACAGTATAATTGCATATGAACTTAGAAATACTGATAATTGCAAAAATGTTAATATCACATCTGATAATTCCACCCGCCCCCCAAACTTGCCTCTGAGATCGGGTAGTAGCAGTAACTCCAATACCAGAAACTCTTGGGAAACTTTGCTGTGAGATGTTGCTCTGGGACAAAAGGGTGAAACGTTTCTCTCTGCATTGTGTCTCTGGAATCTCCCGCCAGCACGCCAACTTTCTCCATGCATTGCCCCATAGCCAGGTCCTCTACAGAGGTAGTGTGAGTGCACAGTTTGCTTTTAAATCCTTCTACAAATCTCCGCAGTGCCTCTTTGCTCAGAACATAGCCAGCACCTCCACTCATGTATCCCTGCTTGGTGTAGGGTTTAAATCTTCGGCCAAAGTAAATTGGCTCTTCCGGAGTGTGATTTGCAAGAATCCATCTCAGGTTGTCTACAATTACGTAGGTGTCGTCATCCGCCTTGAGGAACCAGTCAGCCTCATGGGCATGATGCTCGTAAGCATAATGAAAGGCCCTAATTGTTTTCCAGTACAGCTGGTCCCGGCCCTCTTTGGTACCCAAACCCACTGTGGGAAAGTCTGGGTCATCCACAGAGCTCATGAAGACCACGACGTTACAGTGGCGACTCCATGTGGATTTCACGTGGCGAGCCTTCTTCTCCAGGTTGTTGGGACCGGTCATAACCCAGCAAAGAATACGCACCTTTTTGTAAAGTTCATCGGCCATGTGACTATCCTCACCTGGCAAAACAAAATCAGGATTAAAATGTTTGCATTCTGTTAATAATAAACTCTTATATCTACTTCAAGCTAGTCTACTCACAAAAAATACAAGAGCAGTGATAAAAAAGTACGACCTGCAGGAAAATGGGCTGCTCTGAGACACTATCCAGAGCTTGAAAGTAGAGGCCCAAACACTGAGTAAAACATAGTTACACATCTAGGACTGAACATAAGGCAGCAACAAGGCAGCAATGACCACAGTAAGAACATTTTCAGAACATAAAACCCATTCTTCAACTGAAAACTGTTTAAAATCTTCAATAACTAAATGGTTCAGAAAGATTGTCCTATTAAACAATCACTTTAAGATACAGTGGGCATAAATATTAATTGTTAATAAAAGTAAAGGGATTTGACATGAATTTAAAGTAATTGGCCACTTTGTGTATTTAAAATGTAACATATTTTAGCAAGAATTGCAGGAACAAACTTTGACATTCTGTGTTTCCAATCATTCCACATGAGAGGATCTATTCAAGCTCCACTAAAACTTGTATATTTACTGTAGTTTGATGGTGAAAAAGTGGTTAAAGGAATGGTTTCATTGCAGTTCACTCATCTGTTTCTACATTAGCCTGTCAGCTCACAACCTCACTTAAGGTGTGTAAATGAGTCAATGTTATTATATATATATATATATATATATATATATATATATATATATATATATATCCCCATTACCAACCTACCCTGAACATTTAATCAAAATCCATCCCTAAGTTTTTGAGTTACCTTGCTAACTAAACAGACAGACAGACAAACTCCGGCAAAAACATACCCTGCTTGTCGGAGGTAATAAAAACTAATACGTTTAAAGTCCAACTCTACCCACTGCATGATTGAGGAAATTAGAAAGAGGCCAAGACCACATGAAGACCAGGTAAGTGTGCAGGTGGTTGCACTTCAGTATGTTTTAAACTGAAAAACCTCTGAAAATATTAACCAGTCAAGTCATTTTACAAGAAAGTGATGCAGCAACAGATAAGATCAGATCTGTGTGTGCTCAAATTTAAGTAATTAGAGTGAGAGGTTGTTATTGTTACAATAAACAGTGAGGATAGAATGCTTGTTCCACTATCACAGAGAGCAGCACATTGCAATCTGTCTTTACCTGTGATCTGGGAAGAGTTTAAAACAGTCTGCATTAATCTGTGGATATGATTACTTTCCCTAATTAGAAATCTGGAAAAATATATATATTTTGAAACCCTCTGGCACTGATAATAAACAATAATGCTAAGAAACAATGGGTTCAGTAAAGATACAGAAATTGGATATAATTAAACTCAGTAAATTGCACAAAATCTGATTTTAATTACAATCAGTTGAAATGGAATGAGCTTGCACTGTTGAAAATCTATGAGCAATGTTTTCAAATCAGACCACAGACCTCTATGCTGAGAAGAACAAATGTCCACATACTTTCAGTGTACGTGGACAAGAATTACAAGTACAAGGATGCTGTAATTTGACGTAGCAGGTTTCTGCTCAGTCACACATCCACACATGCTCAGCCAGTCAGGTGTCAGAATAGGCCCTTTTCCACCATATAAACTTTGTGCATTACCATGAACTTTGAAAAACCCCTGTGCATTACCACTTAAATTACCTGGGTAAATAACTTTCCCTCGCATCCAAATGTTCCCCCAAGAACTTCCTTGTAATGAGGTTGGACTATTTCAGATTACCAGAAATTCTTCAGGACAGTACTATGTGCTGGAGAACCCTACGATCGCAGTTGTTTTATATTCTGTTCAATCACAATTCATTCTTTATTTCATTTCTACAAGTTTTGTATTTTGAAAAACAGATGCATGCACAAACTGATAGTTGCTTATAATGACTCACTGTAGACACTGCTGAAGCATTATAGTGTCAGTCAGATGTTTGTGGATTGCAGGGTTTGATGCTGCGTGGCTGCTATGTGACATTTGATATCATCATCATCATATCAAATGCTGTATCATAATATGATAATGACACTTGACATGCATGTCAAATGTCATGATATCATATGAATAGGAATATTCCATTATCTATTCTGTTATGCATTTTTATTACTTTTCACAAAAGGGAGCATGACCTGTACCAGACTGGCTGTCCTGGACCGACCACCTAGTCCAGATATTCATTTCCCTTTTAATCTCAAGGCACCCTGTTTGTTTTTTGGCACCTTTTGTTTGGTTTAAATGTTTTACAAAAAAAATATATCTAACCTAATATTGTCTGTTCATTTATAAGACATCAAAAGTAGAATATAAGCACTTCTATAAGAAATATGCATTTCAGTAAGTCTGTCTGACTTTAGGGTTAAACCTAGAGTACATCTGTAAAACAGAAATGAAAAAGAACTCAGACTTAAAGTTTAAGGAATGAGAAGTTGAAAATATATGTTTTACCATTTTTAAATAGAAATTAAGGATATATATATATATATATATATATATATATATATATATATATATATATATATATATATATATATATATATATATATATATATATATATACACAATGATGATTATTTAAAATGTATTCCAGATGGACTACAGTAAGTGATTCAACAACCAGCAAAACATTAAACCCAAACCATCCATCTAGCATTTTATTATGCTAGAGCTTAATTTGTGAATGTATTCAAACTGTGCTGCAGTTTCTTTTACTATTCCCCATTACATCATCAACCTGATCTGAATAAGTTGCCCTGAACTTTGGGGTGTGCTAGAAACACAATTATCAGGACTTTTTTTCTACGCGAACAATTGGTGCCAGGAACAACAAACCCTGCACCTCACAAACATTTTACTTAATTTACCCATCTCATCATTGCACAAAATACATTTTGGTTTCATTGATCTTCGACCTACATTCATGGAATGTAGTAATGTAATGGAAGTAATGTAATGAAACTTATTTTGGACCATCTCACACCTTTCCTGAAAATTTTAAAGAATTCAGTCTGGTAGATTTCACGTAAAGTTGGTGACATACGTACAAACAAAAAGACAGAAGGAAAAAACAATACCCCTTGCCTCCTCTTTGGGGGCAGGGGAAATATCTTCCTAGGCTTTTGGTGGAAATGGGCCTAATACTCTGAACCCGTTTTTGACTTTGTAGCACTTTGCAGAATCATACTTCATGAGGCATTACAGTCAAAACAGGCCTTAAGTAATATTTTAGTACTTCTTTTACCCATGAATTAGTTGCAAACCATATATTTCACTTCGGGGCATGCAATGCATTTACTTACACACACACACACACACACACTAAGTGAAGCTTTGTTCATTAGTGTTCATGTATTAAACACTGTAGGCATATACACAAGGACTAACTTTATTATTGGATTTACTTCACTTCAGTTTCTAAATTAACTTAAACCTAAACATATCTTTTCAGGGGATTCGCCTATCTCAAATGAAAACAGGTATTCAGAGAATGCTTAATCTTGCCCCTATTTTGTGCTAATCTCAAGTTTTTATGACAAAACGTTCTTGAATTAGAGACAATGTGATTTTGATCATTCTGTTAAATACAACCTTGACCTTTACTCAAATGGATCATTACATCTGATGCGCATTAGCTATATGTATATACCGATGTAATTCTGTGGTGATATCTCAAGTGTTTATTGAGTTATAGCATGATATGTCTCTGCAGACACACACACTATAATAATCTCTCACAACCAATGTTGGGCAAGATTATTCATGAAAGATGCACAAAGTTTATATTTGGAAGCCAAAAAATAACCCATTAAATTCAACACAGTGAGGCATTATCAAACGGGGAATTAATTTGGTGGTTGAGAAGTGTTTAATATAATGTCTTCAATGATGTTGAATTATAAATGAATCAACAGTTGATATTGTACTGCAATGACGCTACTTTCACAATTCTGCATGAAATTGTTGTAAACTTGCAGGCATTTTGTTAAATAGGGGCTGAAAATACACAATTATTCTTCTGTTCCTTTGCATTAATTAATTATATATATATACACATACTTTTATCTGTCTGTATTTTTACGAACAAAATAGACGAACGTATGGTTCACGAGTGTACAGGAAAATAAGTATCCATCCACCCAGGTTTGTTTTCATGTTAAATAGAAACGCACTCGTACCTTTGTGATGCGGGTGTTTCAAGTTGAAAAGAGCAGACCTCTCCTTCTTCCAGACTTTTCTCTCTTCTTCAAGCTCCAGCTGGTAATCATGAAGTTTATCGAAGCCTTGGGTGCGTTGAGCAGACAGACTCCTGTCGAACCACACCGGCCGCAAGAACACGTACAGAGTGAAAGTCCCCACTACGAAACCCGCGTAGAAGGAAAACCTGGATCCCAGTGCCTTCATTTCTGGATCAGGTGTTCCAATGTCAGTTATTCAACTCGGCAGAGGCTAGAAAAGAAGATTTTTTTCAATCATATGACAGACACGTTTTTTCACCACAGAGGCCCTTGTGCCGAGGTGTAAACTTCACGTCTCACAGCTGCGTCGGAGAATGAAAAACTGAGAAGTGACACCTGAAAAGTGACACTCCCCTTTTAACACGGTTTACTCACCAGTTTGATCACAGACAGCATAGTAGCTCTGTTGTCCAACGGCTACTTAACCAAATACAGGAAATGTCAACTTTGAATAAAGAAAGCAGAGACAGTTTTGACAACGACGTCGCGTTATTTCCTAACTTAGCCCAGCTAACCCCACACAGGCTGCTAACGGTTACCCAGCGAATGATCCAACAAACACCAACCACTTAGTCACACCTTCAATTAACTATCCCCCAGTGTAAAACAAACTTATATTAAATAGAGGTTTTCATGTTCGGCTCCTGGCCTAACTCCGTGTTTAGACAGCTGGCGGAGCTAACTGGCTATCTGATCCGTTATCTGATGCATCCAGCTAACATTTAACTTCAGTGCTGTTAGCCATTCTGTCCGTGAACGCAGCTAACAAGACGGAACACATCTGACCAACACGACTCTTTGAAACGGTGGTTATAATCCAACAGTCCCACAAAAACAGCAGATACACTGAGAACCCCCATGTAACATATGACACCGCTGCATTTACTAACTTATGACTGCCGTGTTTTCCGTCAGAAAACGAGTTTTTTCCGGTCAGGGCATTTCAAAAGAAAAGCTCCAGCTAAGGACCGGGAAACATATCACTTTTAGTAAAACAATGGTTTTAAGACGATTTTTCTGCTTTAGTACTCATGCTGCTGTTAGTGCCCATAATAATATACAGCTAGAAACCGAATTATTTAATAACAGGTAAATTATAGTAGCTATAAAGTACAGATATGCTTAGACTAGAAAGAATATATTCAAGGAAAAATGATAGTTTCACTCCTTTTCGAATATGCGTTATGTCTCGTGTTTTATTATATTCAGTTTTGACATTACTATTCGAAATAAATACATTAATCAATCAATCAAACACTCCTCAATATTTGTCCTCGGGCTCTCCAAGGGTGTAAATCAACATACATATTTTAGCCTTTTTTCTACCAACATTCCCAGAAACGTTTACTACCATAACTTTTTGTGTTACCTGGTTTGCATTTGCTCCACACCTCAAAGTTGTTGTTTTGTATATTCAAATCAGGCTTAGTCGTTCTGGGTCACCAATTCAAAGTCCCTTTGAATTTGTTTTCATTCAGTCACAATACTTTATTAATACCAGAAAAAGATGAGTGCTCACAACTGCTACAATATAAGAAAAAAGGGAATAAATTATCAATATTCCAAATAGCCTATACACACATCTAAATACACATAGCCTATAATTGGTTGTAAATGAATACATTTACCTAAATATACATATTAAAAAAGAGTTAAGTGTTTTGAGCATATTCTTAAATACAACAAGGCAGTGAAAGATATGGCATAATATGACATCAAAACGTGACTTGATCAAGCCATAGGTGTTGACCCATCTAATGTCCAAAGGCAAGATGATGTGAATGCAAAAAACCATGAGATTCTAGCTTGTCTGAATACTGAGATATTACCACTTATGTGTTTTAGATGTTGACATTTAGTGTGAGCTTGACCATTGACTGTCATTGCTCAAAATGTAAGGGGTTCTTCCTTGACCCATTATCTATCATTCCTGAAAGTTTCAGCAAAATCCATTCAGAAATTTTTACATAATCCTGCTGACAGATAGACAAACAAACAGACCCAAATTTAATACCTCCTTGGCAGAGGTAATCAGTTAGGTCCAGGCTCTTACAGTGGTGGAAAACAAGTTTTTGGAATACCATACTGTGTACTATATTACAGTACATAATAAATCCTTCTGTCATTGAACCCTACCAAGTGTTGTTCCATTCTCCAAATCCACATGGCATCCTTCTGCTTGTGGTCTGAAAACCCTTTTCCAATACTGTATATTTTGAGTGACACATTATTTTAATGTACATGTAGGATTGTGCCAAATACATTCAAAATGTCAAAGGTATTCAGTAAATGAACACCGATGTCTATCCACCTCTTGTAGCTTCTCTTCTTTTACTTAATTTTACAAATGATCAAAAGACAAATCAGTAAAGTTTGCAGATGCCACTGGCTTAAACATTGAACAGAAGTGTGGAACTCTGCGTTTCATCAATTCGTGGGAAAGGGGGCTACTCAAAATAATACTAATGATGTACTGAAGCTGTGTCACATAATATGCCTACAACCCTGCTACAGAAAACTGTCATGGCAGAGGAAGAAATTCAGTCACGTGACACAGAGGAAGGACAAGAAAGAAGTCCAAAGTCCTCTTCTATTTTTCCAATATTTTCAGCTTTGACTAAGTGTGTAACTCCAGTCAACTCAACACTATTTTTAGTATTATCTATATATGACAAATTAAGGGTTTTCTTTTTGTTTTGTTTTGTTTTGAATACATCTGTATTTGTTCTAAATACAGATGGGGAACAAGTGAAGCCAGTTCAACTTGCTGCACTGCTTTGTCCACTTGCCTTGAAAGTCTGTGTCTGAAAGCTTGTGTATTACAGACTATTCTACAGACCTGTTCAGCAGGAGCTTTTTTCTCCATTCAGTAAGAGTTTTAAAATTACACACAAACTAATTAAAACTTTAATCACAACCCGTGCATGTCTTTTTTCTATTTGTCTATTTACAGACTTCACAAATCACCATGTGAATCAAGAACAGTGTGACTAAACACTTAAATAAGCACCTGACTCCCATCTTGTCTCCAATTGGCAGGATTAAATAAATTATAATTCTCATGTTACAACAATACCTAGTGTTGCTGAGCCCTGAAACATTTTATTTTCAGTCTGTGTTACTGTAACATTTTCCAGTCTTAAAGTAGAAACTTAAATCACACCTTCTGGAAAAGATAACAAAGTTATTAGCTGCACCCCGAAGGTTATTTGTATTTGTTTTACAATGTACGACAGTTTCTCTAATAAGAGCACGATTGAGTGAATATAGAGTAACCCGCAGTAAATATTTTGTGCAGAATTGTAAGAAAGCTACAAGAGGAAAGGATTGGGCCAAGCAGTGGTCAGGTAATTATGTTGATGAAATGATAAAATAACAGTACAGGAAGAGCCATGTGAAAGTTTAGCATTTTCCTTTTGGAACATGAGGGTTTGGAGACATAGGCTGTAAATCAAACCACATCCATTAAATCAGGAGTTGAATCCTGACTTGTGTGTGCTTAAGAAAAGTTGATGTACCACCAGAACCTTTGAAAAAAAATGCATTTTTAGAATATGAATCTAATGAAGCACACATGCAGATGCACTGAGAGATTAATTTGAGGATAGAAATTTGACCAAAGGGCTGTTAAAATGGAAAAGTGATTATAGCACCTGCAGTGGATGCAGGATTGGGAGCCTGAATGATGAGTGGGAATTTTGGAGCCTGTCAAAATTGAATTTCTAGTTTTTCCACTTTCAGCAGATACAAATACAAAACATCCTTGCATCCTCACTGCTCGGACCTTAATTGCTATTTATTTTTAATGCAGAACAGCACAACCATGAAATATAAATATACTATAAGATAATCATGTAAATGACATCCACACAACTTTTATGGTAATGTTTATTTCATTAAAAAAAAAAGAAGCTCAATAGCCTAAGTTCGTATGGCAGTTCAAATAGGTCTCATATTTTTCAGATCACAAAGCCAGTTCATTACTCCAATGTTGTGCCTTTAAGAATGAAGTAACAGACTAATGGTATATTTTATCAGTGTAAGTAGTCTTAATATTTACTGGTAATGTTTGCAGCAGAGGAGTGTAAATATTAAATGTGCAATGCCAGACACACAGACACATACACCCCATCTGGCATACCTGTCAATTACCTGTTTACATAGTCCAAAACGATGTTTGACTTGGGAGTATGAAGCAGATGATCAGGAAGCATTAGGTGACACAGCTTCAAATGGGAGTTGAATTAAAACGTAGACAGCCAACTCACTTATCTAAGTTTGTGTTATGCAGCTTTCAGCAGGTAAAACTACGTACCCACGGGAAACGCCTTCAATTCTTTTTGACACAAAAATCCAGTTTACTGTTGAAAGATACACAGACAGTGTCTCAAGCATTTGTGTGACTGTATCTGGGGAGAGAATAACCCCAACAGTTTATACATGACAGTTCATTAACCTGACATGAAGCCTTGAGCATATGAATGCATAAATGACTGAACATATTCGTTCAGGTTACACAAAATGTGTGCCAGTGTACCACAAATTATTTTTTAAAAATATACGCAAACATTATGTGCATGTTGAGATCCAAGGAGCCACAGTTATTCACAAACTGTACAAGTTCAGCCCTTGTAAGTACATCTCTGAAGGATCCTTAGCCAACAATGTGTAAATTAATTATTTTGGTATATTGAATGTCTGGTTGACATGTTGCTTTTTTTTTTTTGCTTTCTTTACTAAATTAATTAAAGCTAAGTTCTTGACAAAAACAAAGTACAGAACACAATTAAAATGCTTTCCTAC
The DNA here is from genome assembly GCA_020466265.1 of Siphamia tubifer. NCBI lineage: Eukaryota > Metazoa > Chordata > Actinopteri > Kurtiformes > Apogonidae > Siphamia > Siphamia tubifer. The sequence continues at coordinate 34,051,129 of CM035787.1, read as the reverse complement.
TCTTGTTTCAATGTTTTTCCTCCAAGTTACCTTTTGTCAACAGGAGTGACAAGCCAAGGGAAAAACAATTTTAGTGAAAAACAATGTATAAACTCTCTGAGTTTACGTTTTTAGAAAAAACTTTCATAAAGTGCCACAGCATGTGTACAAACACCTTTAAAATCTACAGTCATGTTTACTAACAATTTAATCACAAAAAGTAGAACTAAAATGTGAGGCCTTATGCATTAGTCCTTTGTTTTTGTCCCCATCTCCCATACACAGTATATAAAAACATTTGCAAACACTCATCCAATTTGTTGGGGCATGCACAATTTGCCAGCTTCACATAAAGAGCGTCATCAATGGTGACATATGGGACAAATCAAAGGACTAAACCAGCTATGGATAGTTTGCTGCTGACAATTTCAAACCTAGATGTAAATATTCAGCAAGACTCACTGAAGATTTTCTATTAAAAAAAAGTACATATTGTACATCCCTTGGCTTTTCCAGCCTATCAAAACTGAATCCCATCAAAAGGGGAAAATGCATAACTGCACAAGAACAGCTGACATGTTGCGATTTTAACGTGCAACATATAAATCGTGCTGACTGAAGACACATATTGTCTATTCAAGACACACGGACACATTTCCCAAATGTGGAAACAGATTATTTGATACCAAATACCAGGTTTAATAGCAATAATTGAATCATATGGGCTCTTCTCAAAACAAGGAGGGCGACCTCCTTGTTGGTCTCCACAGGAGTTCACTAAAAGCATGAGCTCATATGTCCACGTCATCTGAGTCAGAGGTGCTGGATGACTGCGATTCCTCCTGGGACTCTCCCCACACAAACCTGTAATTGTTCTCCAACTCCTGCTGCCTCTTTTGCTCCTTGTAAACTTCTTCTGTGCCTCCAGTCTAAGGACAAAAAAACCCACCTCTATGAGTCGCTCTCATTTGAATTTACAAATTAAGAGATTTAGTAACACACACACACACACACACACACACACAAACACACGGCTGCTGCTGATGAGAACACGCATTCCATTTTCAATTTTAGCTACAAGGCAATTAGTCAGCCCCCACCCCCCCACCCCATACACACATATACAGGAAATCTATAAAAACACATGACATGTGACATTCAGCACTGGGCAAAAGTCTCAGGCCACCTTTAGCTTTGATGTTTTTTGTAGTGCTGAATGGAGCTTACATACAGATATTCAATTATAATTCTATTCTCTTCAGATACAACTAGAAAATCCACAAAATATGCATATAGTTTTAAAGGAAACAAACTGACCAAAATGGGTTGTAAGGTTAAAGTTACTATTTAATGTGACCCTTTCCCATGACAACAAGCAGCACAGACACGTTTGACGCATGAATGAAATCTGAGACATTTGAAGCACAAAGGGAGGTCACACTCAATATTACCCCTTTGGTTTATAGTGTGTTTTCCCCAGAAATTTTGTTTAAGGTTGCCCTTACTTCTGATTAAAAAAAAATAAAATAAAAAAAAAAGTTCCTCTCGCCCCACGTGGGCGGTGTCTCCTTCAGACTCGGGTCCTCTACCAGAGGCCTGGGAGCCTGAGGGTTCTGCGCAGGATCTTAGCTGTTCCTAGCAATGCGCTCTTTTGTACAGAGATCTCTGATGTTGTTCCTGGTATCTGCTGGAGCCATTCTCCCAGCTTGGGGGTCACTGCCCCTAGTGCTCCGATCACTACTGGTACCACTGTTGCCTTCACACTCCACATTTTCTCTAACTCCTCTTTCAGCCCTTGGTATTTCTCAAGCTTCTCGTGTTCTTTCTTTCTGATGTTGCTATCACTGGGGACTGCTACATCTATCACCACCACTGTCTTCTCATGTTTATCCACCACCACTATGTCAGGCTGATTGGCCTTCACCATCTTGTCAGTCTGGATCTGGAAGTCCCACAGGATCTTGGCCTGTTTGTTCTCTGTCACCTTTGGGGGGTTCTCCCATCTTGACCCTGGGACTTCCAGTCCATACTCTTTACAGATGTTCCTGTACAGTATGTCCGCTACCTGGTTATGCCTCTCCATGTATGCCTTGCCTGCCAGTATCTTACACCCTGCTGTGATGTGCTGGACTGTTTCAGGGGCTTCTCTACACAGCCTACACCTGGGGTCCTGTCTGATGTGGCAAACCCCGGCCTCTATTGCTCTGGTGTTCAGGGCTTGTTCTTGTGCAGCCATGAGTAGTGCCTCTGTGCTGTCCTTTAGTCCAGCCTTTTCCAGCCACTGGTATGTCTTTTCCATATCAGCCACTTCCTCAATTTGCCGATGGTACACGCCATGCAAGGGTTGGTCCTTCCATGATAGCCCCTCTGGTTCCTCGACCTTACTGGGCTTTTGTTGCCTGAGGCATTCACTTAGCAGTTGGTCATTGGGGGCCATTTTCTTGATGTATTCCTGGAGGTTCGCCGTGATATATATATATATATATATATATATATATATAGGATCTAAATACAGTAACTGTGAAATGCATAGATGTGGTCATTAGTACTTTTCTAAACCACCCACCCATCCTTGGAGCACAATTCATCCTCACTCGGGTTGTTGGAGCATAACCCAGTTACCTGTGTGTGAAGGCTGCAAACTTTACTTAAACAAACCTAATGTTGAACGAAGACTAACATAGTACTGTGTGTTACAGTGGATACAAGGGCATTGCTTTTACCTGAAAACTGTGAGGCTTAAATTTTTCGTTCAAAGAAGGTTAAAACCGACACCTTTAATTGCAAGCGTCTGCTGAACATAACTCTACAGTTGGACCCCATGGCTCGATGCAGAAGTAACACTGCATTTCCCACTTACTTTTTCATAGTGGCAAGAAACAATGTCAGATGATCTATCTTTATATATTTGGCCTCTTGATCAGGACAAAGAGGAGAAAGCTGCAGAAGGAGCATGTGTTTTCATATTTCTATCCCCATATTTTACAGACAGACAGATAGATGTTCAGTCCACCACCTACATGGTAGAAGGCTTATTTTTGGTAGCCTTGAGGTGTAAATAACAGTGTTGAGTACAGACATATGTACATACAGGTGACTGGGTGAGTGAATAGCCATAAACACTGCTTCTTTTTTATGGTTAAGGCAGTAGTCCAACTGAACGCTTAGATTAAATGGATACCATTTGCTGTATTAAAAAGCACATCTGCTGTTTTAGGTCAACAGTTATATTTATTATCTTTTATTATGGTTAGTTCGATAGTCAGCAGAGCATGTCCGGAAAGTGTAGTCTAACAGCATCATAAAGTGCTGAAGTTACACCCTCCAACACAAAAAGTCATTCTTCACCAGAGTTTGTCATATTATAAAGGTTAACGTCTAAAAATATTTTAGCATTTAATATCAGTGATGGGAGTTGGGTTTTTTTTGTTTGTTTTAAAGGAATAGCCAAATGTAAAAATGTGATAATTTGGCTTAACACTTAAATTAGACACCTTACAATGTACCATAAATTGGAATACAGTAATTTGCATTAAAGAAATTCCTAATATGCCAAATATAATATGTATTTGCTCTAAAACAATATATTGGAGCCTAGTTTGTGACTAAAGTGAAATGATGATGATTTACTCAAGAGAAAGTTTTGCTCAAGAGCACATCGTTATATAAATAAACAAAAGAGAAGGGTAAAACAAGAGCATTGCTTAACAGTGGAAACAAACATGGATACAAAAAAACTCAACAACTAGACTTACCAGGAGATTTATGAGGAGCTCCCTGAAGGACTTTGTGTCTTCTTCTGTTAGCCACTGATCACCTGCCTCCTCTGCATTTTTTCGTGTTAATATCTTAACCTCAATTTTACCTGAACAAACAAAAAAAGGACACAGAGGGCTTTCCCAGTTAAACACATAAAAAAAAAACATTCAAGCAAGCACGAGTAATAATGAAGAATGGTACAGATAGAAGAGTGAATGAAAGGAAGGACACGCATGGATGATGTCATTTTCATTTGTTAAACACCACACTTTCTTTGCTTCCTAGATGTTTAACATAACTACAATATAACAGTACAGGCTTCCTGGTCAAATGTGAAACTTTAAATTTGGCATCTACAGCAAAACATAATTGTATTATAGTCTATTGAATTTATTCACTTTCTGAACATTTCAAACTATTAGGATGCATTCAAAACATGTATGGACATATAAAAAAAAAATGTAAAAATCTTTGTCCGCACAGGTCTCGGATCATGAAACGATTGCCATGTTTTTACCCGCGTCTGTGCCTTTAGTCGTTTCTGCAGCGTGAACCAATATGTGAAAGTTTCTGGACAACGATGAGAAGAGAAATACAGAACTTTATGTTCAAGATCACAGATGGAAAAAGAGGAAGGCCGTGAGTGTTTTTGGGCACTACCCTTCGTACCTTCGGCCTTCAGTCCTGCTTTCTCTAGCTGTTCTTTAACCACGTCCTTTATGTGCTGCCACTGGGGATCTCCTTCGCCCATCTCCTGAACTTTGACCTCCCCATCAGGGCTGCTGCCCGTCTTATACTTAGTAATTTTGATCTTAACATGGTCATCAGCCGCTTGGTCTGGGGTGTCGAGACAAAAGAGGAACACACAACACAAGAGTTCACCTCAAAACCATTAGTTGGGCCACAGGATGGAGGAGGTAAGAGCCAAGGATGTTTGATTAAAAAAAAAAATGCTTAGTCCGATTTATATCCAAGTAGTAAAAGCCTTTAATCAATCTGACCCATTTTCATTTGAATTCTGTTATTGATTATAACCCACAGACTTATCAATGGCAGCGAAAAGATCACTAACTGATGAATTGTATGCTTCTGAAAAATGATCAAAGTACATGTGGGGATCTGTTGAGGGATGGAGAATGTGACGTCAAACATCTGCTGTGCATATGGATGAAATATGAAGAGAATAAAGGCACACACAGAGTGTACAGATGTACATGGAGGTTGCACTGCCTGGTTACCTGGCTGTTTAGGAGCCAGGCTGGGGCTTCCTCTGGTTGGGTCACTGCCTCTTTGAACAGAAGCTGTTGGCTGTTCTGGATCCTGAACTTCTTTCTCCTCAAAACGGTCAAGCAGCTTGTCCAACGTCGTCTCCAGTGCCTGTGTTGCTTGAGTGCGATCAAACTCCCCTTTAAGACCCTCTGTTTCCAATTCCTGCTGAGCCTGCAGTGAAGATGACAAAACAAGATGAGATCTCTGCACTGATTTTATGTGACAGTAAAAACACATTGCTATAAAATTGGAAACTGGAACTGTGCTTAAATTTAGTCAGTCTAGTTTTTATTTCCAGTTACCATAACACAATCCCTTTCATTTCCTTAAAAAGCTCCATTTGTGGGAATGAAACTAACCAAAAAAAAAATACACTCAAAGACTGAAGGCATCTACTCCATTGTGCTTCAGAAGATGGCTGCACAAACTGGTTTTCAGTTTAGTTATGCTCACAGAGAATCTGAATTATCCACATTAACCAGAGAAAAACTGCAATAGTTGATCTCTATTTCAATGCATTTATATTTAAAGTGTTTTTTTTTCCCTCTCAATGCCCTTGTACACCCTGGTTCTTGTTGAGTTACACTTAGCAATCACATGTGAAGGATATCTATTGCTATGTGGTTTTCTTGTATTTAGTCAACCTGGGGAGGTAATTATGTGTATTCATGGGTGTGCGTATGGTTCTCAAATTGACATCAACAGGTCATAAAATTAAAATAAAAAAAATCTGAAACCTCATTTATGATGTTGTCAAACTCCTTCTGCATCTCCTCCTTTATCTCCTCAATCTTATCAGATGGCACTGTGAGGTCACCCATTTCACTCTCAAACTCATGTAAAAGACGTTCATTTTCATCTTTCTCTTCCTCGCCATGCTTCTCTGTTACCCTGTTGGTTGTATGTTTCTCTTGGTTTTGTGCTTTCTAAAAAAAAAACAAAAACAAAAAAACACTAAATGAAAATATAGGCCTCAAAAACAAAACATAAATCACATGAGAACTAAAATTAAGCATCGGCTTGGTCTTGTGAAACACTGACCTTTCTGTTGCTCTCTTTGAGGTGCTGAACAAATTTCATCAGGTCTGCTGGGTCAGTGATGATTTTAAAGTTGAATTTTTCAACTGAAATACATTAATTGGAAAGGCCCTTCAAAATCTAAACATTTATGACTGTGTTAAACTATGAAAAGTACCCAACTTATACAGTTGGCCCATTTTTAGAGGCCATAAACATTAAATGCACGGAAATCACAGATCTTTCAAATAGAGAAAAACAAACCAACTGTGCGCAAAGCATTCCAATGTATAAAACAGGCTGTGAAACAGTCAATGATTATAAACAGCAATAGTGTTTCCTTGTGTGAAAGAGAACAACAATTGTCATACTTTACCTTCATCAACGTCATCCATGACTTCATTGTCTGTAATCAAATCATATCCATTATCTTCTTCCTGTTGGGGGGGGGCAAATTACATGGTGAATGTCAATCTGTACCTAATTCTGACAATTAAAAACAATCTATAATCGGTGCATTATTTAAAAAATAATATGTATACAGTATATATATATATATATATATATATATATATATATATATATATATATATATATATAATTTATTTATTTTTTCTTAACCGAAACATTCTACTTTCATATCAATACATGATGATGACAGCAGGAGCCCTGGTTTTCAATTATGCAGGGAAACACAATTTTTGTAGATTGAGGTTTGATGGCTGTTTTTAACACATTTTCCATGTAGCTGTAGATGAGTCCAATTATAACCAGTTCCAACTCTTACTACAGCTAATTATTGGGATTTTGGTTATCTGGAGGGTAAGCTGTGGAGAACCCCCCCTTAAATTGTTCCCCAGTGTTACCTGTATTTAAAACTAAGACACCTCGTAGAAGCTTGTTAACTGGTCTTTCATTCACTGTTGCCACCTTGAAAGACCTTCAAGGAATCAGCATCTCTGCATTCTCTACCTGATCATCCTGAGAAGTTGTTGTTCTTGAACTTCCTGGCTTTGTAACACCATCCCAGAATTCTGAATCTTCTGCTTCTTCCGACTCAGAATACTCAGATATATCAGTAGTATCTGTTTTAACATACACAATTAATACCAATTAAAGTTAAAAATGCATCCATTCAAAATAAAACCCAATATGAAAATTTCAGTGAAATGACTATATTTCATCAGAATGAAAAAAATGCACCTTCTCTATCTAACTGGTCTGAGTCATCAGTGGGTGCAGGTGATGACTCGTCTGCTGTTACTTCCGTCACTCCATCTGTCCCTTCATTACCAGCCAACATCTCATCTAGACTCCTCAGCTCCTCTGAGATCTGTTCCACTTTACGCTTTGTGTCCGCTGGGATCAGGCCAAGGAAGGTAGGAGGCAGCAAAGGAAAATTCATTATGACTTTAATGAAAAAGTGAAACAATGCAAAACATTTCTTACGAAGGGAAAATAACGTGATGTAGTAAATGTTATTGAATTTCACAAATATATTGCTTATTCTGCAGGAGAGGTTAGTCCTTCTCTTCATGTAAATCTACCATCACCATTTATTTGTAGCTCTATGGAATAAAATAATCCATGTCATCTAATAATTATATAAACAACCTATTGGGAGATTTCCCAGGGCACAGTGACCCATGGATACAAATTCAAGGGCAGGCAGCTGCTGAAAATGATAAGAAGGCTGTCCTTTGGGCACAAAGCCACAATATATACGTCAATGACTTTGTACTTGGTGTATTGCACACACCATTGATACAACTGGTGCAACAAGAGGCTGATATGTGCCATTACTGGTGTGCATGTAAAGATGACTCTCAAACTCCTTTTCATACATGCACTGCTGCCTTAAAAGTATTTGGACATTACCCAAAGAAACTGTATAATTTAGACTGAATGGCTAAATAGACTTTATCCGGTCAGATCCCTGGTAAAAAAAAAAAAAAAAAAAAAAAAAAAAAAAGGATCCACCACTGTCCAGAGACATTATAGGTACAAGATGAGACTTTAAAGAGGACAATGCCAGTTTTAGGGTAAACATTATTTTTGTAATAAAATGGACATGTGCTGTAAGTTTTATGGAATGCAATTTTCAATGCATACTTTGACTATAAGAACTATGACAGACACTTGTGCCCTTCTTTAAAGACAAAAACCTTTTAGTTCAAGTTTTTTTTAAAACATATTCTTGTGATGTAGATTTCACAACATCAATACATGTGACATCTCCAAAATCTCTTTGCATTGACTGGGACCTATTGCAGGTGATGCAACTGAATATATATATTAAAAACATCAAAACTATTCTCTTGTGGCGGACAGACTGAAGCAAATGTAAAGACATGCATCCCTTTTTGTTGTATATCCTAGTTATGTTCATTATACAAAGCCACAATGCACAAGTTATGTTGTAATGCTATGATTAGTTAAACTAATACAGTACAATTCAAATGGGACTTCTTAAAAATCAATGTGTCAGGTTTTTACTTTTTAAAATCTGTTTTAAAAGTTGCTGAAATGTGATTGAGAGGCCAAAAGTAGAAAAAATAGTTTTGCAGAATGTACTTGTGTGGGCAGGGCATTAAATCAATGTATTTTAGTTCTTTTGCAGGACATGCCATTTAGTGATTGAATCTTCCCTCTTGGATCATGTGAAGGTGTATAAACTGTGAACACATAAAAAGTTAAGCACTGTTCTCCCTCCTGAGGTCAGAAGAAAGAATGCATTTAGTCAAACAAACTTGTAAATTTTTTTTTTAAATGACTCCCCAAAAGTGCTCTTTTCCAACATTAAGCTCTGCTCTAGTAATATACCTCAACAACAGAACTATGTTTGATATTCCCTAAATACTGTGACCTTCATTTTTGTTAACTCACAGACTTGAGCTTTGACATAATCCATGTACTGCTGAGCACTTAGCGCTGGTTGGCACACAATGCCTTGAGGTTTGGCCGTAGATGGTGGTTTCAGGAATGGATGCTGGCAGGTGCGGCTGGTGTGTATTGTCAGCACATAGCGACACGACTGAGGCTCATCAACTCGTGCAATGTAGTCTCCCGAGCCTTCTTCACACACAAACTGAAAACATCACAGTTAAATCAGCAATATGGGCCTTCTAATGCAAAAAGTCATGTTCCACTGACTAAATATTACACATCCGTCTGACGTAGCAAAACAGGATTTAAGACTCAAAACAAAACAGAACCTCACTGATGCAGAGAAATGTTAACAGAAATGTCAGACACTGTTCAAATATCTCACCCGGACTTCAGTTTCTCTAGGATTACCATTGAGATCACACTTGGAGCCATTAACATAAGTCTGACTGTGGTATCGTTTCAGCCTGTGTTGCTTAGAGGCCTGTGGAAAAGAATCAGAAAAGATTGTTTAAGTGCTTTGGAACAATGAGCCTTTGTAATTTAATCCATGATTTAGCTTTGATGAATTTCATGCATGTGTGCTTAAGTTCTTTAAGAAATACTTATGACCATTAATAAATCATCCCAAAACCCACACTTTCTGGCTGCACCATTCAGTACTAAAATTAATCCATTACTAAATATGTGCCCTACACTCAATTGACTTCTAGTTAAATTTAATAAGTTGTATGCAAGACTGGACTATGAAAAGTAAATATTAAAGATTCTAAAGGGTATGATAATGGTAAATTCGTACAATTTAAAATAAATTATAGAAACACAAGACCTATTTGATACGTTTGCATCTTCATTTGTGTGAAATGCAACCAGAATTTCCACAATTTACAGCCTTGATAACCAATACTTTTATCAAATATAAGGTAACATTTGACTGTATTCTAAACTCATTTTCAGTATGTTCTCATGTCAGATCTTGTGAAACTACTTTTAATTTGTTAAGTCAACAGTTACCGACAGTTGCTAGATAAATATTAAGCAGCATCCACTACTGAGAAAAGATAATGTGTCTGGTGCTGACAATATAAATTTAATATCAGTGACACAATGTGACCACAGTCTTGATTTTGCTCTGTTGCATCATTGTGATCTGTAATGGATGCTAAGAATTGACTTTTAAAAAAGGAACCATGACAAAACCTAACTCTTCCCATTGCCCTGGTCCTCAAGAGCCACTACCCTTCATGTTTCAGATGTAGCCTTCTTCTGCACACCTGACGGTCATTATCAGGCTTCTGCAGAACTTGATGATAGGCTCGTCATTTGAATCGGGTGTGCTGGAAGAGGGATACGTCTAAAACATGCTTATTTGTTGCATTATCAAACACCCAATGGTGAAAACAGTCCTTTTTTCATTTGTTTGAAAAGATGAATATTTTAAAGCCAAATTTGTAATGTTTGTCTTTTAACAGGAATATATTTGCAAGTAACAGCTTTCCCCCTCTAGTAACAATAGATAACATGCTTAGCAAAACTGCTAGATTATCCGAGTAAAATATCTTGATATATATATATATATATATATATATATATATATTTTATTATTATTATTTTTTTTTTTTTTAACATAAAGAGAAAATCATATTGTGCAATTTTGGTATGATTCACACCATAAGACCAGGGTTGATTAATCCCCCATTGCCACATACATCTAGAAAACTAGCAGTCACATCCTACAGCCAGAGATATATCCCCAAACATCCCAATCCTTAACCACACAGCAATGATATCATAACACGAGGCATCCCTAGGTCATGACCTTTCATTTGCACATGATTTGAAGTCAATCAGACAAATAGATTCAGAGACAAGAACAAAAGACTGTTTACCGATTTTAAACTTGAGCGGCCTTTGTGAGCAATCTAGAAATGGTAAATCATCCAAAATCTTTTCCATGATAGTCATTGATATGGAAAATATGGAATTTATCATGTTAACATGATAACTTGCCAGCGACAGCAGTAAGACCAAAAACATAATGTCCTAACTTAATTCCCTTTTATTTATTTTTATATGAAGACTGAATTGTGGGACCATTATGGTTATTACAAAGAAATAATACTAAAAATGTGGGGCAGTTTTACCTTTGCCGTTTCATTGCTCCAATCAAATTCAGACTCATAATAACCAAGGAACAGAACGTCCCCTTTGATTTCGGTGTCTGAGGAGAAATGTATTAATTATCATCTACTGCAATTGTCATGAAAAAAATACACTTGCATTATTTGTTTCTTGTATGTTCTAAATAAATAAAAACAATGACAATACAAAGTTAAATCCTTACCTTCTAAATGATACTGCCTAATGTGCTGATGATGACAGAATTCATATGTCCACCAATCCTTTGTCTACAAAAGGCAAAGGAGACAGGGATCTAAATGTGCAGCCCTGCTCTGATTACAGAACCAGATAGTCACAGTGTGTCTGATTTCAGGTATGCCAGACTGGCATTTAGATTGTAACACATCTTAACAATAATACATTTAATTTATAATGCACTTTACATTGAAACAATCTCAGAGTGCTACATGACATACATAACTGCATTACCACTCATCATTTGACAAACTATACAGGATGCCCATAGACAAGAGGTCTGTGTCAGCTGACTGGGTCCAGGCATTACCCTGTTTTATATAGACTATTTCCCCTTTTAGGAACAGCTGATGCACATGGAAATTAAATGTTATGTAATTTACTTTGTTTTTGAATTATGTAAATTTTTTGTCATGTTAAATTCTCAATTTCAGTACAATTCCACTACATATATTTTCTTTTATGGCTCGATTTACACCTGTATGAATGGTAGATATTCAAGTTTCTATTTTGCACAACTGTAATTCAAATGATTAGGTACAGCATGAGTTAATAAACCATTATCCGAAGCAGAGCCAACTATTACACTTTAAATCTTTTCAGCTAGATCCATTTTTATTAAAACAATAACATATATTACATGTGGAGCTGAGAACTAACCTTCACTAAACATGGTGCACTGTGCATTGGAGTGAGGAGGTCTGGGATGTCAGGCCCAGTGTATCCTTGTGAATCAGGCTCTGAAGCCAGATCTTGATGAAAGCGGACCGCCTGGGCTGGAAGTCGACACTCGTACAGCTGCTTATACTTGTTGGAAACCATCATAACCTCCTCAGTCTTGGTCTAAAAGAAAATAACAGCCATGAACACTACATAATCCTTATTATGGTAATTTAAAGTGACATATTTAAGCACAAATTTGGAATACTTTCTATTTCTGAGTATGTGCATTTTATGTTATTTTGTACATCTACTCCACTAGTACTTTTTACTCACAATATATTTCTGACACCTTCACGTGCCAGCAAGTTACTTTGAAGATGAGGAAAATACACATGTTTGTTTTAAAATGCACCATATTATTAAGATGAAATAAATGCTTCGAGCTTTTCTGTGTTATACAAAAAGCACTACCTAGTCAGGCACACATTTCATATGTCTAAAAGTTAACAGCCACAACATATCGTTGTTTTTTTTACCCTTTAAATTTGTAACAAATTTCAATAAATAGTCTTGTGTATTTGAAAGAATAACCATAAATATCGGTTATTCTTTTTTCAACTCCCACTAATCATGTGAGTTCTCAGATTTGTCTAATGTCTATGTATATGCAACTATGCATCAAATACTTAAAACTACCACCTCCGACAGCATTACTAATCAAAGGGCGTTAAATAATAATAATAATAATAATAATAATAATAATAAGCGGCTAAAGGCTATTTATGCAGTACCATATGCAACACCTTTAACGTATTATTTTACATGGCTATTTAATCACTTGTTCTGCTATTGGTTTTGGTTTCTGGTATAGCGCTTATGGTTATTCACCTCTAGTATTTTTCTTTGATTTAAGCTTGTAGCATAGAAGAAACTCATGTTGTGTTTTGACAACTGTCAGCAGCTGCGTAGTCAATTGCAAATAACTAGCATTAATGATTCTTTATGCTTAAGAAATAAAATGTTATTTTTATCCTCGATTCTATTTTGTGCCGCAACAACAGAGTTTGCTACTCCAAGAGGTCATTCATATTAATATAATACATGTAGGGCTAGCTGACGGTAGCTTCCGTTACTGTCTCGTTATCGTTAGCTAGCAGGCTAATATTTAGCTTCTGTAAACAGTCCTCACGCACCTGCCCCAAGATGACGGGATCGGGGAGAATTTGAATCCCATATTTCATCTCATTCAGCTCTTCCAAATTCAAGAAGGCTGGTACACAGAGGGGACATATCAACAAGAAAACATACAACCTCTTCAACCATCGTATCAAGGAAGCAGCCATGACTAACACTCTGTTCATACCCCCATTTGTCGGACAGCAACAAAACATAGGAATTCTGACATGGTGGCAGCCGATTGGTTGATATGAGACGCGCTGCTCTTCCATTGGTCATATTTGGTGTCAGTCAGCAGGTTTACAGCCACGGGGTTTGTTCGTTTATGATGCCGACACATAGTGAGCGAACGGAGCTCGTGTCTTTGTGGTGCGTTTATTTCAATAACAACATCCATGACAGCTGTCAGCATTGACATGATTTAAAAGAAACACACTCATTGAGCAGATTCCAGTCTAGTGAATAGGCCTATGTCACACTTCCTGCTTCCGGAACGTTCCCAGGGAGCTTAGTAGGGAAACGGAACTTCCGGTCGTTTCTAACAGCAACGACAATGGCTGCGTCTCTAGCTGCGTCCACTCGTAGTTGCGCTTGCAGTGTGCCGGGTTGCTCAGCATCGGCTCGTAGACAGCCATACTTAAGCTTCCACGCTTTTCCAAAGGACGAAGTACTTCGTAAATCGTGGGTGAGATTGATAAGGAGGGATGAGGGGCCTAACTTTACTATTCTCCGGGGCAGCACTTACGTTTGCAGTTTGCATTTCGAGCAAGAGTGCATCTATGTCTCATCAGGTGGTCGGAAGAGACTTAAGCTCTCCGCCCTCCACCCAGCTCTCACTCACCTGGACAAGAAAGACTCATATGTGAGAATGCTGTTCATAGACTTCAGCTCAGCATTCAATACCATAATCCCACAGCAACTCATCAGCAAACTGGACAAACTGGGCATCAGCACCTCCCTCTGCAACTGGCTGCTGGATTTCCTCAGCAAGCAGTGCGTGTTGGCAACAACATCTCAAGCAGCATCACCCTGAGCACAGAGGCCCCACATGGCTCTGTACTAGTAAAAGTATAAACCTTTTGTATTTTATTTATTATTTGTCTTAAATAGTACTCTGCATATGCATATTGCACATTTGTTATTTATTATTATTATTACTACTGCTGCTACAATTATTGCTGTGGCCTGTCTTTGCACAAAAAAACCTTAACCCCTACCAACTATTACCTGACAGTACACCACTTCTCAATGCACACTGTTGGAACAATTTAGTGTACTTTATGTCTTGCCTTGTTATATCTTGTTATGTTAAAAGTACGAGGTAAAAGTATAAGTGTAAGCTACTTTTTTATTTATTATTTAAGCACTTTGTAATATATTATTACCTTAGAATTTGTTCTTGTTGCGTATCTGCACTTTACTGTAGTCCTTGTCTACACTTGAAATGGTAAGAAACATAATTTGGATTCCTTTGTATGTTAAGTACATGTGAAGAAATTGACAAATAAAACATACTTTGGCCTTGATTAGACAGTTTATATACATATTATTTGTACATGCACATTTTACATATTATGCCGTTTATATACATTTTTACATACATAGACATTATATACATTTTATATACATAAACAATTCATATACATTCTATGTACATTATATACATTCCTTTCAAACAGAGATCCTACCTCTATTGACTATTTACTTGGCATTCAGGAGGTATTTGTCCATGTATGTAGTGAAGTAAAACAGATCAAGGGTGTCCTTCATTGCTGTAATTAAGGATTCATCATACCAGATTCTTTCAACTGTTAGGTCGCTGTTCGTTGATGTGATAAAATCACACCACAACAAACCAGTGATGGCTAACTGGCCTTGCACTTGACAGTAATATTTATGGTTTTTTTTTAGCTTGGCCTTGCCATTAACAAACTTGACATGCTTGACCTCAGTTATGCTTTCAACATTTGGGCATTTCACTTCAGCTAAACCGAAGGGGGGGGTGGCAGTAGGGTCATACACTCTTGCATCAGGACTAGCCCCGAGGTAAGACGCATCAGGGTGAACAATGAATCCAGAGGGAAGGACATTAATGTTGCAAAGGTCACTGTAGTGATGCAACACTTCTGGCTCGAGATCGATGCCCCTTTTCATGGCCGGTGTTTGCCGTACTCCCCTCATGATTCTCACTGCAAGAGCTTGAGCAGACGACTCCCGTCTCAGGGTAAACACTTCCCCAAATCTACTGGCAGTTAAATGGGGCTGCCGGACCTCCTTCCACAAGGGACTCTCTGACTGCCCCCTTGTATGCTCTTCCATTAAAGTTGCCAATTCAGAGGTGACTTCTAAACTTTGCAAGTGATAAAACTGGAGGTAACTGGGAACAAACTGTAGATGGCGTTTAAATGTATAGCTTGACAAGGGGAGTTGTGGGAATGGGGGGGCTTCTGAGTGTTTAATGATTTCTTTAGATATTTCTGGGGGACATTGATAAGACAGAACGGAACCTTGAGGGACTGGTCCAAATTTCGAGTCCACTAAAGTTAGGTCGGCCAGGTCACACACAATCTTGCAAATTCCAGGTTGAGGTTGGAGGTCTCGCAGTTCATCTCCCACAGCCAGCACTGCAGGGTCAGGAAGGGGTCCTATGAACACAAGGAACAAGAACCATTGATCATAAAGTGTGTCACATAAATCAGTGTACAATAGAATACATACATAATCTGCAGATTTTAATATTATGGCCATGTTATACTGGGAACAGTGTAAATCAAGACCATTTACAAGTTCAAAAGAGGAGGCACTTTTGTTATGACACCAGTGTACTGCAATAGCCAACAAACATCATGTAGCAATTTTGACTGTTCTTCGTCAGTGTACATGATCTGTATTACCACGTTTCTTGGCTATTCAAATGATAAATATTCAGTACTTACCAGCATAGGCTCGGTACAGCGTAGATTTGACACTACTGCGTCCAGGTGCCTTGGGTTTCCGCACAACAAGTTGGTCTGTGGGTTCCGGGCGAATACCCTGAAGCACAAAAAAATAAAATGTATAGTCAAGAGTTTGAGGACAAATAAGACATATTTTGAGTATACATCTGTATACTTGTGTATCAGTGTTAAGTCACATGTTTAAATATTATAATTTCAAAAATGGATTATTGAGTAGACTAAACAGGATGTTTAGCTAGAGCTGAGGGACGCATACAAACCTGTGTCCTTGGCCGGTGCCATGCTTGAAGCTCACTGGTGCACGACAGAGGTGTTGGTACGCTTTTCTCCCCAGTGAAGCTGTAGTGATGGGTCTGAAACAGGAGTGCAACCACATGATTGCACAACGCCTCTCCAGCAGCGCATGAGCAGGAACATCCAATTAGCTGCACAGGTGTAGTGGCACGCAGTACAATCTAGACATAGAGAACATACTTTAGGGAAAGCTTGAAAGTGCAAGCTACAGAGTACAACACTTATACACAATAGGAGGACAGAAAATCTGCAACAGCAGATAGAAAGTTAAATCTGCAACCGCAGACATAGAACAGTAAAATCTGCAACAGCAGACATGAAACAGGACACTACAATCTGCAACAGCAGTTTGGACACACACACATTGAACATGTACCTAAACCTGTGTAGGTCTGAAACCATGCTTTATTCATTAGGTTACAGCTACACATTACAAATATGAGGTGATCTATATTCTGAATCTCAAAATAACGTTATGGTTAAGGTGGCCAGAAAGGTAGGCCTGAGTGTAACCGTTTTATTAATGCTCAAAAAACTGTGAAAAGCACGTTAAGTTACGTTCAGATAGAGCATGATTTCAGACTCAGGTCTGGGCACCCTAGCACTGCAAGTTAACCTGTAGGCTTTTAGGCTCCTCGTTTTTCCTCATGGAACAGTAGCAGTTCGCGCGAACTGCTACTTCCATGTTTACTACATTTGACACTGCGGTAAGAGAGGTAAAGATTATCACATGATACAGCAACATGTCTGGGCATTAAGTTAGGAGCCTGTGACAGCCGGCCAGCCTTATTCCCCCCCGCCCCCCGAGTAAAAATAAGTAACGTTAGCTGACGTTAGTAATGTCAACGAACGCTAACCCTATCTGACAAGCTAACATTAGCGACATTTACAAACAACGTTAGGAAGCGTCTCCCTCCCTCGCCTCCCGAGCTCGTCAGTCAAACGTTTACACACACTGTGAACTAAATATGTATTCATACCAATGGATGGAAATACTAGTTTTCCCGATTAATTACAAAAATGGTTTTGACTTACACAAGTATTCAGACACATTCAACCTAGCTGCTAGCTCAGTTAGCAAAAAAGTTTCAACGGAATTCAAACACTTACCTTTGTAATTGAAAATGTACTTCTCCCAGAAAAACTTATATCCCTTCCTCAGCTTTGATGTCTTTACTTGAGAGGTTTCATTCACAATGCGAACTACGTCGTCGTAGGTGACTTTAGGGAGGTTGTGAAGGGATTTGGTCCAGCCACTCCAACATCCATCGGACTCCGCCATCGTAACCCTGGATGACCGGAAGTACCTTGTCCCTACTAAGCCAGTTCTTCCGGTCTTCAATTGTTGCGTGACATAGGCCTATAAGGTGTGTTACACGCCAATTTATCCATATCACGGTCATTATTCACACTTGTCAGGCTTGTGGGTTTTTTTTTTAAATTAATTAATAAATTTATGTAAAGGATTTATAATATTATATATATATATATATATATATATATATATATATATATATATATATATATATATATATATATATATATATATATATATATATATATATATATATATATATATATATATATATATATATATATATATAATTTATTTATAAACGCCCAAACATATAGTCCAGTTAATAACATTTGAGGTATTACACTGGAACATAAATAATGTGTTATGACTAAAAATGGACCCTTACATGTTGCAATATGAAGTATCTTAATCTCAAACATGCTGCACACACGTAGGTGCAGCCAAAATAGAAAGGGAAATACACACACACAGACACACACACATAGCATACGGGCCTATGCACACACACATCTTAGACGAATATCCTGCATATTATATGTCAGTGCATAGGTTGAATCAATCAAGATGCATGTATTTGGTGTCTGTGGTCTGGATCGTGGAGGAGCAATCTTGTGTGTGAAATCGGTGTGATGCTGATTGACCGCTGCTGCTGAGGCGCGGTGCTGCTGCTGCTGCTGCTTCTGCTGCTGCTGCAGGAGGGGAGCGTCCGTCCACAGCCTGCAGTGCTGCGATGTGCGGCCGCTTCATTTGTCTTACGGTGCCTGTGCTTCTCATGTCTAATCCTATTTGGAAGAGCGAGCAAATTCATTAAGAAGGACTCCATAAAACAGGAGGAGAAGAAGTGGCTTAGTGTTGGAACTGAGGTGAGCTCCTTCTTTCTGTTTTATCTTTGGTCATGATACTAATTATAGGCCCACAGCCCGGTATAGAGCAAATTTATTTTGATTTCAACTTCGTTAGGGCGCAACGATTGGTGTAAATAATAAAATGGGATCAAATGTATTAAACTGTTTTAGTCGCATTTGCAGATAAATGCTTGAAAGCTATTGTCTTTAAACAGGGAGATTTGTGTTTTAGATATTTGCAACAAAAAAAGAGAGTGCAATATAGCGGTGCATCAGGCTGTGTGTGCATGTTTTTTTTCCTGCAGTCTTATTCACGACAAGGTAGGCTAATGGGCCTGTGTAAGGGCTCGACTTAAAATGCAGACAGGGGTGTATTTTCGCTGCATAACTGTTGGATTTTTAGGCAGATGGTTGCATTTCTTCACATTATTCCTATGTGCAGAGGCTTGCACTGAGGATAAAGCCTTTACTGGGTGTAATTTAATAGCCGAGAAAATGAATGGATCCAAATGAAGCGGCCAATCTGTCACGCGCACTTTGGGAGGGACTCACCGATCTGTGGACAGCATCATGTCTTATTTCCCACAGACAGATTGTAGGTTAATTAGAACAGCACAACACTGCGATGCACATTTTAAGACTTGGCTGCATCACTTTTTGACTCTCCTCATCGGCCCAGTTGTGTGTCCACGCGTGGCAACACCATCACAGCTCGGCATGTTTTGGAGATGCAGATTGTACATATGCAGAACTGTAGTCCTGCTGAGAAACTGTAAGGGCGGATTAAAAAGATCAACAAAACCCTAGGAAACTGTCACATATATCTGTAAATAGGATTTCCCACTTACTATGTTGTCCTTCTCGCTTTGGACATTTAATAATTTGCTTTTTCAATTTCTGTATTATCATGAAATCAAAATATTCACCTCATACCATTCCTTTACAATCCTCTTTCTCCTTTTATGGCTTTTATGATATGAAAAATGCTGTGCTGTAACTCAAACGATGGATGATACAGCTATTTCTTAGAAATGCATGCTATCTTTTTTTAAATGAAAGCCAGCTTTATGATTAAACATTAAACATAATTATAACACAGTTGTATTTTATTTTTATTTTATTTTCTATTTATGTTATATTTGTTTCTAAATGTCACCCCTTTAGCTGTTGGCTGAGAGTGGATTTTTAAAGGAAGATAAATTATTAGTGAGTAATAAGTTTCACAAGAGTACACTGGAAGAGCTTGGTGTACTGAGCTCTTTCACTTTGTTAGAAATCAGATATCTGTTGAACTCACCATTCAAGTGAAAATAATAAACATAAAAATAAGTTAATCAGACTAATCTAACACAACATAAAACTCAAAGTATCACTAAATATTAATGAAAGAAGCAGAGGAG
Source organism: Siphamia tubifer (assembly GCA_020466265.1). Classification (NCBI taxonomy): domain Eukaryota; kingdom Metazoa; phylum Chordata; class Actinopteri; order Kurtiformes; family Apogonidae; genus Siphamia; species Siphamia tubifer. The sequence goes on along the minus strand of CM035787.1, from coordinate 34,031,190 downwards.
TTTTTATTTTTTGTTAGACTCGGATGTATTGTCATTTATTGAAGACAGTATTTACTTTTTTTTTTTTTTTTTTTTTTAAAGATATGTGGTTTTAGAGAGAATTCCCATGCTTTCTCTGAAAGCCCTACAGTGACTCTGGTTATAAACCATCTCCCTAATGTGCACACTTCCCCTTATTACAAATTAAACAGGAGGAAGTGCATCCAAAGGGAGCACTTACAGCAAGCCTTTTAACAAAACTACTTTTATGCACATACTAGTGGATGAGTTGATTGGTCACTCAGATCCTCCTTGGCTTTCCACATATTGATTTATTCAGATTACCACAATTACTCTAAATTGGTCAACCTCAGACTGTACAGGATTTCCCCTGTGGGCCATATGATGACAGCAGCAGCTGCCAATGCACCATATGCACATGGCAGTGAGGCTGCATGATTCAAGAATAAAGTAATATGGCAACATCTTTTTTTGTTTAATATACTACATGACAGTATAAAATAATACAGAGATTTCCCCTGATTAATTATGCCATTAATATTTCATAATCCGATCCAACATTGTTGTGGTTGATGGTGGATGTCTCTCTCTTGAGCAAAAATATTTGTGCATCTAAGAACCCCTTATGTCAGACTCTCAACTGAATTGTGGAAATTAGAGATGGAATTACAAGGATATTTACTACAAGTAGTTTCAGAATCTGACTCTGATAGTACCTGTTAATATGGGTTGGATTTATTTTTTTTAAAAAATTGCCTCGACTTAAACTTTTTACAGATTCTTATTCATTTCCAGATTTGTCTGATAACTACTGAGAAAATACAAGTTTCATCTCATCATCTGAACCTGATTTATCCTCACTAGAGTCACAGAGGTCTGTGGGGGTCTAATCCAGCTACAATGGGTGAAGGCGGGGTACACCCTGTATGAGTCTCCAGTTCATCTCAGGGCTGAACATATATAGACAAACAATCACTCTCACATTCACACCTATGGACAATTTAGATTAACCTATTAACCTATCAGTGCATGTCTTTGGATGATGGGGGGGACTGGAGTACCTGGAGAAAACCCACACAGACATGAAGAGAACATGCAAACTCCACACAGATAGGTCTGGTGTGGGAATCAAACTAGGGTCCTTCTTGATGTGAGGCACGAGTGCTAACCACTGCACCACTGTGCCGCCCCAGAAAGTTAAAGTATTATTCCGTTTCTTGTAAAGTTAAATATAATTTCCTCATGGGGATGATAGGCAATAAATTGGTAATCAGCTTTCATTATTGTATCAGTCTACAAAAATCATCTTGTTGACTGGGTTTAGCTCAGATGGAAGATTTCCTGCAATATCAAGGTCCGTATGTTTCATTTGACATTGCATATCCCGTGATGTAGTTGCTGCTCAGAAATGTGACCATGTTGTTGATAAAACAGTACATGGTTTGGTCCTACTTGGTAACATCCATGTTCGTTAGTATTTTATCCTACAAATTGCATGTCCATACCTCTGATTTCCTTTTCTTTGCAGATGGGGAAGGTGCTCACTCATCTCTGTTTACTATCTGGTTTCTGGAGATGCAGGTGTCTACAAAGGATGCCCTTTTACTGACTGGATAGAAGCAGGTTGGTTAACTTCAGAGAAAGTATTGTCAGAGATAGGAATGTCTCGATCTGATCATGTGATTTCAGACTCAATTTGAATTGGTTATTATGCCCTGATCAGTGATCAGAAATATGATATATATTTGACTCACTGGCTGCTCATCACTGAAAATCAGGTGTGTAATCATAGAATTTCGTGCACTGATGAATAATATATAAATATATACCTGCAAATGATATATACCATATTATAGAAAATAAATAACAGGATCAGTAGATGTGTGTGGCAAAGAAGGAAGTGGTCAAATGAGAGAGATAGTGTCACTGTAGTTCAGAGAAAAAGAGTCTAACTTTATAGTTATCTTTGGAATACAGTATGAACCTTTACAAGAAATACAAAATCCATCTACTATTATTTATGTTTTTCATAAAACTCACTGAGCACACAGGATGATATTTGAGGAATAACCATTGCACAAACATGGATAACATTTAACAGATGGTGGTGCTGTAGTCCTCCAATGAATCTGAAAGAAAAGAAAGAACAAGGTTTTTCTTTAACTGTGAAAGTATGTAAAGGCCCGCCCACACATGTGTCCACACCCCAACAGCAGTATGGCCCCAGAAAAGAAACACTGGACATTATCGATTATCACAAAAAAAAAAAGTAGCAGAGAAGATTTATATTCATTAAATGTCTGAAAATTGAGATATCTACTTGTACTTAATGCAGAAGAGTCACAGAGAGGATAAAAGAGAGAAGGTGGAGTGATAACATTCAGTGCGGTAAAGATGGAAAGGAAATTGTAGATGTTTTTCTTCTGTCTTTCATCTTTAATCCTTTTGAAATTCTTACTGCAGATGTCTTGTGTTGATGTGATCACATTTTAGATACGAGAGCATTTTATAAAGCACCGATACCATCTGTAGTGCACTGCTGAATTTAATTTGTGCTTTTATAGCCACTTCACTTAGTGTGTCCACATCTGTACATCTGCAGATTGTTATGTCACACAGGAAAAAAAAACAGATGATTCCAAGGGTGGTGTTTGTGTGTTGTTTTGTGTGTTAAAAATAAACACATTTAGGTTTATGTTAAAAGTGTTGGTTGTCTTTATGGGACACCAGTGCAGACAAAATATACACAGTCCATTCTGTGCCAAAAAACGAAGTGTCTCAAAATTTCAAGGCTCAGATAAATGTGTTAAAAGAAAAGAACCCCACAGCTCCATTTTTTAATGTGATATATTTTCTTCAGTTTTAGCAAGACAAGGGGAGAGTTAGTTCCTACAACTGTAACCTCATGTTGTAACAGTACTAAAAATGTGAATCATTGCATTTTGTCAAGAGTCATGTGATTTCTGATCATTAAAGCAGACATCCTTCACTCCCTTGCTGCACCTCAAATTTTGTCCGTGAAAGATCTTTCATTATATTGATCATTATGTCTTGTTTGAGGATAAAACTAAAGTCCTTTTCAGGTTTCAGGATGCGGTCCTTGAGAAAGACAGTGTTGCTGGCCATCCTGGTGTCTGTGGTGCTGGTTCTGGCTCTCCTCCATTCCTGGCCCACCCGGGCCTATACAACCGTGGATGTATGGCAGCGACTGGGACCTTTAGTGGAAAGGAATCTAGAGGAGAGACTTCCAGAGGCAGACCAGCGATTAGGCAGTATCCCATTTCACATAAGAGAAAGTGTAGCAAGGTAAGAGTTGACATTATTTTTCAGTAAGCAGGTAATTAGTTCATATTAAATGATTCAGTCTATGTTCACACTGACTCACTAACTCAGATTAACTGCTCTGACTGGGTTTTGCTTCTTTTTTCATGTGACCAGTTTTTTCACTGTTGAATTGAACACGTGCTCAACTGGACTGTTTATTCAGTAAAATAAGTTCTATTAGACATTAGAAATACATAATTACAAGAAGAAGTTGTGTGTTTGAAACCTTACTGTTAAGTAAAAATGTACTCGTACTGTACTTCTCTTTATCTGCTTCCCCTTGTCGGGGTCATGGGGCAACAGCATCAACAATGGAGCCCAAACTTTCCTCTCTCCAGCCACTTCCACCAGCTCCCCGAGAGGAATCCTGAGGTATTACCATGGCAACTGAGAGGAGTCTGAGGAGTGTGATTCCCCCTATACTTAAAGCACACACTCTGGGCCCCCTTCTTAAACATGGCCACCACCCTGTCTGCCACTCCAAAGATGCTGTCTCCGATGTCCATGCAATGTTGTAGAGGCGTGTCAGCCACGGCAGCCACACAACAACCAGAGTCTTGAGATACCTGGGGTAGATTTAATTAACCCCTGGGGCTCTACCTTGGGGATTCCTGCACCAGAGATTGGTTCAGTCATCTACTGGCCTCTCAGCTCTGTTGCCTCCTTTGGATGCATGTTGGTGGGATTGAAGAGCTCCTCAAAGTATTCCTTTCACTGCCTGACTATATCCTCAGTTGATGTCAACAGCGGTTTCCCAGAATCTCTTTGGAGCTGATTGGTAGTCTTCTTTCATGGCTTCACCGAACTCTTCCCATAACTGAGTTTTTGCCTTGGTGACCATGACGGCCTCACACTGTTTGGCCTACTGGTACCAGTCAGGTACTTCTGGAGGCCCACAAAACAACCACAATCTGTAGGCCTCCTTTTTCAGTCTGAAATCTCCCCTCACCTCTGATGTTCACCAATTGGTTTGGAGACTATCACCACAATTGGCCACACCTACCTTACAGCCACAACTTACCACAACCACCTCAGCAATGGCAGAGTGAAACTGAGCCCATTCAGACTCAATACTCCCCTCTGTATGCAGTTTGTCTGACAGTTATTTCCACCAGGTGTTCCCAGCAGATCCACACTACCTATTTAGTTCTACCTGGTGTGAAGAGCATCTTACCCCACCATTTGATCCAACTCAACACCAGGTAGTGGTCGATTGACAGCTCTGCACCGCTCTACACCCAAGTGTCCAGAACATATGGCTGCAGGTCTGATGACACGACTACAAAGTCGATGATCGACTGGCAACCTCGGATATCCTGGTGCCATGTGCACCAAATGGGCATCCTTATGTTTGAACATGGTGTTAGTTATGGCCAAACTGCAACTCGCACAGAAGTCCATTGACTTAATACTACTTTGGTTCTGTTCCTCCCTCAGTACATCCCTCCAGGTCATCCCGTCATTGCCCATGTGGGTGTTGAAGTCCCCCATTAAGACAATGGGGTCCCCTTTCAGGGTGCCTTGCAGCACCCATTCCAGGGACTCTCCAAAAAGTGCAGGTAATCTGCACTGTTTGGTGTATATGCACCGACAACTGTCAGTGAGACGTTCTGAGATCGGACCCAAATGCAGACAGCACACAAAATACAGTTCAGTCTTCTGTTTAATAAACAGAGAAACAATGTTCAAAGGAATAATGCTCAAGGGGAAGACGAGGTCCAAAGCAGGGTTTGATGCTGGGGAGTTAGAAACAGGAAACGGGGTGCGTGGTCAGAGTTCGGAAGCGTGGTCGGGGACAGGCGGAGGCTCAGATCCAAGAGTCAGAGACAGTAGCGTAGTCAGACGGAAGCAAGGTCGAGGTCGGAGGCAGGCAGAATTAGGTCAGCAACGGAACACAGGTAAAACACGGGAGAACAGACAGAATAACACGCTGGAAGGTCTTGACAGGCAAAAACGATCTGGCAAAGGACAGACACACAGAGCAGGCTTATATACAGCCACCTGGTCACTCACAGGTGTGAGCTCACAGGTGACACCAATAAGAATTAGGACAAAAGTGACAGACAGAGACACAGGAAAACAGAGCAGGAAAAACAGACCAAACACAGAAAAGAGACAACATACAGACACAGAGACACATAACCATGACAGTCAGCACCCATTCTCTATTAATAATAATAAATAAGAAGAAGAATAGGTCAATCTCAATTTAATATATTTATTTAAAACAACAGCATTGGAAAGTTAAATACAGAGCTCTGGGTCTCATTCCTGTCCTTAACAACAACAGAATGTGTCAGTTTGTGAAGTCTGACTGACTGTTATTTCCCTTTATAGTAGACATTGAGTTATCTAAATATATATTATCTAGGTTGATCACATCTTCTCTTTGCTCCTTCATCTTGCTGAACCCTCCTTTGGTCTGGTTTGCTTCATATGAGTCACATTCGTTGTCTTGAGTCAGTTTAAGCTGTGTGGTGGGAGAAGATTATTCCTGCCTATCTAGCTTCCTCTTTACGACATAAACTTTCCCACATGTCACAAGGTCTCAACAGTTTCACCTCCGTTATTGTAACACCTTAATTTTTTGCTTACAGTTTCCTTTTTCTGTTTTTACTTTGTAGTTCACATACAAAGTGAACTACAAAGTAACTACAAATGGACAAATGCTTTGTCCATTTGTCTTGCAATGGAAAAAGCAGAACTAAAAATGTACGCATCTACTTTAAAAGCATAAAAGCATAAATATAAAATCATCTTATCATATGATTATTAACACAATGGAAAGTATGATATATATATGTGTGTGTGTGTGTGTGTGTGTGTATTATTTTATTTTTTCCATGATTTCATACTACGGTATACTTTATTTCTAAGGTATAAGTACGATTATTTTGTTTTGTTGCATATTTTACATGAACTGAAACACAAAAATAAAACATACAAACTCAGATCACATCTGATTGATGTGATGAATGATCAGATCTGTATCTAGTTTAGAATCACATATTCCAGTAGACCAGATCTTAACTGAAAAACTCAGAATCCATGTAACGGATGAAGTTTACAGTTTTATGACAAAAACGCACCAGGGTCACATATAAGGACATCAGATCAGATTCATGTGACTCCGTCCTGCAGTGTGAACATAGACTGAAGGTAAAAACAATTGGTCATTAATGTGTTTCCAATGATCTCTCCAGCTTGTTGGCACGTAATGGATGCGTCTGTGAGGGTGAGAGTGGAGGCGTAAACCTGCCCTTTGCCCAGCTTTTATTCCCACGGGTGTCAGCTCATCCATTGCACACTGCCTTTAAGGCCTCTGAGCTGGAAGAAATGAAGAGAAGACGTGCCAAGGAGTATAAGAGTTTCCAGAAGAGGTAAACAGAAATATGCACATTAGCGGTATGTCATCCACAAAAGGTGTGCCTCTGAGAGCTGATGCTTTGTTGTGAATCAGAGAGTCATCTTGCATCAAGTGAGAGCCAGTTCCCAGTTTTTCAGCATTGACTTTACATGACCTCTTGAATGCCAATCTTCACTGACGACATTAATTCTGTTTCTTTGAGTTTGGTTCTGTTCTGTGGGTTGGTTTGCAGTTTTTTGGTCATTTGTGCAGTAAAAATGTTTGATTAAAATATTAAACAAATGGAAGAACTGTTTTGTTACAAAATAAATGCACAAAATGGGGCAATTTGAAGGCTTCTCATAAGAAACACTGCACATGAAAGGGTTTTCAACACACAAACCATTCATTTTTTTTTTCAAAGTTATGGTAAAATAAAGACCTACAAAAAAAAATTATAACTTAAGAGCTGCTCAGAAGTCGAAAGAGCCGACTTCTTTGGGAGCTGAGCCAAAAAATTTTAACTTCCCATCACTAATGGACACTGAAAGATGATGACAGAGCAGATTTCAAGATTGTGATGGTAAATTCAGCTCTGGAGGATTTCTGATCAGTGATTACTTTCACAAATGACTCTACAGAGTTAGACCTGTTATAGGTATAACATTATTACATTATTATACAATTTAGATTAAAAGTAAAAGCATGACTGAGCGTCATTGAGGAGCTACAGTGGTTAACCTCAACTCCATTATGTAGCATCAGTTTTTCTAGGTACCCTTTTTCAATATTGCATCTGAATTTTTCCAAGTAAAATATCTTGTAAGGGTCCAATTACTTCTGAAAGTAAATGTTTTCTACTGGTATGAACTGAACTGACTGGTTTCAACCTAAGCCTGTTTTTAGTCGTAATTTAACAAGAATTGTAAGTAAATTAGCTCAACATTACACATCAACACAGAAATGGCTTTGTGTAACAATACTTTTAGGCATCTAGTTGGATTGTTCATAAAATTCAACATTAGTTTCTGTACCCAAATACTTGACATTTTAGAGGTGAAAAAAATTCCATTGGTGTTAAAAACACTGATATGAAATGTATTTTACATGCACATCCTGGTTAATGTGTGCCGTTTTCCCCCTCAGGTCACAGTCTCCTGCAGATGTACTTGTCATTGCAGAAGCAAACAACCCTTTACAGTATCCGACACAGGGGGTAGAGGTACGACCCCTGAAAACAATCATCATCCCAGGTAGGACTCACAGTTAAACAGTTAAATAAATCTGTAATGTTGGCCAACAGATAAAAGTGGATTAAAGAGCAGAAATTTTAGCATCATAGATAATTAAATGTATTATAAATTGACTCACAGATAAGCAAAGATGATCAAAAACAATGTCATAATGTGTGACAAGTTGAGTGTTTTTGTAATGTGTGTGATATAAAGAATAATTACGGGTGTCAAATTATTGTATTAATTAAGGTTAATTAATTACAGTCACATTTAGTGGATTTTTTTCCTAAATTACATTCATCTAATTTTTAATCTCTAACTTTGTCTGTATGTGAGTTGCCTTTTTGATCTGCCAACTGTGATTGATAAGTCTGTTTTATGTATTTGACATGATCTGAAGCACAAGAAAACTAACACGTTCAGTTATCAATACTTGCAATTCTCAGAAAAGTGTTCTTACTATTTCTTGATTTGTGAACTTATAACACTTTATATGAACCTGATGTTTTACTTGATTTTTATTTTGTTTATTTTATTTGGAAATTGACAAAATAACACTGCAGTATTCCCCCTTTAGTGGAAACTAAATGTTGCAGGTAGCACTTGTGGACCAGTCTCAAATACAGCAGAATGTAAATGGCTAGGACTGCATCTGTTCAAGTCTGTTAAAAACAATTAATTACTTTATAAAGCTATTTTTTTGTTAGATTTTTGTATTTATTTACCACAATTGAAATGAAAATACCTCAAGTTGTGGACTTTTCTCAGCAATTTTTAGGTGAGATTAAAAAAGACATAAATTTAATCAATTAATTATGGATCATTAGTAATTAATTGCTACATTTTCGTAATGACAGCACTCATAACAGTTATATGCATCATCATTCTGGACAGTACACATTTATTAATGTCTGTCATCATTTGTCCACAGGTTTGGCCTTACATGACATTCCCAGAGATCATTACATAGTAAGTACATATGCAACATGTTTGTCTTTTTTTGTACAAATTGAAGAAATCAGACATCTACTAATTTCACCTTCTCTTTGCAGGTAAATATCACTGCCACTCTGGGAACACTGAACGTGGCAGCTGAGGTAGACGGTGTCAAAGTCAAAGGTGATGGTGACATGCACATGACGTTGTCAAGCAGCCTCCTGCTCAACCTGAACCGACAGCTGCAGTTTGTGACGTACACAAACACACTGTTTCACCCCAGCACAGCGGACACAGGTGAGGAGTCTGAAAATCTGCCCTGCAGGGTCTTATTCTTACCTCTGAAGTTAGTGTTTTTAGAGCCACCTTTGTGTTGAGTTAGTGTTAATGCACTCAGATCCATGTGTCAAAATGTAGAAATCACTGTGGTGTGTGTGTTTAAAGGGACTGGATGTGTAGGTAGAATAGAGCTGCAGAAGAATAGATGATACTGATCGTGAAGACAGTTGAATAAAGCAAGTCATTGTTAAAGGGAGAAACCCAGTAGTCAACAGAAAAGGCAGGATTATAGACCTTCATGCCAATGTTTTTTCAGACATGACCTAGTCAGAGTTTCAGATTATCCTTATATTAAATAATAAGATATACTGTACTGATCAGTAATTTTTTTTAACTTCTTTTAAAATCTTGTATTGTATTATGTGTACTACTGCTGACTATAAAGTTATTCCAGTCTGAAAACTGTTCTGTTCTGGCACTTACTGTCACTCCACTTAATTATAAATACAATATATAATAAAGAACACTAATACTCAGAATTGAAAGCTGGCGACACAATAGTGCAGTCCACTGCTAATGTGTTTGTATGTCTGAAGTGTTGCTGAGCAACAACTGGATAAAGATACAATAAAAAAAAATCAGCTGTTAAAAATTGTTTATTTTGTGTCTTGCAGTGCAGTTTGAGACAGAAAGACATCAAGCCTCATTCATTATCAAGATCCGTCATGGCGTCACACCTAAACTGTACAACACAGGATCCAAAGGAGGTACAAGACAGCAAAAACTTCAGGATTACAGTCAATTTACACTCCTGGAAAAAAGTTTTTGGACACCCCATGCATTTGTAATATATTGCATAAAGACTCACTTTTAAGTAATTAAACCAAATATAACTCCATTCTCCAAAGCCACATGCTCCTTTCTACATGTGCAGTCTTCACTGGAGGTCAAAACTGAATGTATTAGTGATATACTGAAACACAAATAGGGCTTAACATGTCGAAACTGTCAAGATTTTTTTTTTTTCTGTTAACAATAAAACAAAAAATATTTGCATTTGTTTGTCTCTGTCTGATGTAGTCACAGCTTTACATATACAAAAAAGATTTTTTTTTTACAAATATTTCATGATGATATTCAAGATTGTGAAAATTTTAAGAGCACCTAAAAACTCTTTCAACTACTGTATGTGTTTATTATTCTTTCTTACGACCAGAAAACGACTGAAAATCAACTTTCCTACTTCTGATAATTGTTTTCCACAGACTACAATGTCAGTGCCCTTGTGACCATAGCTACAAAGACTTTCCTGCGTTATGATAAGCTTCAAGATCTTATCGACAGTGTGAGGACATACTATCCTACTATCACCATAGTAATTGCTGATGACAGTGAAAATCCTAAAACCATCTCTGGGCCTTACATCGAACATTACATCATGCCTTTTGGAAAAGTAAGGAAAAGCAGAATGCAGTCAGTTCGCTTCGTGTCATTGCTGTTGCGTGTTTCTGTAACTGTTCGGTGTCATGTCTGTAGGGCTGGTTTGCTGGACGAAATCTGGCCGTTTCCCAGGTGACGACAAAGTATGTGTTGTGGGTGGACGACGACTTCATCTTCACAGCAAACACCAAACTGGAGAAGCTTGTGGATGTTTTAGAAAGGACCACACTGGATCTGGTGGGGGCAGATGAGTAAAGCATGTGATTTGCTTATTTTATGGCATGTCTGTGAGTGATGTCAGCGTGTGTTTTTTGTGTTCAGGTGGGCGGTGCAGTGCGGGAGGCCACAGGTTACACTGCCACCTACAGACAGACCATTTCCATTGAGCCTGGTGAGGAGGATGGTGACTGTCTACATATGAGAAGAGGTTTTCATCATGTCATCCAGGGTTTCCCCAACTGTGTGGTCACAGACGGCGTTATTAACTTCTTTCTTGCTCGAACTGACAAAGTCCAGCAAGTTGGCTTTGACCCACGACTGGCCAGGGTAGCTCACCTGGGTGAGTACAGAGAAACATTAGCCTCACAAACCCAAGCTGAGGATAAGTCTGACACAGACCTCTATCATCCAATATTCTGTCATCGAATGTTAATGTATGTTTGTTGTTCTTCATTTAGCTGGTATGTGTTGGTCTTTACCTTCTGGTGTGTTTTTACCTTCACTGGTCTGTGTTGTTCTTTAACATTAGTGGTATGGTAGTTTTATTCTTACCATTGTTGGTCCATAATTAATGTAAGTTAACTGTTGTATGTGTGAATGTACGTTGTTTCTATATTCCATCCATATTTTGGCTTCATAATGTAAACACTGTTGAATGAGTTGATACTACATTAGTTTAGACCTGTTTTGTTTAATTGTTCTACCTTTAAGTTGAAGGACAGGAGTGTGTGTTTAAAACTTTAATATGTTAAGTTACTGATGAGAACAGGGATGGGGTTAAATAAGGTTTTTCTTTTTCCCACTGCTTTTTGGATGGAAATGATTTTCTTTTTTCTTTTTGACTTGCATGTATTCTGTGAAAGAAAGAAAGAAAGAAAGAAAGAAAGAAAGAAAGAAAGAAAGAAAGAAAGAAAGAAAGAAAGAAAGAAAGAAAGAAAGAAAGAAAGAAAGAAAGAAAGAAAGAAAGAAAGAAGAAGCAATCAATCAATCAATCCTGTAAAAGTGGTAGAAGTTATTTAGGTCATCTCAGCAGTTTTACATCACTGCATATGGGACAAGAGTGAATATATTTTAGTTGAACATGTGCACATGAGGCTCTGTGATGAAATGGTGACATGTCCAGAGTGTACTGGCATAGGCTCCAGTGACCCCTGTGACCCTAGTGAGGATAAAGCAGGTTCAGAAAATAAATGAATGAATGTCATGTAAATAAAACTAGGGCTGTCAAATTATTCCAATTTTTAAACAGATTATCACAGCGTTGCTGCTGATTTTGATTAAGTATTAATTTTAATGTATATTATAATTGCATTTCATTTTGGATAAGCAAAATGTATTTTGTATAAGAAAATATATCTACACTTCACATGTTTGTCCACACTGGGTGACACCTTAGGTGAAGTGTTAGCAGTATCCCAGACTAATGTATCCTTCATGGTAATGTGGTATTTTAAGATGGGAGTAAAAAGAAAACTCAGTCAAAATACTATTGTGCACTCGACTTTCAGGAGGGGTGGGTGGGGTGGGGGTGTGTTGTACTCAAATTTGAAAAATACTTCTCAAAAATATACTAAGAAACACAAAACATTTTTGAGAAAAATATCTACAAAACATATTGAAGAACTCCTTTAAAATACATTTAAAAAACATTTTAAAAAATCATAAAATATCAAAAACACATGCAAATATATGAATATAGATGCAATTAACATGTTTATTCAACAGTGGTTACTGTCGGTCACAATCAATAGGTGTTCACTGACGGTAGGAAACTGGAACACTGAACAGCAATAACATTGCGAGGTCTTTACAATATCTATGGTTTAATCCGTTTACCTGCTCTGGCGGTACACCAGCATAAGAAAATGAAGCGCACTTCAGTTCCCAGGCCACATGTAAACAGCTCTTCTTTGCAATGTTAGCAAACAGTCATCAACCAGTAAGTAATGAGATATTGTGCCGTTGTTAAACTAAGTTAACTAAACTATTATTTGCTTTGTGGCATATACCCTAAAGTAATTTGCTGACAGTAGGAGAACCTTTGGATGTTTTGAGTAGAGGTAGAGAGGGGCAGGTTTTTATTATTCCTATTTATTGTATTTCTGTCAAAAGTTTGGTTCTTCTTGGAATAAATGTTTAATTGAGGAAAAATAAATTTTTGTTATTTTCATCCATATATTAATTTTTTAATATAAAAATGTAACCATTAATGGATAAATGTTGGTTAATTTTTCCAATGATAGATTCAGAAAATTTTGCTGATGTCACAACCTAGAACATCCCCAAATTTTAAATGGATGTGACCTCCCTGTGAAAGAAAACAATATCTAAAAAAACTTAACAATTTCAGGGTGTATTAGAAGCTTTGAGGTTGTTGTTATTTCACATTGTGAGGAGACTTTTCAAAGCAATAACACACAGATAGAGTGAGGGAAAAGGATAGATCTGTGTCTGTATGCAAGAATGTTTGACCTTATTCTAACAGACTAAGCTAGAGAAACAATTCAGGCAGAAACACGCTTTGTAATGTAACAAAGCTAAATATTTTAACAGCAAAGACTAGTGATTATTTCACAAAGCTGGTAGAAAAAAACATGAATGCAGAGACACCTACAAGCAGCTGGTCAAGGTGACTGTTGTGGAATGTGGATTTTACGGTACATTCATTTTGTGTGTCACTTTTTCATATGATTTGTTTGTAGTTCATAAGATCTAAAACAGGTAAATATAAATAAAATATCACAATCTTGTTCACCATCAAACTCTCTGGCCTTTAAATAATCAATATGTTTTTTTTAAATCCTTATTATTTATGAAAAGAATTAATATCTGCCATATTCAATTCTGATTAAAAAATATTGAAGTTTGTGTAAAATAATCTTCATCATTAGCATACAATAAATATTATAGATATTATAGATATCAATGAAACAGAAAATGCTATTTAAAACTGTTAAGATGTTGTGTGGTCACTACCAATGTAACATCACAGGCTTTTTATCTACCCAAGAACATGTTCCTGTTTCCTTTGTATATTTGCATTATGGAAACTACATGTGTTCTTCTGTAAAACACAAATCATGCAAATCTGAATAAAACTTGAAATGTTACCTTCACAGTCATATGTAACATTATCCTGTAGTCTTTCCTCCATGAACAAAACTCAAAATGCAGGAGGCAAATCTAACAAAGCAGATCTGTTCCCTCAGCAGCCTGTGCTTTAAGTGTTTTGAAGATGATCATTTCATTTTTTTGACTTTGAGATATTATCACATACTAAGAAATATCTTGCAAATGTAATTGTGCTGTGAAATTTTCTTATCAGCAGATGCCAGTATCGCTTAAAGAGCTGTGATTATCTTTTAAGTATGGATTGCATTTAATTTAATCGAACTGAGTTTTATTAAATTCCAGCAGGGTGTCAAACATACAGCCCTGGGACAAAACTAATCCATCAATAGTTTCAATCTACTCTGATTTTACTTTCCTTAGATTTTTTTTCCTTCAAATTATTTGTTCCAAAAATGACAACGAAAATATTAACAATCAAGGGTGTCAAATGCATTTTACCTCAGGGGCCACATACAGCCCAATATGGTGTCAAGTGGATCAGTCCAATAAAATCATATCATAATAACCTATAAAGCAGGAGTGTCAAACTCATTTAGTTAAGAGGCCACATTCAGCCCAATATGATCTGAAAAGGATCAGACCAGTAAAATAATAACAGTGAAAAGAGTACAATTACATGATGATAATCTTTACATCTATAATGTTTCCCCCAAAATGTGAATAACATCAACAGTTTGACATGACTTAAGAAAAACAAGTGCAATTTTAACAGTTTTCTGCCTCATTCTATCAGTTTGTCATTTACACATGTGCATAACGACTTCCATTTCAATTACAAATACATAACACAGGCAGAATAGTTGTAACTCTTCAGATTTGTTCAGGTATTTATTCAGGTTTTTGTAAAAAGATGGCTTGTTAACAGAAGTGGGTAATCCCAGGTCCATCAAGTCAAAGTCCTGCCATGTATTCAGTCAAACCTGTTCATTGAACTAGTCCATTTTGATGAGCACAATGTCTCATCCAGGTAAATGGGATAATTAGTGGAATCACTTGTGTTCAGTGAACAGGTTTGAACCAATACATGTTTGGACTTTGACTTTATGAACCTGGAATTACCCACCTCTGCTTGTTAATATTAAAAAAAAATCATGTAATTTGACTTTTTTTTTTACATTAAAATCTGCAGTTTTAATTATTTATAGGTAATTATGATCATATTTTACTGGTCTGACACAAATGACATCTAATTATTCTGTATATATAATGGGCCAGATTGTACCCTTTGGCAGACAGGACGTGACCCCCAGGCTTTATGTTTAACACATGTGCTATAAACAATGACAACTCAAAATGTCAAACTTTTAACAATATTGTGCCTGTTACTAAATGTTTTGTTCCTTTATAGATCCACTGTGATCTGTAATACGTATGAAATAATAATAAGTAAAGACATAATGTTGGTAAAATTTAAAAATTCAAGATCTTCAGGTTATTCACTTTTTTGTGACGGTAATTTGTGAAGATTCAATTTAACTTTTTGCACTAAAATGAAAAGAATGTTTTGGTTTGAGGTCAAATTGTGCTACTGTACATTCGGCCGCTGATCAAAAAATAACTTTGACACTATGAGTCAGAGGTTTGAAGTGTTTGGCTGAAACATTTTCTCTGTGTTTCAGAGTTTTTCATTGACGGACTTGGATCCCTCCACGTCGGCTCTTGTGATGACGTCATTGTCAATCATGCAACCAAAATCAAACTCCCCTGGGTCAGCCAATCAGAGAGCGACAAGACTTATGCCAAATTCCGTTACCCGCCAGCCTCCTCGGACGCCACACACACCAAAAACGGCCTCTTGTACTTCAAGAACCGCTTTCAGTGTTTGACTCATAATTAGGTCCTCCACTCTTTTGTTCAACATGTTTTATCTCCTCTGCTCTTCCTGAGTTGCCAAAGAAGTTCTGCTCCCTCTCGTCCTGTCAGATTGGATCTCAAACACCTTGGTTTGCCTTTCCTTGAGAACAGGTGTCAAGCTTCACTGTAGAGAAAATGTCCTTGTGCCATTAGAGCATGTTTATTCTGTTGGTGTGCTGCTCTGTGGTGACCTAACACGTCCTTGTACGCAGTAATTAATATCCAGATGTCAGAAAGTTCAGACTGTCTTGATGTGAAAACAGTGGAATTATAGAAAACGAGCTGTAGTAGCAAACATGTTGTGTTTACAGAGACCCCGGTTACAGATCTGATGTTATATATTAACCTTATGTGGGGATACACTTTATGTTTGTGAAGTAACATGTGGTGATCATCACAGAGAGACCAGGCTTTGATAAAAAACCCATCAGATTAGCCTCAACAGTAGAGTCTGAATCCTTGCTTTTTCACATGTCCTCCTTCAATTTGCACTATCCACAACGTCAAGATGTCAGAAACAGAAGCCTGAGCTGAGGACAGAGGGACACTTCTTACAAACTGACAATCTTGGCAACACAGAGCATAGGTATCTGTTATACCAATGCCACATGAAGAACGTATTTCAGACTTTCCTTGTTTGATACCTACGCTCCATGTGGGGGTTTTGCTGCTGGCTTTGGGATGTTTCAGTGTTTTTGTATTTGCCAGAATCCCTTTTTTTTTTTTTTTTTTTTAAATTTGTGAGTGAGAATAACACCAGAAGAGGACAAGCTTTCAGTCCCATCTGTCTGGAGTCAGGCTTGGTGTTACCTCATCTTGGAATCACTGTTTTCCTTTTTTTTCCCCCCTTTAACATATTTATTTTCTGCCACCTGTCACCTTCAGTTTCTTCAGCAAGCATCTGTAAAAGGAGTGTTTCAGCCCAATGCACGCTGATGAGTGAAGTACCCGCATTGTCAAATGCTGCCTAAAAGAAAAGTTGGATGAACCAAAGTGCATGTTTATATTTACTTCGTCATAGAAGAGAAGGAAAAACAAGCACCCTTAAGTGTCAAAGGTGGAGTTGGATGATGTAGTGACGTAGTAAGACACGGTATTAGTCTGAGAATGAATGGAGAACATGAGTGATGCCCAGTGACACAGAGTTGGAAAGCAAGTGAAACGTTGAACCTCAAAGATGGAAGACCCTGATTTTCTACTGAAAGCTCCTCCTTTGAGAGTGACTGTAGGTGAAAGACTGTGAAACACATGCCTGCTCTGAGGATGCAGCTTTTTTATACCATGGCCTTTAGATGGCGCCCTTGTACCACACTATTGTTTCGTAAATGAGTCAAATTAAATTAGTTTTTAACTATTTGTTATTAGCAAAGAGGTGCCAGATATTTATTGACTTTCTTTTTTTTTTTTTTTATCTTGAGAGGAATATTTTAAAACTACAACTATTTTTTGTGATGCATTTGTGAGTTTTAGGGTTTTTCTTTTTGTTCGACATCAGGAGATACAGTCAAACTAAACTAAAATGGCTTTTCTGTTGTTGTGTGTTTAAAAAGATTCACATTTGGATTTTTAATCATCAACAGGTCTATAGTTAAGCTGAAAGCCTTTTTTTTAACAGTGATATTCATGGTGTTATCACAGAAATTTATCTTGCCTGCTTCACCCCAAAATCGCTTTTGTAAATCTTCTGATAACAGGAGATTTGACTTGAGGATTTAAAAAAAATATATTATTTGAAACACAAGCATATTTAAATGTCCGTCACAGCCCTTTTTAATTCACAGAACATGTGTCATTTACATAATGTGGGGGTTTGCAGGGTGAATAAAGGAAGTCACAGGGTCAGCTGTGACTGAATTTATGTTGAAGATTGTTTTTTATCTTTAAAACTTAGTTTGACTCATGGGTTCAGACTGCTATCATTTATACTGATTCATACAATGTCATGGTCATTGTCAAGGTTGTGTTCAATTCATTGCAATTTCAGCACCAAGGAAAACAAATGCTGTTGCTGCTTGCAATAAACTGAATTCTGTATTCATTTCTCGCTGCACACTGTACTATAAATTGTAGTCAGCTCATTAACAATGGTCCTTTGTAATAATGAAGGAGGCATGAGTGGACGAACACTGTGGAAAAACAACTGGTGACCACAAATGTATATGACTATTGTGAGGAGATGGTGACTGAAAACCTCTCAGCTCTTTGAGAGGTGTTCTCTATTGACGGAAGGTGTTAACAGGATACACAAGACAGAGCATGATTCACATTATCCTGATACACACACACACACACACACACATGCATGCAAAATGACCAGTAGAAATTGTAGTAGAATTCAGTATCATCAAACCGCTGCTTTAAATTAGAAAATACTAAATGAAAAAAAACTAAATTGCATTTCTACAATGCAATAATACATTTAGTGGTACTTTATGTATAAATACACATTATGAGCCACTTGTGTATCTTTGAGATGAAGGTTGTAGAGGCTACACTGCAGACCTTCATAACTACAAAACAGTGTCAGTATTTTAGGTCACTATTAGGTTTGTTTCCCAGTAAAGATATAATGGCCACAAAAGAATTTCTCAGTCTCTGTAGTAAGACACAACCAGGATATATGGAAAATATGTAGCATCATATATATATATAGCATTAAAAATAAAAGTTTCAGGATTATTGGATTCATTTTATAGTTTTTTCTCAGGAACAGTCATTTCTTAGACTTTGGAATACCTTTTTTTATGAGAACACAAATCATTTAATACTGATTTTAGAAGCCATTTAGTAATGAATTTTTGTGGGTTTTAAACACAGGACACATATTCCTTGTATGTCCTTATTCTATTTGAACAAACAAGACTAAGAAATACATATGTACATTATTTACAACAACAAAAGTTAAAAGTATATTATCGCACAGTGCAGATGAAGACATAGACAAAATGTTCTGTCAGTGTTTACAGTGAAACAGATGGAAAGTGGAGACAATGCCAAGGGGTTCACTGTTAAAATTCCGATTTAATGGTAACAAATGGCCTGTTTTAGTGTTTCTGTTGAAATTCAGTTGAAATGTATAACACAAATACACCACTTAAACAACTACCCCACTGTAAATTCACTGAAATAAACTTAAAGTGATTAAATTCAATCTTTCAAGACTGCAAAAGGCTGCTGACAGAATGATAAAAATGCTACATCAATTAAAAGATAAGCCAGTACAATCAGCCTGTGTGTCATAATGTGGTAATGTACAAGCTCAAAGGCTTCCAAAAATGGTAACTTTGCTTGAAAATATAATTTGTAATTTCCACTACACTACAGAAAACACACCTGCATTGATCCTATTTTGTAGGTTAATTGGTAGAAAGTCAGTGGTATAACCAAAACTGATTGTCACATTATCCCAATACACTTTCTATAAACTGTTTCTTGCATCCACCTCCAAAAGTTGCAGTTTTCCTCAAAAAACAATGATGCCCAACATTTGAACAGTATTCACTTTAATTCCGTGTGTGTTTCAGGACGCCACAAGTCACAGAGTTTGCACTAATATGACAGAAGCCACGTGAGATTATTTACATTCAATATGACAGTGACACATGAGCACCTCTGTTTTATCTCTGTTCCCTTTTTCCTCTTTCTTCTTGATTACAACAACTTCAGCTTTGTGTGAGTTTGCGAATGTGTTTTGCTTAGATAACACTGTAACAATGGCTGGGTTAAAATAGCCCACCAAAGGGAAAATACAGCTATTTACTAACCTGCAGGGTATGCACTGACATACAGTACACTGGAAGCTGGATGTTTAAAGGACTGCAGAAACGAGATGTTCTCAAAGGGAAAACAGTGGAATTGGTCCCTTATGAAAAATATTATGAGTTACAAAAATACCCATAAAGAAAATTCCAGTGGTGCGAGATAGAAAGTCATATACATGCAATAAGAAGTACAGTCTATGTGCTGCTTTTAAACCTGCTTTAAAATCTCACTGTTGTCACAAAGCATGTAAACACACAATTAAACCAATATGATTAACAAAATCCAAATGAGCCACGTGCACCACAGTGGCATATAAAGGAAACCTAGGACAATATGTGATGATTGAAAACACAGAAAGATAAAGACCTTGACTCAGTAGAGGCACTCTGACTCCACAAACTGAGTTCATCTGTCAATGCAGGTCATTATTGTTTGCTCTCCATGAGCTGGTCCAGGTTGTTTGGTTGATGCACTGAAATGTTCCCACCCTCGTGAAATATAATCGTCTGGAAACTGGAGGCCACACCCTGAGAATACAAAAAAAAAACAACATCCAATTAAATCATTTTTATCATTGTTTCATTAGATGTTAACTTCAAAAAGTACAAAGAACACTCCTACCTACCAATATTACAAACAGCTGAAGTAGTGGCAATATTTTTCCCAGATGAAATAAGCCTAATAATTTGGGTCAAAGGAGGAATGCACAACAGCATATTTCACCACTTGCTTATTTATTTACGGTGCATATATTTTTATGGTGCTATAACTCAATGAATACTTGAGATATCACCATGAAATCACATGGGTATATACATATAGCTAATGTGCATCAGATGCAATGATCCATTTGAGTAAAGGTCAATGGTCAAGGTCACAATTAAGTAAAAAGTGAAAATCACATTATTGGTTATAACTTAAAAACAGAGAGTCACAGAACTTTCAGATTCAAGTCAAAGTCCTGCCATGTATTGGTTCCAACCTGTTCATTGAACACAGATGATTCCACCAATTATCCCATTGACCTGGATGAATTATTTGTCTCATCGGGCTGGTTTAATGAACAGGTTTGAACCAATACATGGCAGGACTTTAACTTGATGGACCTGGGATTACCCACCTCTGTCTCACACCAATGGGACCTGTCAGTGAGTGGGATATATTAAGGAACAAGTGAACATTTAATCCTCAAAGTTGATGTGTTAGAAAAAAGCAAAATGGACAACTAAGGGATCTGAGTAACTTGGACAAATGAAAAATCGTGGTGGTCAAATCCCTGGTCAGAAAATATACATGTCCATCAAAGTGGTTAGTACTGAACAAAAGGATCTAAAGAAGAACAACTGGATCTCTGTAGATCCCTGAAGTCCTAGAAGTAGAGAAGTGGACCTCCATGGGATTTATTTTTTCATTTGTCCTGAGACTGGGATGTCCTTCCTTAGTTCATTTTTTGTTGGTACTCATCACAGCAGACCAGGAACAAACAAACAAAACCTGCTGTTGTGTAGATGTTCTACCCCATTATCACCATTAGAATATGGACCTGGTCAAAGTCATTCACTTCCTTACATTGTTTGGTTCCATCACATCACCTTCAAGGACTACATGTTCATTTGATGCCTAATATATCCAACCCATAGTGAAAAAAAGGACCTTATTTCCACTTCTTCTGTCAGTGATAAAGTTATGTCTGATCTGTGTACGATGCCCTGGTGAAGGTAGGTACAGTACACAAAGACCTTTTTTCAATCACATTGCCCTGTCTTGTTTTCTGACTATTGATTTATATATTGTTTATAGTTTTTGGAACATTTATTTTTGATTATTTTATTTAGCCTTGTTCTTGATTAGCAAATTTTTAAACACATTTATCACTAGTTAGTTTTTGGATTTTGGATATATATATATTAATTGCATGTCCATGGTGTCGATGTGCATTGTTTGTTAAAAAGTAAATTATGTATCACTGGCTACCACAATGCAACAAAAGTTCTCAATATATTCTTAAAATATACTGTACTTTGTGTCCAGCAGAGGTTTTTTTTCAAACATGAATTAATTTAATTCATCATCCAGTCCTACAGACACAAACCAATGTTGAACAAGTGTTAATGACAGAAGAGAAGCGCTCCTACGTGAAAAACCTGTACTCATTCTCACTAAAGCAGGATGGAAACATAAAGAGGTAGAACAAGAGGGGTGAGCGGTCGTGTGGAAGCAAGCCAGATCAGCTCGTCTAATAAGAGATCAGACCATTTCCTCTGACGGTGGAAGTCTGAACGAATAAGATAAAACAGCAGGTCACAGGGTTTTCTATAAAATGGATGACTAAATGACACTGGATACAGATTAAGCTGAGCAGGTTTGTAAATCTGTGCCGAAACAACAACAGGATATTTGACAAAGGCAAGCACGGGGCCATTTCCCCTCATCACATGTAATCATGTCAACGCTCTGCTTCAGATAAAGGCTCCACCAGTCTGATCTGAACAATTCAGAATCAGGTAAACTACGCTGCTGTTCATGATAGATAACTAAAAAGGCAATATAAAGAGTGAACAATTATCACAGACCATTTAACAATTTTAAATACTCTTCCTAAGTAATTTAAAACCAAAAATCTTCAAGTTGAGTGAAAGGAAAGAACAAGAAAATAGATACTGCTGCACATTAGACAAGCTTCCTCACTGTCTAATTTCAAGGCTCTTCTTTTAACCCACCTCTTTTCTTTGGCTTTTCACACCGAGTAGATTATTGATTTTATGTGTATGGATATTTTATCTGAAGTGGACAGTCTATGTATGTTATTGTGTTTTTATCTTAGCATTTTGTCTTCTTATTCTGTTTTATCTTGTTTATTTTACTGTACTGCACTACAGCAAGTTATGTGCTGATTTAAATTTGTGCTTTATATATAAAAATGGATTGATTGGAACAGTACACTGGAATGATCCAAATGATGCAAAGAAATTTAACATAACAAGGAGTTTTGTTGTAGAATCTACTGCATGATTCTTCCTTATAACTGGCCCCAAATAATACCCTAATTTATCTAGACATTCTAAAATGCCATTGGTGGGTACGCAATATGCCTCAATAATTTTTTTCTTCCATTATTTCAAAAATGTTTACATGAGCAGAACAGAATGGTTCTCCGTGTTTCCTTTGGTTCTGTCTGTCTCGCCTCCTCACAACAACTGCAGCTAGTTTTGCATGAAGCTGTGTCAGTGAGTCATGAGCTTCGACGTGTTTTTGTGTCCACATTCAAGTTTTCACATGTTTTTACATGTGCAAACCTTTAGTAAAATAGGCCGTACATGTCAAGAAAATCAAAAGTTTCTGTGGTGAAAATCAGGTCATGTTGAAACCCTAACTTAAAGCCAAGCAACACAAATCATTGTTCAGATAGTCTGTTCTATGTGAAAAATCAAGCCCAGATGAACAATAACAGTAAATGGTGTTTCATCATGTACTACATTCCTCATTCCTTCTTTGTCTCTTATCTCAGGTGGAGACTCAAGGACACACTGCATTAAAAATGACTGGATCATGTGTAAAAATCATCAAATGTGGCACCTCAACATCTTCCTTCTCAAGTCATCTGTAGCACGTTAAAGTCAAGTTTTCATCAATGTGAGTCGATTGAACCTTATGACCTAAAAATATTAACTTGAGTCTGGTTTGAGTGAATTCATATAATCCAACTCCCCTGTCTCTACAATTCTGTATGTTGTGGAAAACTGTTGTACCTGGACACTGTTATGGTTGCAGGACACCAGTCCATTGGACGTCCCATGATTGTGTTTCACTTCTTGACACAAAGTGAGCTGCTGCAATGAGGAAACCGGAACCTCAGTCGCTCCAGAAGTCAAAGCACAAGGATTTGAAATCTTCACATACAAAAAATACAGTGTTTATAATGTAAAAATAAAAGCTGAATATAGTAAATGTATGAGCGACTGCTGCTGGGCACTCACCGCCTTTGAGGCCAGGCTGTGGGGAGGTGGATGCAGGGAGGGCAGTGAGGTGTTGTATGTGAGCAGACAGGGCTGCTGACGTCGCTCCATAGATGCAGAAGAGTGAGGTCGGAGGTCAGACGCAGATGCAGTTTGTGGCTTCATGTTCCTGCCCAGACTATTGGACTTCCCTTCCCTGCGTTGGTACTCTATTGGGGACTGGAGTGCTACAGTGGACAGGAAAAGATGTTACATTACTCACACACACACACACACACATTTCATCTAACTCCTGAACGTATGACTTTAATCTGGTACCATTAAGGAAGTTTCTCTGGGTCTCTAAAATTTGAACCACGTCCTCACGCCATGCCTGTTGTCTATCTGGAGATGATGCCTGCATGATGAAGCGCATCACACTGCCGTCAGTCCCACGGGAGGTCAAGACCAGACAACATGGATCCTCCTCAGAGCGCTCCTCCACACCTAAACAGCTGACCTACAGAGCACACAGTAAACATGTTGAACACTAAGACCACAACCACAGACATGTTCTTATGTTAAGTGGTTCTCATACCTTGATGCTGTTTTTAAAAGTGTATCCTGGCAGAGAGAAACCTTTTTTTTTATCAATTGGCTCACTGAAGATGACCAGCTGCTCAAACAGGAAGACCCGCCTCTCCTTGGGTCTGGACAGGATGCTGTTTTCCTGCTCCTCACTGACAAAGAAGGTATCCTGCTGGAGTAGCTTCCCCTGAGCTGTGATTTTCCCCTGAAATGATACATTAATCACAAACACTGCATATTACACTAGACGTTCACCACTCTTCTAAACATCAAGAAAAGAATTAGTGGTGCCAGACACAACAAACCCCACCCCTCGCAAACATTTTACCAGATTTGCCCCATTTCTTATCATTGCAAAAACACATTTTTGATGATCTTGATCTTTGACCTACATTCACCGAAATTTAATGGGATGTACTGTAAACTGGACCACCTCACACCTTTCCTGAGAATTTCCTGGAAACAAGTAGTTTTTGCACAAAGTTGCTGACAAACAGACAGACAGACAGACAAAAGAAAACAACCACAAACAATATCCTCACCTCTCCTTCAAGGGGGAAATATGTAAGAAAATTGTATATCTCACCTCAAAACCTTGAAGTCTGCCCACATTCATCATATCATTGCAGCGTTTTGGCACAAAGCACATTACTTCCACTGCCCTCTAACAATAAAAAATACATAACAAATGTTTCGTAAGACATTTTGCCACAGAAAGATAAAAGTGCCAAAAAGGTATTTGCGATTTATAATTAAATTTTACCCGCAGTTCCTCAACTTCCCTTCCAGCTTTGCTGTAGTACTTCAGGAAATCCTGAGGTATAAAATGACATAAATGTACAGAGAATGAATATAGAGCGCTTGATTCTGGCATCATTTTAAATATTGATCATTCTCACTGTATTATCTATGTTACAATACAGACTTTTAGTACAAACTGTATGATACCATGCAGTGCTTGTGTATATTAACACACACCTTCAGCAGTAGTTGATATTTCATGATCCTCTGAACAGGTTTGATGAGCAGATCATTGAGCTGCAGCCTGTGACCCAGCTGCTGCCTGAGATCCTGTAAAGTAACAGAAAAAAAGGAAATGTATCCTACAGCTTTGACAATAACCAAAAAGATTCAGCTATTGAGTATATGTGATATGATTGAAATGAACAATTCAGAGGGAAAAAAAAAAGCTTACTGCAAATACAAGGCCTCACCTCAAAGTAAGTCTCAATGTACTCTGATACAATGTGCTCTGACTTGGGTTTGTTCTGACAGTAAACAACATACATGTGAAGACGCCGCTCCTGGAAAACATGACAAAGACAGAAACAGTAGAAGAGCTGTAATGAAAATGATACAAAATAAGAAAGAAACATTTCTGAGATGCTTCAAGTTTTAGGTTCCTGTGAGTGTTGGTAGTTTCAAAATTTGTTGAATAACTTCAGATGCTTTTTCCCTCATTAAATAGTTCTAGTGAATGAGAACAAATAGTTTAATTTGCTGTTTCCTAATTAGGAACACTACGCTTCACTAAGTGAAAAGCTGAGAAGCCAAACATTTCTAATTGTGGTGCACCACAAAATCACTGATGTCAGTGTTGTTTTTATAGCTGTCCTTTATTTGAACTCATCTGTTGAGATCTGCTTCTAATCTGTCATTAAACTTTTAATATCGTGCACTGGGCTCTCTATAAAGTTGTGAGATCTGTAATTTTAGTTTATTTCTCACACAGCATGATCTCTGTGGTGTATATTTAACCTTGATTGTTGGCTCTGAGAGCTCTTTATTCAATCAGTGATTAGAAGAGCTTGCTTTCTGCAGCTGCACCTGCAACTCACTACTCTTAAAGATGAGGACACATCTGGGCGGCAGGGGGTTAAGGGGGCTTCCACACAGTGAGAAGTCTTGACTGCTGAGCGAAACCCAAAACACCCAGAGAGACAAAAACAGAAACTTCTCATTTACACTTGGTCTCACATGTTTGATGAAGAGCTGGGCCAGGCTGTCTGGATCACCCACACATTTCTCCAACTCTCCCAGGAAATAACTGTGTGACACGAAGCAGAAAAGGTCAGGCACAAACAGTCATCGAGCCAAACACACACAGATTCACAGGAAACTCACAGGAAAACAAACATCCATGGGGGACGTGACGCACACAGAGCATATGAAACACAAGAAACTCAAAAAAGTAAGTGCACACTGTAAGGAAGTGTTCAAATTCAGAGGAACTGAGAAACAAAAAAACACTCACTCCTTGTGCCAATCATAGATCTGATGAATGTTTCCAAACACAATCCTGTCCTTCCCTTTCAAGTCCTCTGGTACACCCTGACTGGCCATGGTGGTCATGTAGCCCTACAAATGCACAAAACACACCCTTAATCACATCACAGGTCACTAATTTACACATGGGAAGAAAAAGCATCTATTTATGTCACTTAAGGATAGAAGTAGTATTTGTCAATATAACTCAAAGTTATACATACAGAAAATTAATTATGCTAGTTTGCTTAACTCTTCATATATATGATGTAATTTAATCAATGTATTGTTAATTTACTTAATTTTATTCTAGTCAGTTGCTTTCATATTCATAATCTTATTCTATTTTTTTTTTTGTGATTTTCTGACAAAATATATAGTCTTGCTTTTATTTTCTTCATGGTGGTCCTTTAACTTACATAAAGCTCATTACATCGCATTTATGTACAAAATGCACAATATAAATAAACTCATCTCACCTTATGTTATATTAATTATAGCATTTAATCCCTCTTTTCCTGTCATAATGAAGTTCTCAAAGCAAAAAAAAAAAAAAAAAGTTCTGCCACAACTTCATTCAAAACTAACAGTAGGTCACAAACTTATGCAATAGTTGGAACCATGGACATCGTTATTAAAAGTACAATTATTATTATTATTATTATTATTATTATTATTATTATTATTATTATTATGTATTTGTCTATTGACACTCTTGCACACTTTGAGAGGAGACACACCTGAACTATGAGTCCAAGATCCTCCACATAAAACCGTTCTGTCTCTACCAGCTCCGCCAGCACATATCTGACACAAAACAGCACAAATGGAAATAGGAATTATTATATGTTTGTAACAACAGAATTAAAAGTATAATAAATGTGATACAGAAGGCTGTGTGAGAATACACACCATACATATATTGTGTAAAACCTTACAACTATAAGACCATATCGGCAAAAACATTAACACAACTTTTAAAGTCATGATGTGTTTTGAGAACATTGTGAGTGTTGTGATGAAATAAGATCTTTAATCGACTGAGATTTTAATTATACTTTTACTTGTAAAAAAACTATTATTAAGAACTGGCTTAATGAGAACAGACCAGAGACAGATCAGTGGCTGGAAACTGTTGAAGATATTTTTGCCAGGCAGAATGTGACTTACATGCTGAGAAAGAGGAAACTTTCAACACAACCTGGAAAAAATGGTTTATATTTATAGAAGTGACACTACATACTTCACCATGGGTGTCCAACTCATTTTACTACAAAGGTGACATTGGACAAGTGAAATCACAACATAATAACCTATAAAAAGTTATTCCAAATGTGTCTTCTTATTGTAGTGCAAAAATTAAATTCCATTATGAAAACCTTTACATTGACAAACTCACTTTTCCCAAAAAAATAAGCACAATTTTAACAATATTATGGCTTTTCTTATGATTTATGCATTTCTATTACAACTTACACATCACAGTGAATCTACAAAGACACAAAGCATTTCGTAACAGAAACATATTGTCTTTAACTTTATAAACTTTACATATTAAACAAGCCATATGTTTGACACTTCTGTACTCAGCATGAAGTACAGCCACCCCTTTAGGTTGTCTTATTGTATTTGTTTGTACATTTTTGTGAATATTGAACAAAATATTAAGTGGAGAAAAATGTAGTTGGTGTAATAATGGTTATTTGGACCTACAAGCTCTTCTCTAAGGCAATGTTTCTGCCCTCATCGCTGTCAACTGTAGCCGACCACTGGCTCACTGAGTCATCCCCTTGGAGTGTGTTGACACTGGAGTTGTGACTCTAAAACACACAAAGACAGTAGAGTTATTGTCAAGCATCGCTGTACACATTATGTAAGAGCAGACGGTGGAATGCTGAGGTGCAGAGTGATGTCTGACCACTGGGCAAAAACCACACAAGGTATCTACTGCAGCCAAAATACATCTGTGGAAAAAGGAGGAGATGACAGATGCTAGAAACTTATAGCTGCATCCTGGGGAACGCATTACCGTAGCAATATTGCTGATCCCTGGAAAATGGTACCATCCCAAATATTAAGCAACCTGAGAGTATTAAGTGTTTTTGATATTTTTTTTCATGCTGCTGATGTAATGGCTGTGCTGGGAAAGCTGGGAAACTATAATCAAGCATGACAGGGTAAAGGTGAATAATGACAAACAGAATTTATACAACTTGTCAAGTCATAGAGCAGAGGTCAAAAAGGCTTGGAGAGCTGTTATATAACAAGTATCACTGCTCACCTAAAAGCAGTTTAATCTAATATGAATTCGACTGTAATCCTCTTGATTTACTGTAGCCCCGCCACATTGTGTTCCCTACCTCGCAGAAGCAGATGATAATCCGCCTGTTGAGTCAGTTTGTGGGTCAAATATGCACTTTCTGTTTATTTTACCTTTTTTTTTTTTGTCTCAGGGGCAGCCTTTTTGTGCACTGATCCCACCATGTCTCACCCAACAGGGCATGTCTACACTATGAAACCACCTGAAGATGATTATCAAAAGTAGGTTAAATAAATAGACAAACATCCATTGTAAGTGTTTGATTTCCTGCTGTGAGAATTAATATTTACGGATATGGGATGTTATTGAGGTTATAGATGTCTTTTATTGTCTGTCCTTTCTAGTACAAATATCTGTCAATGGAGTACACCCTGTATGAGTCTCCAGTTCATCATAGGGCTGAACATATATAGACAAACAATCACTCTCACATTCACACCTATGGACAATTTAGTTTAAGTAATGAACCTATCAGTGCATGTGTTTGGATGGTGGGAGAACATGCAAACTCCACACAGAAAGGTCTGGTGTGGGAATCGAACCAGGGCAGGTCATGGTACCAAGTTAAATCATTCTATTGTCTCACGGAGGATGTTCTGTTAAAACTTGTTACATTGATGTCGTCATTGAGCCAACAAATAATGGACTAGATTGGTGTTGCGCTTTACTATGAATGCACACTAGCATCAGCTATTCAGTCACTCACATATTCACACACCAGTGCGAGTAGAAGCACTGGAGGGTGCAGTGTCTGAGTAAGGACACAATACCACAGGACGAGAACAGCCCGGGACTTAAACTGCCAACCCTTCGGGTATTGGGTCTAATGCAAATGCAGGGTGGCTGTTCTGTTGCCTTCTGCCGATGACCATCCACAAATTCAGTCTATGAATAAATCTATTTTGAGATATCAAATATTTAATTGGTGTGACGTAAAAATACGTCTTTCATGGTGGGAATGTTTTTTCTGTTAAATCTATGAAGATCTCTCTCTCAACTGAACAAATACCTTCTTTTTTTTTTACAATGTATGATCACTTACCATTTCTTCTCAGAGTGCTTGCATCTGCATTTATAACCATCTTGTAAAATATCAAACTAATGTTTTAAGACTGTTCCATGTATTAAACAAACAAGATATAATGTAATAATATGTTAAGTGTGCTTTAGAAATGTTTTCAATACTATACACTCAGCAGTAGCTAGTGTGGAAAAGGTTTTTAAAATGTAAAATGTTAAAACTTAATGACATAACAAAAGTAATGTAACTTCTTTCATCTGATTACCTTTTAATTATTTTTTGACAAATGTTTTTAACTCAGCAATGAAGCTAAATCCTAAAGCGGAGGTGAATGATTGTACCCTGTAGGCTTTACCAATCAACTGTTAACACCATTGTGTCGTGGAATTCAATCAGATTAATAAATCAACAATAAAATAATATATTAATATCAGTATGTTTACTCATGACTAGAATTATGTTATCATGTTGCACATTATCATTCATTGTTTCACTATTATTCATCTTTTATCTTGTTTTTTACCTCTTTTTTGTTTGTTAAACAAAATCTATTTTGTTTTAATCTAAAAGGTTGAAAATGTCAAGACTGTTCAGAAGAAATGTAGCTAATGAAAATGGGACCAGTTTTTACTTGTCTGACTTTGGGGTGAAAGAATAGGTTGTAATTTGTGATCATATTCACTCCCATTGGATCAAATATGACAGGACAGCCATGAAACCCATAAAATGCTGAAACAGAAATGACGCCTCAGTGAAACATGTGTGACCTTTACTGAATGTCTTTAGTTACACAACAGTCAAACTTCTATTAAAACAGTGTCCAGTTACTACACAGTGATTTAACTAATCCAACACTTTACCAAGAATAATAATATGCACTAAGGGTTTGGGGCCCCTTAATTTTATTTTTTTTTTTTACTTTGGCACCCACCACTTCACACCATAAAAGCAGAACAGATGTGAATCAATATTCAGGTTAAACTATATTTTCTGATTTTGTCTAAGATTGATGAGAAAGCTGCAAGCCACACTCATTTATGCTGATAAGGGTAATAATTTAAAATAAACAAATACAAATAATTAGCGGATGTTCTATTTTGTAGTCAGTCATGGCCTTTACTATACTCGTCACCTTTCTCCCCAACACTCTGTGTGCACATGTGACCTTTGTAATTATTAGTACTTTCATTACTGTGACCAACTACTAGCTGTGAGTGATTACAGTTAGACTTCTTCAGTTTTTAAATGCATAACGCGTTAACTTCTTCTTACTTTGCTGTCCTACCCCTGGCAGTGTTCACACATTCAGTACATTATGTTCATATATGGAGCTGGTTTTGATTTCCTACTTCTAACTCCCTGCAAGAAATCAATAAACCATACTTCTAAAAGTGTGCAGTTATTCCTTTAATGTGTTGTGTCTACTATTAACCCTAACCTGGACAGCATTAAGTATCACTGCCAGTCAAAATATAAATCCATAGGAGTCTCATGAAATAAAATTGTCCCAAAGGATAATTAGACAGAGCAAAAGTGCAGAGGGAGTCATTTATCAAACAGAACAATACACTTGACAGGTGAATGGATGTTATCTGTCCATTAGTTTCCTCTTATCTCTTATGTAAAGCTTACAAAACTTGGCTCTGTCATCCTTGGAGTAGGACTGTCAAACATGTCACTTTGCCTGCAGGCATTCTGTTCTAAATTTGGTGTAGACTCCTCACCCCATCCCTGACTCTGTTTCAGCCTGTTACGGACAGCCTGGCTGGTTGATTACTTCCAGATGCCGTCTACAAAAAGCCCATAGGACTGGATTCCACACCACGGGATCTTGTTGAGTGGTAGATACAGTGTAGAGTTACTGGCGTGAAGAGATTTGTGTGAGTGGATGCAGGAAACACAAGGCCATGATGTGATGGACGTGAAATAATTTCTGAGATAATTTCATGTATTTCATACACCTGCTACAGGCTTCAGAGGGAATGATTCATATTTATTCATACATCTTAATAATGTGTGGCCATAGGTTGAGCTACTTCAATAGAGACCATTAGCTCATACATACTGTACAGTCAAATAATGTGGCCAAAAAAGCTTCTTGTGTAACTGAAACATTTGTTACACACATGTTAAGATATTAATATCACCTTCCTCTCACTAAGAAACTTTTTTAGTTTTGTTATTAACAGGTATTCCCTGAATAACATTAAGGTACTTTTACTCAACCACTTAACATTTCTGTTTTGTGCTTTACATTTCAGTCTCCTGAAATTCTGAGGCAACCATTGTACTTTTTACTTTACAGTATTTTTTTTTTTTTTTTTTTTTTATCAGATATCAAACTTACATGTCCTTCTTGTTCTCTCTTGAATGTGTTGATGTTGAATGTTTGTGATTAACTTAAAGATTAAGTGCTTATTTATGGTCTGAGGAGCAGTTTTTCCGAATTGATGAAAAGTAAACTTCTTAGAAATACATAGTTCTCACAGGACAGAGGTGTTATAAAAGTTCCAATCTTATACCATGTGATGCACTACTGTAGATTAATTTTACAAAATGTTATCAAGTAGTTAAAATGAGCTCAACTTAAATGTGTACAACTGTAGAATTCAATATACATATTAATGCCACAGTAAAACTGTCTCACTTCAGCAGTGTTTTACATAATTGTTTTTACAGTGAAAAAGGGCTGTATTTGTGCACTTCTTTCACTCCTCACAAATCACATGAATTGTAGAAGTTACTGCTCAACTACTAAAAACATCTACTTTCACTCTTCTCTTCAATTTTCACAAGAGGTCCAAGTGTGCTCTTTTCAAATATATGAGTCACAGATTGTTTCTTTTTATTGTGACAGTATGAACAGTGTAAATCATAGGGAATCTGGTCTTTTCAACTGTGATCCAGGGCACTTCCATATGTGGTCTTAATCTTTAATCTTTATCACTGTAGCCTCTGTATGAACACTGAGATGAGAACTTGTGCAAATCACTTTGAGTGGAGATTTTTGACCACTCAGCACTGGACAAGAGTCACACACATGTTATAAAGTGGTATATTGTGAATATATTGTGTATATCAAAGCAACTCAATATATATATATATATATATATATATATATATATATATATATATATATATATATATATATATATATATATATATATATATATATATATATATATATATATATATATATTGAGTTGCTTTGATATACACAATATACACATATCACTAATATATATACATATATATATATATATATATATATATATATGTTAGTGATGTACTGGTCGATGTATAAATGATCCACAACTGTCTGCTTTTTTAACTAGCCTGTCCGCAGCTCGAGCCACAAGAAATATATTTGAAAAGGACGCACTTGACCTGCTTCTCGACCCACATTTTTAAAAAAGTAGCCAATGGTCTTTATGAACATCAAATGACCTTCCCCACATGCCTGCATTTATTTCTGTGTTAAAATCCAATGTCATTGGGGTTGGCTCTGAAAAGCCGAGAAAGTGGATTTTTCATGATTTATTTAAATGTACTGATAGGAGGAGTGGTTCTCAAGTTATGAAACATTTTATTTCCATACATGCTGGGGTGTGTTTAGGTCTTTGAGGGTTAACAGAGCACAGTATAACTTCTAGTATGATGTTCAGTACATGAAAATGGAACTTGACTATCGGGTTTGTTTTTAAAAGGATTAAACTGTAACTATAACTTCAGGCCGTATTCCAAGTCAAGCAAATGTATGTCTAACATTTAAGTGAATTATGAATATAGATATATAATATGTGCAGAGGAGTAGACAAGAAGAGACACTGCCAATAAGAGTAGAGTAAAGTAGACTAAAGAACACAGTGAGTTCAGCTTTTACCAGATTCGGCGTGTCTCGTTCTTGCAGGAGCTCAGATACGTAGCTTGGACAGGACCTCTGAGTAGGAGAAGTAGCCACAGGACTCAACCGACCATCCTTCCACATCTGTACACAACAAAAAAACAAAACAAAACAAAAAACCCCGACCATTTCATTTGCGATATTACTGCAGTGGACAGTTATTCAGCCTTTAGTTAAAGCTCCATTAATTACAGGAATAACTAACTCTAATATCTGTTACACTCACTTTACTGTAAAAGCTGCTGTGACACTTTAATTTCCTCAGTGTGATAAACAAAGTCTTATCTTATCATGATATATTGTTTAATAAAGCCAAAACACGTGGTTACTAAGAAATTATCTATTGAGCTAAAGTGTATGGAACAGTTTGTTCACAGTTAAATCCTGATGGATTTCATAATTTTGACACATTTTGACACAATATAATCACTGAGTAATGGCATTAAACACAGTGGACAGTTCCATTTTCCACTGAAATTATGTTTTCTTACAGTAATGATGTATTCACATTGAGGATGGAGCTGTTTGGATGCATTTATGTTTAAAATTAACACAAATATAAAAATTAACAACATTATGTTAAACTACTGACGTGTATAATCCACTCCAATGGGTGATACAGCTGATACAGAAATATGATATTGAAGATATCAAATTGGATATGTTTTATGTCCAAAATACAACTAGTTTGTTAACAATCCATGCATGAAATGGTTAAAAAAAAACAACAAAGCTGTTTTCCCAGAGGGAATGCGTGCATGTGCTGGGATGAAAGTCTGACCATGTCTCCTGATGGGAGGGTGGTGTAGTTCTCCTCCTGTTCCAGGGCTCTGGGCTCAGATTTGCTGTGGGAAAGGAGTGAAGGCGGGTGTTCCTCGCTTGACCTGCTCATCTGCTTCTCCATCATCCCCGCTCCTCCTCGACCATCAGTGCTCAGTTTGCGTATGGGATTGGTGAGCCACTTCTTCAAGGCGCTGACAGGATGTCGTGAACCTCCAGTCGAGGAGTGTGAGCAGGGGCTGGACCCACCTGAGGCCTGGTGGGGTGCAGATGGGGTGATACAGCCTTCACCACCCGCCATGGTGTATGACTCGGCTGCAGAGGAGGGAAGACTGGGTTAAAGTAGAGCTAATTGTGGGGTATATCCTCTCAGGTCAGATGTTGCAGACAGATTTCTACACAAAAATGTAGTTCAATTTCCTGTGTTAAGGCCGAGCTGTAATTTTAGGAGCTACAGCTTCTGTACCATCAGTCATTAAATGTACAGTAAGAAGGAGCTATACAATTCTGTCCTTTGTTTCATGTTGGCAAAAGAAACATTTAAAGGGGATAAAGTAGAGTGAGTGATGTATTTTTCCAGTCCACTGTGGATTGCATGCCCCAAAAGACAGTCACAACTAAGCTCATCATATCTGCCCTCATTCAACACAGTCTGGACCAACGCAGAAGTTGACACCCTTTAAAGCCACAGCTGGATTTTGTTTCCAATTTCAAGTCTCCTAAGCGGAAACTGGTTCCTAATCCACAACCACATTGTTTTAATCAAGAACTCAGTGCTAACATTTCACCCTGTTCTGCTGATCGTAGCAAAGTGCAATCTTTCAGGAGCCCCATTTCATCGTTTTGGACTCTTCCCAGAAGCCACTATTCCCTGTCAGCACATTTATGTAAGCTGTAATCATAATAACAAGCTTTCAAGAAGCCAGTGAAATCTGGGTCAGGCATTTGCTAAAACTGGCTGATACAGCCATTAAACAAGACACCACATTGACAGTGAATACTGAATGATGTGTTTTTCTTTTTGTTCAAACCAGCTTGTCTTTTATTACATCCTAAGGCACATGGGAAAATTGTGTGAAGCAAAATCAACACTAATAAATGGGATTGACTGACACCAAATCATCCATTCTTCTCTGAAACAATTTGGCACTTAATGTAGACTGGAGGTAATTATCCCACTAATTATAGTAATGAATCGTATGGTACTTCATTGTCATGCAGTAAAAAATTCAACTCTTTTCTGTAACAGGGAGATAAGAAGAATTAACTCAAATAGGTACAAGTGCCTCAAGCATGTTATCAACCTGAGCAGGGTTGGCCATCTGTTCTTGTTTTCTATCTGTGATGCAGCTTTCAATGTCAAGGCCACTAACACTTTCCCATCTGTTAAAATGGCATAAGTACACCAATCTGCAGCTGAGGCACAGGTTTTTTTTCTAGAAATGCATCATCATTTCTTTTGAACTGACCCAAAATTCTGAGTTGAACTGACCCTTAATGCTTAGTAACAGTCTTTAGGACAATGCTAAATTCAGTGCAGGACCGAGCGCCTCAGCTCGTCATGTTTTGAGACGCTTATGTAATGTGTCATTTTCCCACGAAGCAACAGCTGGACCACCATCAAGACGGCAATGAGTGTCAGCAGTGCGTGCAAGCATGCACGCTGTGAAAGCATCATAGTGTGCAAGAATTACAGACATCCAGCCAACGCAGAACTTTTTCATCTTATCTAAATGTTCAGTCAAAATCATATAAAACAATAGGGAAGTGATTGACAATGATGTTTACAAGATTCTATCTTCAAATTTAATGTGAATATTTCTACAACAAACTTAAGGTGATATGTGTATCATGTTGTCTGCAGAGACGGTGTTGTGTGTGAGACACAAATCCTCTACAGATGAATGTATGGATTATGTTTGGGTGCTTTCTTTGCATAATTGCTATTGGTTCAGAAAATCAACCTTTTGGTCATAACAAGAAACAGAAGTATACAGGATGAAACATCAGTGAGATTGCTCTGTGAGGACAGTATTCAGAGTATTCACTCACTTACTTACATAATTAAAATAGAAAATGGAAATTTTATAAGATTTAATTCATTTACAGCATAAAAAAAAAATGTTGTAAAAATCATTGGTGTTGTCTGTTACCTCTGGACATTAACATTCATTCTGTTGCAGCTTTAGCAGATTTCCAGACAACATGGACATAAAAGTTGGGACATTTTGCATCTACATGTATGTTGCTGGAGGGTTACGGAACTAAATAACTAAATAAATGAAAGTGTTATCAGTAGCCATATGGAGAAGAAAACTTCCATGAAAGTAATACTCACTTATCAAAGTGGTGGTGATTGTTTTGCATCTATTTAATAACTTTAATGAAACACCACCAATAGCTAAAATAAATCATCAGTGTGTCCTTAAATGTGTGCTTAAGTGTGTTGTTTCAGGTTTGTTCTGTTCCTATTTGCATCAGCTCTTGTTGCCACTGAAATAAATGGTTCAAGTTATACCATTTATTATTTAAAAAATTCAATTAATAAAGTAATTCAAATGTTTGCATTTAAATATTATTTGTCATATTTTAACTAGTGTTAGTAATTTACATTTGTAGAGGAATGATATGGTGCCAAAAACCCTTTTAGTAATTTTGTTCTATAATAGAAAGGCCATCTATCAGAACAGTCATTTGTTACTTTCAGTTGAGTATTTTGTTTGACTTTGAAGTACTATTGCTCTCAGTCATCTCTCATGAATGAAAGATTTAAAGAAAAGGTGTCGCAATTTAGTGGTTATGATTTTCTCATAGTGTAAAATGCTTCTACAATATTAAACAATGTGATAGTTGAGAAGTGCAAAGGCTAAATCTTGTAGTAATGGTCCTGTCCTTTCATAATAGAAGCAGTAGTAGTAGTAGTAGTTGTACTTATCTGGCTCGTACAGCTCATCAGTCACACATTCACAACAAAGTGAATGGTGAAGCTGCTCTACTTTACATCCTAGTAGTGGTGTCTCTGTGTCTGTGACAGATATCTGGGAGACACTACGTCAGGCGCGTCTTCCCCAGTTTGATCCATAAATGGACATGGTAAGCAACAAGAGAATTACTGAGATGCTGCTTGAAACCACTGAACCATGACTAAAGTTTTCTTCATGTTCCATGGGAGATCTTAATTTGCAGGGTCTGATTACTGTGCCTGCTTCATATTTTTGGAATTTGGATGGACTGTATCATCATAGTTGCAATTAAATCCAGCCATATTCGGCTTATATGACCTGCTCTGCTGGAATAAAGCTGAGACACCCTGGTCAACATCATGACTCACTGACTCTTATGCCCTCTGCCCTCTTTCACACCACTAAACATTCATCATGTGTTCTTTAGAAATCCAGGAATCAAACAGGATACTGACACGCACCTATAAATAAGTCATCTTCTTTTGTCAACATTAAAATGAGAAATCATGTGACTAAATATTACATGTTTGGATGCAGTCCAATCAGATTAAATGGGCCTGAGGATTAAGAGCTCTTAATTCAAGTAGATGTAATAAATGCTGGGACATATATATTAAAATAATTAAAAAAAAAAAAAAAAATTTAAAAAAAAAAAAAAAATATATATATATATATATATATATATATATATATAATAAATTATCTGTATGTGTGAACAGCTCTATTAGTAGTGTTATCCCTGTGCTTTCATCACTTTTTCTGTGTGGTTTTACAGCTCAGCCCAGCACGATATGAATGCCTGACATACTGCTTCAACACAGAAATTATTAGGATACTTGATTTACAATCAAAGTATACCTATTTTTCATTTCATTTCACCTTTTCAGACCAAGTTATAGTTTCTACATTACAGCTAACTAGATTTATACTACTTTCCACACCAGCATTTCCTCTTCCCAGAATGATGTGGACTCTCAACTCAACTCTTTGGTCAGTCTCGTAAATTTAAGACACCACTCTGAAAACCATGGCTTATTTACGATAAGAAAATAACTATTAGATTTCAAAACATATCCAATTACTTTCCAGGCCTATGTCTTTTTGTAACACATAAACCTTCCAGAACCTGCAAAACAACAAGTAGGAGTTTACTAGAACACAACATTTCTCAAAATATGAAGCCCATTCTATTCAGTTAAACTTTAATCTAGATTTAACAGAGAATCAGTGTTTTACAATGTATTTACAGTTATTGTCATGTATTGGTTTTTAGCACATAAAATCATTATGAAAAGGTTAAAGATGTATTTCATGTTTAATATTTTAATGTACTTTCACCTATAAATAGCCGAAAAGGACATTGAGTCCTTCTAATTTTATGCTTTCATACAAATCAAGTTCAAATGAAGCCCCTCCCCCCCCTGCACTCCCTTCATAATATTTCAAGTAAACCCATACCCATACAAATAGGAAGATGTAAAATGATTCAGAGGATATGTAAACTGCTATATTTAAAGGTGTTCTGTTGGACTAAATAATTTTATTCTTGTTAGTCACCATGTTTATGCCTTGACATACTGGCAGAAATGACCTCACACTCACTAGTTGGCTAATGAATGATTAGTCATGGCAGTTATTGAGCCAGAGTGATATATGTGTAATGAGACACAGTTGGCAGGACCTTCAAGTAGACTTCCAAGTTAGTTTCCCAAAAGTACTTTATCTGGACGCATCTCTTTGTCTTTATAAATAGATGCCAAATAAAACGAAACACTGAAAAATGCTCAACACGGGTGATTAAAGATAGCAGGATAAGAAGCATGAAAAGGAGGTGTAAATGATGAAGCAAAACTGGAGGGAAAAAAAAGAGACGCGTGGAAAATGATGAATCTGTACAGTCCTGACAGTGACATCTCCCAAAAAATGCCCAATGTGTATTTTTAGTTTAGTATCACGGCAGTGCTGATCAAATGTCACGCAATGTGCATTCCCAAGAAAATAGTCAAAGATCTTCCATTAAACCTTGTGAATAAAAGTGAGGAATTTCAACACAAGTCTGTTTTCATTTTCACATTTCACACATCTATTTGCAGTTATTCTGTCAGTGTTGTGCAGCACAGAGGAGCTGTTCTGTAATCACTCCCCAAGCAACTGGAACAACAGAGGATTTAAGGGTCGGGGCAGTAATGGGACATGTGGTGTGTGTGTGTGTGTGTGTGTGTGTATGTGTGTGTGTGTGTGTGTGTGTGTGTGTGTGTGTGTGTGTGTGTGTGTGTGTACAGAGCTGCTTTTGCTCTGAAGCTTTGTTCCAGTATTATAGAGGTAAAGGTTGAAAGTAATTTTTTATCTCAAAGGTCAAAAAGTCTCTTGCAGGGTGTGTATGGGGGGGGGGGGGGGTGTAACATAATTGACTTACTGACTTTTGAGATGATTCAGTGAAATGCATCATGGACAGATACTCTGCAGAGATCCAGATGTGACTGTATCACTAAAGTTTTTTAATCTAAAACAGCAGCTGCATGAGCTGTATCTGTACCACATTTTTCCAAAAATAGACTACACCATTACAGTAAATGACAAGTGAAGCAAATGTGTGAATGGAACAACGTTTGCTATGATTCAATCCATCAATGCTACAACTGTTGAGTATTTTAATAGAATTGTTAAAGCCTCGAATGGTATTTTATAACCTAAGTTATGTTGAAAAGAAGACTCGACTTCTTCCTTTTCTACAAAACAAGACCCTTTACAAGCAGCAGCACTTGATATTTCTATTTGACCTGCAGTTTCACAGCACGGTAAACACAAATGCTTTTCATCTGATGTCTTTTTCTGAATTCTGCAATAAACAATAATTAAAAAATGCAAATGCAAAAGATAAGCATGTCAATCAGCAGTCAGACAATGTTTGCTTGATGTCCTTTTTTCTGTTTTGTCTTGTACTGTATCAACTTTGTTTTTCAGTCAAAGAGCAGCAACAGTAAAGAGTGTGACTACATACCTCTGACTGGGACAAAGCAGCATCCACATTTGCTGAGCAGTTTTCTGAACAGGTGATGACACCCACACTGTCGCTGGTGGTGACCCCCTTTCATGCTGACCCACTCCTGCTGCTAGACTCAAGACTATCAGAAGCAGCCATAGTGCTGGACATACACACACTGGAACACACACGTATGCACACTCTACTCCTGTGGTAATCCCCAAAGGAGGTGGGAGGGAAA
Organism: Siphamia tubifer; assembly: GCA_020466265.1. Taxonomy (NCBI): domain Eukaryota; kingdom Metazoa; phylum Chordata; class Actinopteri; order Kurtiformes; family Apogonidae; genus Siphamia; species Siphamia tubifer. Next base: position 33,990,663 of record CM035787.1, on the reverse strand, counting down.
ACATACAGAACGCTCCACACTCATATTCCCAATGTGAGTAAAACTCCTGCAACAAAAGCTCCAAAGCTATTTCTATCCCATAGTTTGCATTGAAGCAGCAGGTAAAGCCAAAGTGTCCGCATCCACTCACTGAGGGCTCTATGTGGTCAGATTGTGGGCAAAGATTATGAGAGAGACTGGAAGTGAGTGAGGGAGTGATAGCGAGGCAGGGGGAGGAGAGGAGGGGCTGGATGAGGGAGGGGATGTCTGCTGACAGGCAACACTGCTGCGCCAGCAACTGCTTCCCAGTCCCACCTCCTCTGGTGGATCTCCCCTCCCCTTCTGTTCTCTCTGCTCACACCTCATCAGCTTCCCTTCAGTGTTTGCTCTGTTAATGTGACACCTTTTGGCACCGTCACCACATCAGCACAAAGTAAATATGAAAAAAAACATAGTAACGGCCGTTTTCCATTTGATCATTTTATCAATGTGTATTTAGTGTTTCAATAGTGTGCTCCAGCTTCCTCCTACCATCCAAAGACATGCACTGATAGGTTAAGTGGTCCACCTATGAAACTACCTGTAGGTGTTAATGAAAGACTGACTGGTTGTTTATCTTTATGTGTCAGCTCTACAATAGACTGGTAACTCTTCCAGGGTTACCATTCCACCCAATCTTATATCCACTCATTTCATTTCTTTGTATAGTGTGATGTGATGCATTTTTATTACTTTTTGGATAAAACTACTTCACATTGTGTCTTGCATCTGACTGTGCATGGTCATCATTGTATATGTGAATTGATTATAAAATACAGTGAGTGAGTGAGTGAGTGAGTAAGTGAATATGAATGAATGAATGAATGAATGAATGAATGAATGAATGAATGAATGAATGAATGATGGCATTTCCCGATTATTTTGTTCATTCAGTCATCATCGAGTCATCATTCTAATATTGAGCTGCCATTGGTCCCACAGTAAAAGCATACCTCTACTCCCTCAGATGTTTTAAACTCACAAATAAGGTGTAAAATGTGAAAAGCCCACTGTGAAGCCAAATCCAGAACCAAAATAAAAGTACTTGCTGTTACCCACACAGTCAAATTTATTAACTTATCTATTGCATAATATATTTTTCTAATTGATAAAACAAACGGCTCTGATAACAAAACAATGCCTTTCTACTTTGTCACCACAGGTACTAAAGCATCTCCACTGCTGTGGAAAAACCAACATGTCGAAATATCTACCACACGGCAAACTGAGCTCACATGATGGATGCAGGACAATTTAATCTCAAAGCCAAGATTAAGTATTCATGACTAGATGATCATTTGAGCACAGCTGTCCAGGCTCGTGGTATGATTCAAGGAGATTTATGCCCTAGCTCATATGAATCCAAAACATAAAGTCAAAGATGAAGACGAAAGAGAAACACTGTGTAAAACTGTATCTGACACATATATTATGTACACATGAACAGATAAACACACACATCAATGGTCGACCAACACTATGTTGGTCTCAAAGGACAGATTACAGCTATAGAAAAATTCAAAATGCTCTGCTCTTTTGAACATTAAGTTAAGCTTTTAAAAACGCAGCTGAAATGATGATCCCAGTGAGCTGAAAAGCCCCTCTCTCTCTCTCTCTCTCTCTCTCTCTCTCTCTCTCTGCACAGTGTAGGATTACTATATGTGCATGTGACTGAGCACATCTTTTTGTATTTAACATTGTAGTGAGTACTTTACATCTGACGTTGATTCACATTGTTTTGAGTGCAAATACAAACCCATTCATTCAAAACTCTGGCTTGAATGCTGCTGTTTTACAGCATTGCTGGCTGTTGGTTTTAGTTAGCCAGCTTCATATTATGGGTAACAATGACAACTACATTAAACTGCAGTATAAACACAGTAAATGCGGTTCAGCAAAACTCATAACAAATACAGTAGAATATCAAGGGTAGCCACATATACATTATGAAGTTTCCCTCTGCAAAGCAAAGACTACCGCTTTGTTATTAGGATGTTGGACAAGACAAGTTAAAAAAAAGAATATATAAATAAACACAGTAAACTCTCCATGTTACCTCTATGTCCTGTAGCTATGCTGGATTTTCTCTCCAACTTGAACTTCATCCTAATGTCCTGGTCCTAAAAAGATACAAACATACTTAGGTTATGTCTTATACCTGTATTGTGATTTTACAATCTAATATTTTGTTCACTTACTTACTCATCAAAATAAAGAAAATATGTAGATTCTACATTCTTAATCAGTGAGATTTAAATGTCTTAAAAGATACTGAAAATCTCCCACATCATTTAAGTAAAACAAAACAAAATGAAAAACACTGAAATATTTTGAAGTGTTTTAACTGAAAATATAAACATAACTAGAAAAGCATTCTGAGAGTGCAGACCTCCGCCAAGGTAGACCCCCCCCCCCCCCCCCCCCACACACACACACACACGGATCACCACTAAAATCTAATAATTTCTACATCTCCCCGTCACCAGCCTACCCTGTAAATTTCATCAAAATCCATCCATAACTCTTTAAGGTATCTTGCTAACTAACAGACAAACAGACAGACAAATACACAGACAGACAAACACACAGACACACAGACAGACAAACAGACAAAGTCTGGCATAATCCCCTTTGCGGAGGTAATAAACCCTAAAGAAAAAAGTTACTAAAATAATGCATCATTATTAACACTGGTCGACAAGTAAAATGCTTCCAGAATAAAACTAATGACATTTTACCACATGTGTGTTACTGATAAAGAAAACTCAAGTCTTAAATGCTGGTTGGCTTAAGTTTCCAAGATAAGTCTGGGGTCAAAATGTGAAATTCTTAGAATGAACAACAGAATAGGTTTTAATCCAAAGGAATATTGCTCTCAGATCTACTTCAAACAAAGTCACTGTCACATTGTATATGTACGTAAACCACCATATATGGGTAATAACACACGATATATATATATTATATTTCATTTATTTATTTCTTTTTTAAACATGAGCTAACCAGCACTAAAGTCATTTGTTTTATGATCCATCTCATTAAAGTATTGAAGATTTAATGCATTTAATGTTCGAAGCAGATACTTTTAAAATTGTAGAGCAGTATAATATGACAGATTTTATTGAAATAAAATCTGTTTTCTTTGTAACAATAACACACATTAAAACCACACATTTGCCTCAGGGGGTTTCACAAATGTTTGTTCAGTATCCAACACTGTCTGTCCTCAGACACGCTGCCATCCTCCACTCCAAACCAAAAATCTTTTCATGGAAAAAATGACGGAAAATCAGAAAAAGCTATAGAGAAAGTTTCCCCTGTTAAGACACACAGGCATACAAACTTATGTACAGAAGACAAAAATGATTTCCAGTCTCTCAAGTTTTAATGACAGGTTAAATAGAGGATGATAAGCTACTTCAGTTTCTAGCTCATTCCAGCTCATTTCATCTTCTTTGCTACCCTTCTTTTCTTTTCTATTTTTTTAGCTTAAGTTTTTTGTTTTTTTTATCTTATCTGTGGATTTTCTTTGGGAGGAAAAAACTGATCAGTGCACCACAACAACAAATATATAGTGGAGAAAAATATAGCAGAGGACACCTGAGAAGATATCTGCTGGTTATTATTTAATTTGCATTTAAATAAATTATCTGTAGTGTTAAAATTAGATAGCTATTAAAAGGACAACTCTTTGTTTCGGTATGAAAAAAGAAGTTACATGATGAAAGTGTTTACATTTATAAACTGTCTTTTAAATTAAAAATTAAAAGTTTCTATGAAAAATTTAAAGTTGAAATAAAAAAAATAAAGTTTTAATTGAAAATATACAGAACTGTAAACAACCTGAAATTTCTTAAGAGAAATAAGGACAATTTTAACAATACCGTTACTAAATTCCTGTTGCTAAAGGTTTTATGCCTGTAGTACAACTGCAGTCTGTAAGCTGAAAAAATAAACATACACTAAAATTGCTCTTTTGCATTTTTTTGTTTGTTTTACAAAAACAAGACAGTAAAAATTATTCATAGGTTATTATCCTATTATTTTACCGGTTCCAACCTGCCTCATAGCAAATTGGGCTGTATGTGGCCCCTGAAATTTAAAGAGTGTGACACTTCTGCTTCACACTGTTTCAGCCTTTGTGAGTGCACACAATGATTAAAAGAGATCTGTTTAATATTTAGAACTATTTAACCCATAAAGATCCAGGTCTACTTTTGTGGCAGTTCCAATATATATTTTTTCATATTTAACTTTTCTTAAGTGAATTATCACCATTTTAATTAACATTTTCCGTTCAGATTAAAGATGAGGATGATTATATAAAAAAGAAGTGAGTTTTTCAGAAGAAATCTATTATTTACAGAACATAAACCAAATGTCTCCATTCACTGTCATTGATCCAACTCTATGGGTTTTTCTGGTGAATTAATTAATTAATGGAGCCTCTGAACATCCAAATGAGTCATATCTGATGACCATAAAAAGATGAAAAGCTGCATCTTACATCAATTATTTACATGCATTGATAGGATTATTGGATCAGAAGTGAGTAAACATTTAAATCATCAGATGTTTTGGTCATCGGTGGCTGTTTGGATCTTTGTGGATTAATTTAGTCATTGTATTTTTACCTGTGGTATGTTGTGTTGGCCTGCTGAAGAAAAGGTCTTCATTTTATCATTCTCATGTCCGAGAGAATGTTCAGTCCTCGTGTTCTTTTTGGACAAAGTCTTCATTCTCCTTCCTCTCTCTGCTCCAGTGTGAGTTTGTCCTAACATGTTTGTTTTTTTTTTTTACTTTACTATAAACTTTGAAATCTGTCACATTCCTGTCTCTCTCATTAGCAATATGTGTCCTGTCCTGTTTCAATCAATCAATCAATCAATCACAGTTCAATCGACACTCAGAGTGGATAAGTTAAAAGGCTTCTACCATCCTGTCTGACTCCCAGCATAAGAACTAAGGATTGCTATTCACCAGACCTTTGTGTGCCATGCTCTCCCCTGGGCAGATAATGACAGCTGCTCAATTGAACTGGGACCTCTCTCCCCAGGGCCTTTTGGTTAAGAGGAGGGTCAATACATCCAGACAGGTCCAGTCACGTCCCACTGTTCCAAAGACACATTGCAGTCTGGACATTCCCAAAACACCCAGAGCTACACTTTTAAACTTTCAAAGGAACTCTGGGAAAAAGTAGTGAAACCGTGCTTTTGTTTAATTATAGACTTCAAATGATACAGCACACAAATATGTATTGACTTTCCTACCTTTATTTTCTTGAGTAATAAACTTTAATTCTGCTTTCTATATGTACACATGACTACAATGAAATCCTGCAATGGTGATAAAAAAGAAAGTTTGCACTGTTCAATTGATGAGACTTATTGTGTGTAAGAGATGATTTAGTTTTCCTCTATTATTGATAAGTTACAAAGGCTGGGGTTTTAGACTGCAGCTTATGAACAGTGTGAGAGACTACCATCCTGTGGTTATACAGAGAAATACTATCACCAAGCCTTGTTTGGATTTGATAGTCTATGCTGGTGGGTCTTAACAATTAATTAGATTGCACTAGTTTAAGAAGATTAGCTAACATTTAATAGAAATACAATTAAATTAGTGACTTATGTGTGACCTGAAAAAAAAAAAAACCCACTGTGTGCTTTTGGAGATTAAAAACAAATAAGCAAAGAAACAAACAAAAAACAGTATATTCATTGGTGCCCAAAATACAACTATCATCCAGTTTTCCTTTTTTCTATTCTCTGCTATAACACATTTGTCATATTTTACACCATTCCCTCTCAGTCAGATATTTAGATTTCTATTAAAAAAAACAAAAACAAAAACAGATAACACAAAACTTTAGGACAGTCTCTCCAACTCAGTCAGTGTTGATAACAGGTACTGTAGTAGTGTATGTTGGTGTTGAAAGTTGAAAAGGCCCAAAGCTGTAACTAATCCTCTAGATAAAGCTGTTTTAAATGGGATGAGCTAAGCACGGTATATGTCTGTAAAGACTCCTCCTCTCAGTTTTATGTCACCATGCCAATATGTGCATATTAACAGGCTCTGAAGGAAACTGTGACCTCTGAAATGTGCTGAAAACACATTGGCAGTGTTGGAAGAAGTTAAAAGTCACAGACGTGTGACTTACACCCACCACCACGTGGATATCTTCATATTGACAACAGATTGACGACATTAGAGGTAGGTTTAAAGCCTTTACATCTATGTGCATGTGTTTTAGTTACTTTGACTATAGTTATGTTCATGCACACACATTATTTCCTCACAGCGACATGATGGTTTCAGTTCTGCCTCTGTGTTATATTTCTTCATTTTAGTTTCATGAAATTATTGTAGGCTTTTAAAATGGGTCTGCAGTGCCGTACAAGCCACACATCCTATCATGAATACTTCAAAAGGTGATTTCTGTCTTTAGTTTTAACCATAAGAACATCTGTTAAAAAACATCATGGAAGAGCACTGTCCATGTTCTATGGAAGATAAGTACATAAGAAATATTTGTACATTATGAGCCGGTTTAGGTTCAAATTAGAGAAACACAATATATTGTTTGAGCATCAAAATCACAATGTTCACATGTGCAATAGTTATATCACAGATCCTGCAATGTAGGAAAAAAATGTGCTCAATATTTTCTCATCTAATTTTAAAGGAAGGTGACACATACTGAGCACATCACAATCATTCTGAATTAGTTTGAAGTGAGTCACGAGAAACAAGACTGAAAAATGAGCAATGAACAAGAGGGGGAAATTTTTTTTTAAATAAATGGAAAAAAAAATAATTTAGTGCCAGAAAGAAAAGCAACGTCATTTATATGGAATTATTTCTTTCTTTCTGTTATTTATTATGTATGTATGTATTTGTATTATTATTTTTATTTCAGAAATTTTTTAATTCTTTAATTAATTAATTAATTAATTAATTAAATTATTATTGATTTTATTTAATTGTTTTGGCTACAAGAAGAATGATAATGAAATGTTGGGCGTCCACCGCTGGTTTGCGTTGGCACCACACAGCTGTTATATACTCCTGAGTATGTTTTCATATCACAATATAATATCGCAGGGTTAAAAAAAAATTGCAATGCCAGTTTTTTTCTAATATCATGCAGCACTAGTTCAAATAATTATATTAATTACCATTTGGCATCAAACATATTGTAAAAGTAAAATGCAACAGAACTGATGAGTGCACTGACATTAGACAATAGTAATAGAGTCAAAACATGGATATGATGTGGTCCACGTGTGTCAGATGTTATTTTTAGGTGGGTTGCTCCTCATTTAGCCCTACTGTATGTTCTGCAAGGCTTTTAGATGCTGATCCAGTTACTCAACAAGAAAAGGCCCATTGAGCTCGTATAACCCCACCCACTCCACAACACACAGGTAAGGGATTCATAATCCCTGACTGAGAGGCTCACAGTCTGTCAATAACCAAACCTTTCATGAGCTGGATGTTATATTTTTTTAAAACAATAATAAAAATATAAGTTTTTCTCCACTGGACTGCAGCTTTGTTACTACAGATAAATATTTCTCATTTTTGTTTTTGTGTAGATGTAGCCTCGAGATAAAGACTTCACCTGTTCTGCTGTTGGGTATTTTTGAGCTGGAAGATGGCCACTGCAGCAGATGACCCCCACTTGGGTTCTGGTCCTGATAATGAAAATGATGATGATGATGATGAAACATCACTGTCAGGGAGCGATTCTGATTCAGACAGTGTCCTCTCTGATGACTCTGTGCTCCCGAGCTATATACCAAAAAGAGCAAATGGGGGTCAAGTCAAAACACTTTATGAAGCATGTGCTCGTAATGAACTTGGGTCTTTAAAAAGAGTTTTGGAGAGAGGAGTCACAAAAGAGGAGGTCATGGAGGTGGACATCAACGGATGGGTAAGACGCTCAAGCCTTCTATCAAGTTTGATGTTTCATGTATCTGCAGAGACTGATCCTTATTGATGACTTCCCCAAAACAGAATGGCCTGATGCTGGCTTGCTGCAAAGGTTTCGTGGATATTGTTTATGGGCTTCACAATTGTCCCTTTATAGAAATCAACCATCAGGATAATGAAGGCAACACAGCACTTATGATAGCATCTCAAGCAGGTGAGTCACACTTTCATACTGAAAATAAAACATGTACAAAGACAGTGCTTCATTCAGTTTCTTTTTTCTGTAAATTGTGAATAGAAAAAAATATATAGATTTTTAGCAATAGAGCCAATAAATATATTTTTTTTCCCATATAAACTACTACTGATATAGCAACTATGTCATTTCTGAATCCTGTCCTTATCTCCAGGTCATACCAACACAGTCATGTACCTTCTAAACTACTTTCCTGGGATAGACACTGAAATCAGGGATTGTCGAGGTTTCACAGCCTTCATCAAAGCTGCCATGACTGGTCGCAATGATGTTGTGGCTGCCCTCATGATGGCTGGTAAGGATACAGTTCTGATCTCTGTTAAGTTTTATTTTACTTTTACAACAAATGTCCTGTTATATGAATGTAAAAAAAAAAGTACTTTAATTTGCCATTCATTTCATTTATTTGACTGAATATGTAAATGTTTCTAGAATATTATATAGCAGAATCTTGCCAGCATCAAATCAATTGTTTTCTCAAACCCTCTGTGACGTAGTTCTGCTCATACAGGAATTATAATATAACTGGATCTTTTTCTAACATGACATTAGCTCATTATCTAGTTCCCTTATAATTATAGCACTGACAGCATTTGAGGTCAGAGTTCATCTTTCTCTATTTGAAGTGCACTAACTCTGTTGGTAAGTCAGTGTGCTTGTGACGGCAGACCCGTTTAAAGGATCATTCTGAGGACATTAGTGCATCTTAGCGCACTCTGCAGTAATCTGTGATTTACTAGTCCTGTAGGCTGGTTGCACTGCTATTATTAGGCTGCACCATGTTTAAAATTAGAGCATGTTGACTATGTGTTCTTCAACATTTGTGAAACACAGGAATTACTATCTGTATTTCTACATGTATTGCAGTGTGTAGTGTTTGACCATCCAGCTAAGACTGCATATACCTAGAGTGTTGTGAATGGATCCTTATTGTAAAACATAAAAAAATAACAGGAATATCCTAAAGTTGTAAAGAACTTATAACCACAGCACAAATATAATAAAGCATATAGTCCAGTAGCTGGGAACATTTAGAATATAAAACACTCATGGAATGACATGAACTCTGTAAAATGACAATAAACAGCATTTTTATGACCTACTTCATTTTATAAAAATGAGAAAAGATGATTTCATTATTAGAATTGTTTTACCATTGTCAGGCTTATGTCATATTCTGACAATAAAGAGTTTAACAAAGACAATTACCATATGGTTTCTCACTCAAGCGCAAAATTTGAAAACTGTGATAATAAAATTGACATCTATCATAATTACAGCCTTGACAATGAAACAATGAATACTGACTACTAAATTAAATGACAATTAGTTTGTCCATACATAATTAATGTTAGTTGCAGAACCAATCTTACTGTTCATCAGCATCGACTGATATGAACATTTTATTTATATTTATTATTTACTTATTTTGCTGAATCACCCAGTTGTATATTCTACTCTGTGTGAACTTTGGTGACTACACTGTGCCCCTGAAGCTCTCAGTGTTCAATATTGATTAAAACTAACACAACAGGAACTATTTGGTCTGTGAATTTATACATTTTCTTCTCTAATGAATGAAGGGTTGAAATTCTCATTAGATCTTATCAAAATCATATGCAAAATCTTTTATTTGAAATGTGGATTTTTAATACATTTTAAGAGATGTAATGTTGAAAATCTCCTAAATATAGGGTGATGGTTTAATAACATTGCTATTATCGCATAAAATTTATCAAAATGTACTGTTTACTGTGGCACCTCTGTTTAAGTTTATAATTTAGAGAAATATGCAGTACAAATACTTGATAATAACTTTCAGAATGAGCTTGTATTTACCTGTAACCCATACCGGGGCCTTTGCTAACATTACTATTAACACTTGGGCTTTTCCTGATGCGAGTCAAAATACAACAGAAGTTGAATATCTTGCTCATTTGTAAATTCAAATGTTTTGGATCCTTGTTGTTTTCTAGGGGCTGATATACGTGCAGTAGACGCTACAAAAGGAAAATGTGCTCAGGACTGGGCACTGAAGACAGGCCGCTATGACACTTTGTTCCGAATGCGAAGGCTTGTGTTGCGGCCAAAAGCTGAGCAGTTCTGTGAGAGTTATGTCCCTGAGTGGCCAGAGCTCAAAGAGAAAGTGGCCAAGGCCATAGCTGAGAAAACAGCAAGGGAAAAAATTACCCAGCGGCTCAAAAACACCTTTGGATTCAGATTACCACGTGACCCTCAAGATAATGGAGTCCTGGACCACATGGTGCGCATAACCACCAGTGTTCACAGTCCTCTGATTTCAACTGGGTGCCGCCCACTCTGTCCGACAAGCCCCCCTGCTGTTGGGAAGAGGAGATATGCAGTGTCAGAGCTGGTGAAGAATCACCCCAAGCAGGACTTAGAGGAAACTTCAGTGTGCCACAGCATGAACTCTGTGTCTCACATCAGTCCTTCCATCCCATCCTCAGAGTCAATCAGCACACAGTGCTGTGCCAACTCTGACAGGCGGGGCAGCATCCTCTCAATGGCCTCAACCAAAGTAACATCTACTTTTATTCCTCGTAGTATGGCCAGAAGAAATAGCATATTCCCCTCAGGCTGCATCCCCCAAATCAGTATCAGTAGGCCCACAACTGCAACCCCCAAAAAAGAAAAGAATAAGAAGAAAGACAAGACCTATCTGGAACCACCGAAGTGGAAGTACAAAGAGATGAGGGAAGACAGAAAGAAAGAGAAGAGGGCAGAGAAAGAGAAAGAAAAAGAAAAACAGAAGGGGAAAGGCAAAGAGAAAAAGGAGAAAAAAAGAGAGAAAGACAGTAAAAAAAGCAAAAAGTAAGAGTTAAAAAGCAACTCCTTGGAGTCAGCCAAACAGATCATCCCTTTACAAGAGCAATATGTATTCAACTCAGGGTTTGATACTTGAAACATCAAATCATGGAAATCAACTATCTGAAGAGATATGGTGGAGTATGAGAAATGATGAGAAAATACCCATGACTGAAGAACAGAGGAGGACGACAGCAACATGTAGTTGAAATGTATTTTTCAATAATATGCTCAAAATGTATAACATGCAGAAACTCCAAAGCAATAACGCTATGCTATGATCATGTTAACTATTAAGTAGTCTAATAATTTGGTGCAACAGGTACTGCAGTACTTTTATCTACCTCATCAGCTATTAAAGGTGCACAATTTCATAGTGTGCATATATATATATATATATATATATAAAACTCATACATTATGTAAATATACTAACACACAGCTTTAATATCTGTACTGTAATTAATTACCATCTGTCTGAGTTCTAGTAAATGATCATTTGTAAATAGGGTTAAATAGGGTTCCTGTTTTTTAAGCACTGCCTGTATCATAGCTGCTATACGTCATTATGGAGCATTTGGTTTATTTCTAACTTTCAATGCCATCCTCTGATATTGCCAACAACATATTCATATGATATATACTTTTATTAATTCTGTGAGTGCTTGAATTTGCAGTCATTTGAGTTAGATTAGACTAATTGTAGCACAGTGAATGGAGTCACTTCATTTCAATAAAGGTAATAAACTTTAAAGCTGCAGTAATAAGTTGATGACCCAAATTAAGGGGTCAAATAACTTTTAGGTTGCCCAAGTTTCCTATTAAATGCACTGCACACTTATATCCCCATGTCCCATATCCCATATTGTATTTTTTTAATATATAAACGTATGAGTGTGAGTAGACAATAACCAATCTGTGAAATTTGTGTTTCCTATTATTCTTCATGTATTTACTCATGGTTATTGCTGGGTAAACTGGTGAATGTAATCCACAAAAACTTTTTTTCTTACCTAATATATTGGCCAGTTGCAACCACACTATACCAGATTTTCCATGTTTTCTCTAAATTCCTGGAGGGCTAAGGCTGTGTTTCTTTTTACTATTTCACAAAAACTCAGAAATGTTATTGCAATATAGAGAGAATTACTTTGGCGAAATCATCATACTAGTAAACAGCCTATTTAAATTTTTTGGACAGTACTGTTAACCCTCCAGTATCCAGGTGTGCTTTTTATGCACATTTTGCACTTCATATTAAAAAACGTATTTTTTTTTTCAGAATTTAAATAAAGGTTAGAATTCAAAAGCTGTTCATTTTTGCATGGCTTTTAAAATTCCGGCCACCAATTACAATTTGCACATTGTAAGCAAAAGAAAATTACAAGATACAAAATTACAAGTCTCCCAAGTGTAAACACAATTTCTTCCATTATAACCACTGTTTTTGATGCATTAAGACATTAATTCTTATGTTTTTTGCATCAAAAAAGTAAGTGACATCATGATCAATAGACATAATTTTTGCATCCAAAAAATTGTTTGTCTACATTACAAACACAGCATTTAAATGGTTCAAATGTTACAATTGTTGGGTATTTGTTTTTGATTTTTTAACTTGAGCTGAAAATGCCAATCTCTCTCTCTCTCTTTTTCTGTGTCCACCCCCCCTCCCCCTCTCTCTCTCTCTTTACACATACACATACATATATATATATATATATATATATATATATATATATATATATATATATATATATATATATATATATATATATATATATATATATATATATATATCTCATACTTAGTAAGGGCCTTTCTGTAAGTGATACCCAGGGTTAATACATGTGTTAGTAAAGGCCCTCAGATGCTGAACCACCTGTAGCCTGCATATTAGAATAACCCATAATGACCCTTATCAATACATGTAAATAAGTAGTGTAAAAAAAAAAAATTTTCTTCTCTTCATGGGCATCAGATTTGACATATTTGGATATTCAAAGACTCTGTAGCCAACGTGGAAACACCATTATCTTCTACAACATTATTTCACCAGAAAAACCCATGGAGTTTGATCAATGACAGAGGATGGAGATGCTTGTTTTTTGTCTCATCTCATCTCATCATCTGAACCTGCTTTATCTTCACTAGGGTCACGGGGGTCTCTATGGGTCTAATCCAGCTACAATACACCCTGTATGAGTCACCAGTTCATTGCAGGGCTGAACATATATAGATAAACAGTCACTCTCACATTCACACCTATGTACAATTTACATTAACCTATCAGTGCATGTGTTTGGATGGTGGGAGGAAACCGGAGTACCCGGAGAAAACCCACACAGACATGAGGAGAACATGTAAACTCCACACAGAAAAGGTCTGGTGTGGGAATCGAACCATGGTCCTTCTTGCTGTGAGATATGAGTGCTAACCACTGCACCACCATAGATGCTTATTTTCACTTTTAGTAATTAATATCTTTGCTCAGAAAGTCACTTTTTTGTTTTCTCTGTTTCTGATATAATAACTTTCAACTTTAATCTGAGTTGAAATAAACATCAAAATTATGATTAAATGAAATAGCTTAAATCGTTATGGATCAAGTTAGACATTAGCATTTAAGACGACCTTTTGGCATTGTGTGTCCCACATTGTCCCACACAAACAATACTTTTTGCCCCCCCCCCTCTGGTTTCTTGGGATCTGGTTGCCCTAATTACTATACATAATGTGAAGGCATTTTAATTTTGTGGTTTGCATCTTTGCTGATTCAGCTCACCCTCAACCCTCACAAACAAGACTCAAATTAAACACTAGTAACTCAACAATTGCATGAAGTGTAAATAGACTAAAAATAGAGTATGCTAAGACACTGGCACAACCTACCAAGGTTAGAAAAGGGAGCTTGTGTGTCTGAGGTTTGCAGTTTATTCTGTAGCCCCTGAAAGAAACAAAAAGCTGCAATGATTAATTATGGAGTTGTTCAGTGTTAATATCAGTCATTAACATTTGTTCTGGCATCCTCTTTGATGATACATGCAAAATGTACATGCAGTTAATTTTCAGAAAATCAGTGAAATAAAATATTAGTCGTTCAAAGTCCATCCACTTTGTTTCAAAGCAAAGCACATTTACAGTGACATGAAGCGGAGTTTAACTTTGACATGTTATTTTAAATAATTACATAACATCTGAACTGTTGTTTGGGGACAAAAGGAATGAGAAAATACAATATGTATTTATTTTTAGAAGCTGAGGTGGGTAACAGGTCCATCAAGTCAAAGTGCTGCCATGTAATGGTTCAAGCCTGTTCACTGAACACAAGTGATTCCATTAATTATCCCATTTACCTGGGTGAGACATTGTCATCAAAATGGACTACTTCAATGAACAGGTTTGAGTGAATACATAGCAGGACGTTGACTTGATAGACCTGGGATTACCCACCTGTGTTTAGAATAGATAGAGTTGTCACCGGTTTTTCCCTGTGCCAGGGTGTGCTGCTGCCAGCTGGTGGTAGTGTTAGTCAACTGTGCACTGACCGTTTCAGTTAGCAGTCAGAATCACGCTTCGCCACATCTTACGTTAGCTAACTAAACGCGTTAATGCAATGCACCGGGAACATATTGATCATGGCTAACCTACGGATTTATTTGGTTGCGGTTGTCCAGGCTGTCATCTACAGCAGAGCCTGTGACGGTGAGTAACTTATTGTTTGTTTTGTTCATGTGCTCAGCTCCGCTTCCATCATCAAGACTGTCGACTGTTAAGTTAGCTGTTAGCTGACGTTAGCCAAGTTAGCTAGCCCGAAGCGGATGACGAACAGAATAAAACGGTAGAGGGGAAACCGGGTCAACTTTGATTTATTCGGACCCGGGTGTTAATGGGAAATGTTTCTAGTCGACGTTATGAACCGCGTTCTGACCGCTTGTCTATATGTCTGTCTGCTGTTAAGCTAGCCAGGCTAGTCATGTTATCATGTGCGTGAAGGTAGCATAGACTGTAATGTGATGTTCACCTTCACAGCAAAACATGTATTAATGCACTTTGTATTTACACAACGGCTGATTTAACTGTATATGTTCTACTATTTTTTCAAGGCACATCAGGTTCATACAATTAAATCCAGAGATCCATGGCTCGTCGTTAATGTTAGGAACTGAAGCTATAAGCACATATCATTAGTGCTCAGGTTTAAAAATACAAAACAATATTGTAAAAAATCATATATAGTACACCAATGGAGATGTAGCTACTAATGTAGCTATGAATACGGGTAATATATAATTCCTCTAGATTAATAGTATCGATCTACCTTATCAAGTAGGTTTTCAATTATCGTACTGAGTTAAAATTATTATATAAACAGAATTTGAAGCCAGTTGATTCAATATGAACATGAATAGTTATCGATGCAAAGGTTAAATTAATGAATACTAAATCATTCATATGTAGTTCTAGCTAAATGCAAGTATAGATTCTTTCAAACTCTAGTACACTCACAAGTTGGTAAAGCAAATGTAAATGTTTGAGTCAATTAATATATTAGAGAAAAGGGGTCATCATATTGGTGTATTGATACAGAAATATAACTACAATATAAAAAGGCAGTCATATGATGAATTCATTATTACTGTTCTGCTGCATAGTCGATGACAGAGTTCTATTGTCTTATGTTTTAGCTCTGGAAATAAGTATCAGGCTAGAATCTTGTGATATCTGTGTAAATTCCCTTCAACAGCACTTCATGATCCTATCATATTTTATATATATATATATATATATATATATATATATATATATATATATATATATATATATATATATATATATATATATATATATATACATTGTTGGCCTCAATGTTTAGAATATTATATTTTGTTGTCATTGATTTAAATAAAGATTATTTGTCTTTATTGATTTTTTTCATCAAATTGCTGCAGCAGTTTGGTGAAAAAAATCCTATTGAGGTCATTATAGACAGCTTTACTTGGCTATCAAAGAAATGCACAGAAGATTATGGAATAGAAGATTATGAAATACTTTAGTTTAAAACCTAACTTCTATTGTTCTCCTCAGTGTCATTCAGATCTATATAATCACCATGCACACACTTTAATTTACAGCCTCTTGTGCATATGATTTCACAGGTAGATTTGATTAATTGCATTGACAAAAACATTTGTGTCTTTTGCTAGATGTTTGCCTTGGGAAATTTTAATTATTGCAATGTTTATGACAGATATTGACTTTTCACTGCTTTGACATTGTTAAATTGTTCTGTCTCATTTTTCTCTGCCATTTGTCATCTGTTCTAGGAACACATTTGATACAAAATAAACCTTTTACCGCACAACTCACTGGCTCTGCATTGCTCACATAATTATGTTAGTTTTATTGTCTTCAAAAATACTTTCTTAGGCTGATGTGCCATTCTGGTTACTGAGGAATCTGTAGCAACTACAGGAAGGATATTTAAATTTTTTTCAAGTCAGGTTTTCTGAAACCTGTATTATCCTTCATGGAAATATGAGGGGTTAGGTAATGGGAAGTTGTGTGTATGTCATTCTGATTTGACATTTATAAAGCATATCTTCCTCATTTCCTTTCTGACTGCTTTGTTTTTCATATTTGAATACCAACATCTGTCATGTAGGTGTTGGCTTTGTCTGAGTCAGTGCCACAAAAAATATGTTGTTTCATCAATATCCCTTTGTCATAAATGGCACTGAAACTTAGTGTGTTTGTGTGTGTGTGTTTTCTCACAAAAAAAACAAAGCAGTACCAAGTCTAGGTTGGTCTGATTTTTAAATTAGAAAACCATTATGGACTTGATCAAATTTACTGGAATGTCACATCGGCCTGTGTCTTAATAAAGCTATTCTATTTCAAAGAGGGAGTCTCATTGTGTTGTTAGTTTAATAGCAGTCACAGCCAGTCATTTCATCCATACTCCTACAGCCTGTCTACTGCTCTCACATAAACTCTCCACCCATCCTTATAAAGCCACCACAACACCACCCACATCTAATGCTTTATCAATTTCCTGACAAAACCAAACTATCTTCACTCTCTTTTTTACCCCTGTATCTGTTATGACTTAGAAAGGTATCACTCATAAAAGTTGACAGTTTTAATACTTGTGCTCCAATATTTTACTCACTAAAAAGTCCCTCCTCACATGCTAAACATTCACAATACAGGGTAGTACTACAGAAGTTAATTTTCTTAATATTTTTAATTAAATTCACTGTAAGGAAGTAGTTTCCAAACTATTTTGGCTTATGACCCCATTTTAACATCACAAATTTGTGATGACCCCAGAAATTCAAATTGGAGACTTTTTTTGTGGCTAAAATCAATTTGTTTTTGATCATGTAATAGTTTTTTATACTATATTGCAATTTTAATTTTAGACCAAATTTAGTGTATATTATTAGGGACAGAGGATGAAAAGCCAGGTTGAGATGATTACACATAGTGAGATTTTTTTTTCCTTGGTCAGGATATGTACAGTCTGTCCAGCTTGTATTAAAAAGTTTCTAAACAAGTATTCAGAGAATGCCTAATCTCGCCCGTTCTTGAATTAGAGCCAATAATGTGACCTTGACCTTTTGTAACATTGCTAATTTCTTTATATGTATATATGTGTCAGTGCATGTAATGTTATGATAATATATCCAGTATTGATAAAGTTATGGCATGATATGTCCTCGTGTCTGCGTGGGTTTTCTCCAGGTACTCCAGTTTCCTCCCACCATCCAAACACATGCACTGATAGGTTAATTGGTTAATCTAAATTGCTCATAGGTGTGAATGTGAGAGTGATTGTTTATGTTCATTCCTGCGATGAACTGACGACTCATACAGGGTGTACCCCGCCTTCGCCGATTGTAGCTGGATTAGGCCTCCAGTGACCCCCGTGACCTTAGTGAGGATAAAGTGGGTTCAGATGACGAAACAAAACATTTAAATTCCAGGCGAACCGCACATGGATCCTGACCCCAAGGTCAAAACCACTGCTGTAAGGCCTCATAATTATTACAAGTCTGAATGTTAGTTTTGCATATTGCAATTTTTACTGCCCTCTACAGCACAGGATGAGTAAAGGGAAATAGACAATTTCAGTTCATCCATTTTAAGTGCCACGAGATCAAATTCCTGTTTTCTGATTTGTTTTTCCTGACACTGTTGTGTTTGCAGCTCTTTGGTGTAACTGCACAATTGCCCAGTGTGAGAAGACAGGCTCTCAGTGTGAGACCGACGGGGCCTGTGTCGCTTCCACTTCACTGATTGACGGCCAAGAGCAGCACATACGATCATGCATCACACAGGACAAACTTGTGCCCCCTGGACAGCCGTTCTACTGCCTCAGCGCAGAGGGCCTGCTCAATATCCACTGCTGCTACACAGACTACTGCAACAGCATCGACCTCAAAGTACCATCTGGTGAGCACTGTACAATGTCACTGATGAACTAGTCATACACAGAGTAGAGATGCACCAGTATGTAGCCTGAATAATATAGTTATCTGTCAGTATTGACCTCATTTACTGGCACTGGAAAATAAGATCATGTTTACAGAAGGCTGTGGCCGATGTTTCATCTTTCTTATGTAATATATTTTAATATAAGTTTCTGTGTTTGAAGGAGTGATCATTCCAAGACACAGTGACAAAGGCATTAAAGACTCCAAAATCTTTAAGTAACTTTTTTCCTCAATAAAGCTTTCTTTGTGTAATTTGCACAAAAGGAAGAACAAGTCTGAACAAAAACATGATTGTTATACACATCAGCTATGGCAAAAATCATTATCTTCAGTTGGGCCAGAGTTTTACAACTGCAGCATCATTATTGGAGAGTCATTGATTTTTTTAGTGAGTGAGAAGGTCATGATAAAAATTAGCAGCAGTCAGAGTAAAGCAGTGCTAGATCATATGAGCACGAATGAGAGACAATAAGTAGACCATTTACAAATTAGACGGTTGGTGAACAAGCTTTTTCTTTTCGTTCATCAATGCTGTGGAACAGTCTTCCTCTGGACATAAGGCAGGCATGCTCGGTGAATGTTTTTAAAGCAAAGCTCAAGACCCACTTGTTCCCTTCGTGTTATATGTCTTGATTTGTTTTACTGTGTTAATGTTTTATGCTTTACTGTTGGTGACTGATTTTATCTTTTGCCTGTACAGCACTTTGATTGAAAGCACTTTATAAATAAATACATTATAAATAAATTATTACATTGCGGTTAATGTAATTTTAACACTTCTTCTCAAATGAAAGCTTTTAGAGTTGAAATCTGAGAATGGTTTTGCGAAGTGCTATAATCAGTTCAGGCTGTTGCAAAATCAGATGATGACTTCATTTTTTTAATTGAGTGTAGCCAGAAGCTATAAACTGTCATCTCACCAAAACCAAGCAGCATGTATTTGAGCAGTCTGTTACTGTCTGGCCTGCTGCACAAATAATTTCACATTTGTTCCTTTCTAGTGACAACTCAGTCAGAACTAGGCGGAGGCTATGGTCCAGGGGGGACCTGGGGGCTGGTAGAACTGGTAGCTGTAATTGCTGGACCGCTGTTCCTGCTCTGCCTACTGCTGCTGGTGGGTGTGTTCATGTTCCAGTACCACCAGCGGGCCTACAGCCATAGACAGAGACTGGAGGTGGAGGACCCCTCCTGTGACCACCTCTACTTGGCTAAAGACAGGACCCTACAGGACCTCATTTACGATCTATCAACATCTGGTTCAGGATCTGGTCAGTAACACCATGACAATACAGCTACAGATTGACACGTGTAGTGTCTTATATCATTTTAAATCAAATGAATGTAAAAACTCCTGACAACTATTCTCTTGTCTTGTGTGATCAGGGCTACCACTGTTTGTCCAGCGGACCGTGGCCAGAACCATCGTCCTTCAAGAGATAATCGGCAAGGGCCGCTTCGGAGAAGTGTGGCGGGGAAGATGGAGGGGTGGTGATGTGGCAGTGAAGATATTTTCATCCAGAGAAGAGCGCTCCTGGTTCCGTGAGGCTGAAATCTATCAAACTATCATGCTCCGCCACGAGAACATTTTAGGCTTTATAGCTGCTGACAACAAAGGTATACACTTTTTTTCCTGACAACTTATGTCCTCACTTAGTGAAAGAGTTTATTCTTAGTTGCGTTAAAGTAAAGAATCAATTGAACATCCCTCCATTACACCTGTCTAGTGCCAGTTGTTGTTTTGTGTGTTCTGTCTCTGTATCACCACTTTATTTGCTCTATTTTTCTACTGTTTAACCTTCTGTCATTTTAAAATGTGTTGATCAACTTGCATTGTTCATTTGCCTTTTGCCTAGATAATGGCACATGGACCCAGCTGTGGCTTGTGTCGGACTACCATGAGCACGGCTCTCTGTTTGACTACCTGAACCGCTACTCCGTTACTACTGAAGGAATGATCAAACTGGCTCTGTCGGCCGCCAGTGGCCTTGCACATCTACACATGGAAATTCTTGGAACACAAGGTAATCTTTTTTTTTTTTTTTTTTTTTTTTAAATCAAGGTACATTTGTATTTATTCCTCAATTCCTATTGTTCAACCACAGCTCAGTGCATCCACAGTAATAAATCATTCCAAATACTCTTTAAATACCAGGCTTGAGTAAATATTACCACTCCAAACACAGATTACTGATCTTGTAATTTTGAAACATCCTTATGAATTGCAGCACAACGAAAATAACCTTTTAATAGATGAGCATGAAAATGTTAAGTTTGAATTAAACCTTCTGAGTACTTGTTGTTTGTTGTATAACATCTCTTTCCCCACCCACAGCCTGACCCAAAGCTGTTCTGTTGAGTCATCACATAGAAATGCAGCACAATGAAGAATTAGAATAAATGTTGTAAAAAGCAATACTATTGTAACTTGTGAAAAAATGTCTGTATGATATCTTCAATTACTTATTTTCCATTTGTATAAAATGGGTATCAGAGTATTCAATACATCAGAGTGAATGGTTAGTTAGTCTCATCCTCTTTGTTTTTTTGTCAGTAAGTCCATCCCAACTGTGTCCAAAGCAATCACTTTACTTCAATTATCACTTAACTTCTATTTTCCTCCGTGTTGGTTTCTCTTTCTCCTGTTTTTAAACAGTACCTTACACACCTGTCCGCCGTGGTAGAAGGAATCACTCATCACCCTACTCCTTACTCCCAACAGGCTGTCAGATCAGTTTGACTCTGGCAATGTAACTGAAGATGTTAGTCAATTCTATGCAACACTAGACTTATTGGTATTTATATACACTTGATCAACATTATCAAAAAAAGGTTTTATGACTTGAGTATGACAGTTTAGACTCCAAAACAGAGCTGCAGTAGTGCTGTTTGATTAATTGTTGGTCTGAATGAATGAATAAATACAAAGAAACTGTATGCCACATTGTTACTATGTATAAACCATTTGATTTGAAGTGGTGACAGTGCACAGGATTATTTTGCATTCATCAATGGAGTGTGATGATTAGAGCCTATTCTGGATGATGTATTGCCTGTCAAATGTAGAGGCCAGTGAAATGATTAAGTTTATAAATGTGAATTATGTATTAAGCTATTTTGTAACAGTAAACAGTCATATTCGTTTTAGTCAATTGAATGGGCTCTATGCACAGCCCCAGTAGTTTCTGAAACTTAAGGCAGTTCTTTTACTTCTTGTCTTTTATTAATCCAGGTATGCCTGACCTCTGTCATCACCACAAGATGAACCAATGGACTAATCAGTGTGTTTAATAATGAGAAACAGGAAATAATAGAATAGACTTTATTGTCATCGCACACAAGTTACAACGAAATTGCACTTAAGAGTAGAGCCACTCTGCACCACAGTAAAAAGAAAAAAGGTCAAGATAAAAAAATTAAAAAAAAAATACAATAAAGGTAAAAAGACAATAACTAAAGTGATTATGGGAGATTAAAAAAACAGTGAGGTAGAGTTAAAAGTACCAGTTATATTAAATTTGAATTTAAAAAGTGTGGTGTGTAGTGATGGGCAGATTGTGTCAGGACCAACCATGTGTGTGTATGAATGAGTGTTAGCTATGATTGTCTAGGGGAAGCAGCTGTTGCTCAGTCTACTAGTGCGGGACTTGATGGACATGTAACGTTTGCCCGACGGTATCAGGTGGAAGAGAGAGCGTGCAGGGTGTGTGGGGTCTATTGTGATGGTCCTTTTCCTGAGACAGCAGGATGTGGATAGATGTTCCAAGGTGGGCAGAGAGCAGCTAATAATCTTCTCAGCAGTTCTTATAACTCCCTGCACTGCCTTCTGCTGTAGAGCCTGCCTACCACACACCTGGACAATGCATTAGCACGCTCTCCACCGACGAGTGATAGAAGGCCAGCAGCAGCTTCTTTCTTAGACACGCAGGAAGTGGAGCTAAAATTTCTGCCAAATCTGTCCATAACTTTTTGAGTCATCTTGTTACGAATCACACACATGTGCAAACTCTTTGTACTATGTCTTGTTAGGAAAGCCAGGTATCGCCCACCGAGATCTGAAGTCCAAGAACATCCTTGTGAAGAAGAATTGCACTTGTGCCATTGCTGACCTGGGCTTGGCTGTCCGTCACGACTCTGCAACCGATACCATCGACATCGCCCCCAACCAAAGGGTTGGCACAAAGAGGTCTGTGTGAAAGTACCTGCAAGACTCTTGTCTAGCTTTTACCTAGTCTCACAGATATCTTCTGACAATTTCTCAGAACGTTCATCACTACAATATGCTATTGTTTGTTTGCCTCTCTTTCAGGTACATGGCTCCAGAGGTTCTGGACGAGAGCATCAACATGAGACACTTCGACTCATTCAAATGTGCTGATATCTACGCTTTGGGGCTGGTCTACTGGGAGATTGCACGCCGTTGTAACAGTGGAGGTGAGACTCTTCTGTGTTTTTCACGTGTTACTTGACCTGTGTTGTTTGTTTTTTCTTATTCGTAACAACTGTGATCGCAGCGCTGGTCTCACCTCTGCACTGCCCTGTGCTATCAGGTATCCATGAGGAGTACCAGCTGCCCTACTATGACCTGGTCCCTTCTGACCCATCTATAGAGGAAATGAGGAAGGTGGTGTGTGACCAAAAGCTACGACCCAACATCCCAAACTGGTGGCAGAGCTATGAGGTAAGAAAATCCAAAATGTATAAGGAACTGCAAAGGACTACCAGTTTGTTACGTGTAATTCTGTCATTGTTTTCATAGTGTTGTGCAGCATTGTCAAAAGAGTCTTAACTACCCATAGTACACAAACTACTGGTAGTGATATTTCTGAAAAGAAGTGAAGCGCAATGATGGGTGGTGTCATTAAAACACCACCAATCACTTATCAAATCAAAATATGTGAAATGTGTTTTGTTTTTTTATCTGATAGTTTTTATAGAGGTGAATATAGATGCTGAGGATGATGTTAAATACAGTTGTTTTTTTTTTTTTCCTTTTTGGGAAGATGTACAGAGCCTTTGTATACAGTAGTATTGAAAAAAAAAATCCAATAACGGCAACATTAATGTGTAGATACTTTTTATTTCATAACTTGAACAATAACAAGTACATAAAGCTCGCCCCTGTGATTGTGGTAAGTTGAAAGAGAATTAGGATAAGGACATTATTTAATAAGTCATCTGTCTACAAAATACTTGGGCTAAAACGTCTATACACATTGAATCTGTTGCTTCTCTCTTTCAATGTAATGTTACCCACACTTATTGTCCCTGGCAAATAAATAATGTAGTTGTCCTGGCAACCTCAACATGGTTGAGATATCTGATATTTATAGTATTATAATAGAAATATGGTGATTTTTTTTTTCCCCACCAAGACACTGAATATCTTGATTACATGTTTATTGATGGAAAAAATATTACTTTATATTATAAAAATGATTAGCAATTACGACATGAAAACTTACATGTGGGTAAAGAGACTGTTTAAAAATATGTAAACCTGTAAATAAGCCCAAGCTGTAACATGTCAACGTCTTCAATGTATCATGACCAAATCTCAATCCTCTTTTTTTTCTTCTCGTGTTGTTCCAGGCTTTGCGAGTTATGGGTAAAATCATGAGGGAGTGTTGGTATGCGAATGGGGCAGCCCGCTTAACAGCCCTGCGCATTAAAAAGACCCTTTCCCAGCTCAGCATCCAAGAGGACATAAAAGTCTGAGCTCCGTCAGTGAAGCACTGAGATAGAGCACTGAAGAAGACCCGGCTTCAGACTGTTAATACGAAGGCATTGGGCTTTCTTCAGAGCACAGAACGCACAAAGTAAGATAGAGGAGAGAGTGGCACATTGTAAAATATTATTCCATAAACACTCCTGCCACTTTCAAAGCCACTTGGTTTCTGACAAACCCTACCTCGCTTACCCAGCCAAACTACCAAGAGCACCTTTTCTGTCTTGTCCTCCTCAGCTACTGCTGCCCTACATGAACCTTTTTCCTCTCTACACTCCATACTAACAAAGATCTTTGGATTTCCTCTGTACTTGTATGCAATCAATAGCAGGATACGTAATGAACCAGTTAACATGTTAAATATCAGTTGCTGGTATTTTATCAAAGTCTCTTTAAACACAGTTGCTTAATAGTTAAAGAACAGAAACTATTGTCTTTGTAACAGTAAGGGTTGTGTTAAGTTATTTTGACCTGTTCTGCTATTTAAATGATCCGATCTTGTTAATATTCAGTATGGGTGTTTGTAAGGCTATCGTGTAGATTTCTCTGTGCACGTCAATAGTGCACGGACGCTTCTTATAAACTCCTCAAAGCAAATAATTCATCTGGTTCTGCTACAGCAGTGTGGTTTAGTTGTATGCTAATAACCATGTAAGCATGTACAAAGCAGTAGAGACAACCGGTGTAAATTCAGCCTGTCAGCATTTAAAGAGGAGTGTTGAGATGTTAGAGTATTAGGGCACCTATCCACATGTGATTTAAACTTTGGAACATTACCTTAAGTTCACCCCATAAGCTGTTGTAAACCTCAGGTCTTCTGTATTATTAACAACTGAACACATTTTTGTTTCACTGGTTAAAAACAGCTTTGCAAGACAGTTGGGAATAATTTACCAATATGCATTTTGTGTGGAGTGAATGTCACAGCTGCCAGTGTTTTCATACTGCACCAACACTTTGGCTGAAGCACTGACTAGGCAGAATGCTACTGTTAAATTGTTGGAAAGCGTTTTCTGATCTCAAAGCAGCTGGTGACTAACATAACCTGCCATGGGACTGAACATTGCTCTGGTCCAGATAAGCTGGTACAAATGATATTCAGATAAAAGTTCATCTTTTCCAGCAGCCAATAGTACTTACACTGTATCTTAAATATGAAGCAGATTATTGATACAGAGGTAATGTTTTTAATCTTTTAAATGTACACTAACTCAAGGAATCTGAATGACGAACTGTTTTGTGTTTATTTGTATATTGCCACAGCATGTCTTTTGTCCGTCTTCTTTTCCCTTAAGGGCACATCCTCCCTTGCCAAGTATAACTATTTTATATGAACAGCTTTTAATGTGGTATTTATTTATGTTTGTGTGTGTGTGTGTGTGTATATATGTATATATATATATATATATATATATATATATATATATATATATATATATATATATATATATATATATATATATATATATATATATATATATATATATATATATATATATATCTTTCCCCAGTTACTTTCAAATATTGGTGATGTTTTAGGTGGTTGAACTTTTTATACCTATTTTCAGTTTGGTGCAAACAAAATCAAATACTTATGTTAACAGAATTTTGTGGTGTTCTACTTTCCATCCTTTGAGGAAACACTTTTGCATGTGTCGGACATGATGCTTGACAACATTCCCCATTTAGCATGCTGTTACTACAGAGCAGTATTTGATTTTTTTTTTTATCAATCGTTCTCCATACAAATCCTATTGTTCACCATAGTATACCTCCTCCTCAATGTTCAATATATGTATGCTCTCCTTTACACGGTCATGAATCACCTTATGCATTTTTAATTTTCAGGACATTGGTGCACTCTTGTCTTTTATAGTCATGCAGATTTCACAGGTACTATTTGTGTGTCTTTGTTAGTTTTAAGTGTGTTATTTATGTCTATGCTGTGAGTCCCTATGAGAGCCTGACAGGCCACATGTGCACTACTACTGACCTCACAGCATTAAAACCAAATTATTCTCAGAATCGTCTCTGCCAGCGGCCTCTGATATTTATTTCAAATCACACCACTAAAATGCAAATGTTTACACAGTTTAGTTGCACAGTACTCCATCAGACTGGAAGTTTTAAAGTCAATCATACTTTTTTTTTTATCTCTGAAAAAAAAAGTGGAAAATGATACTACTGAAATGTCAATGTGCTATCTCATTAATGTCTCGGATACGCTGGTCATTTTAAATAGCTTAATTCTTATTTTGCTGTGTTTTAATATGTATCACAGATTGTAAAACAGTCCCAGACTCAACAGACCAGACTTGTTGTGAACTGGAGAAACTGGGGACCTATTCTGTTTGGAATGTCAGTTTATACACTGGATTTATCAAAGTGTATGTACCTTTGCAATGTGAGAAATACACTGAATTTAAGGTTTTAAATACCCAAGTCAAAGTATTTATGTGACAGAATATGATTAAGAATCCAAGACATGCGTTAAGAAGTGTAGGTTGTGGAAAAAAACCAGACTGCATCCATGTAAAAGTCCCTTCAGGTCTTTAATCATGTAACTTATAATATAGAGTAATAAATACTGTTTTTTCCTATGTGGTGTTTGTTTCTTTCATTTTTTCCCACCCTGAAAGTCATACAAAAGTGAGGATTTAGTTATGTTAAAGAAAACTAGAATGTTACAAAACAAACTAAAGTTTATTTGACTATTTTATGATGTATCTTGTCATTTCCTATTTCAGTGGTTCCAAACCTTTTTTGGCGTGTGACTGCATTTTAACATCACATATTTCTGGTGACCCATCAACACGTTTTTTGATCATGTAATAGTTTGTGAATAAATGTCGGTTTCAGACATTTGGTTAATAACATGAACAAAAGTGGATATTATTTAATGCATTTTCATTGGTAATAAGACATTTTTAGAAGATTGTAAGAATTTAGGTTCTAAATAATACACTATTAGTATAAATAAATACACATTTTAAAAAGTAATAGCAAACACTACCTGTTCCTCCAAACTTAAATAGAAAATTTTGATGTCAACTAAAAATTTCCCTTTGGTGCCGAAATCTGAGAATCTCATTTGACAAAATTCAGTAATTGAAGTATCAGTTTTAGAGGAAAAAAACAAATGATTAACTGCACTGCTCTATCAGTAAGGTGTCAATTATTATACTAACATTTTTGTTTTCTGAATGTACATGGTTTTGATTTCACCTTATAGTCTTATCTGAGCTTCAGATTTACTTTTACTATATGGCAGCTACTTATAGCTCATGTTATTTTCTACCTATGTAAACATATAGTTGACATTTCTTTTGCATTTTTGTCTCAAACGGTTAAATTTGTAAACCTACAAATCTTCGAAGGCCGGTAGGAAAACAGGAAACGCCAGTCATTGGTTTAAAAAAAAAAAAAGAAGATGCTGATGAAGCAATAGTATATCTGTATTAATTAATGATAATTCTTAATTATGGCTATGGATGAAGATCTGAAAGATTGCATGTGTTAAATTAAATATGCACACATTCATTATTAATGTCATTTAAAATATACTCGCAACAACCTTTATTGCTCTTCTTTCAAATTACAATCTCAATGCAGATTAGTACAAAAACTGTGCTTTTACATACAGTACAGTTGTACACATTCAGTTTCATACTGTACATACCAAAACAGAAGCTGTGATATGTTCCTGGAAGCAGCCATTCAAGACTACAATCCAGTTACAAATAATAGAGTAAAAATGCTGGTATGATGGGATTTAATAAAGACCCTTAGACAGAATAAACTGAAATGTAATGAATTAAACTAACATCTGACTTCAAATGGCATCAACATAAAATATCAAATATTAACAGTACTGTTAAAAAAATTATCCAAGTACTGATATTATTCATTTGACCATTTCAAGTGACAAGACTTTTCTAAAAGTAAAAAAATGATTTGACATACACACAAATCAAATCCCTTCACCGTTAATGATGCTAGAGCCAAGGATGTGGAAAGCAAAATAAGCAGAAAGTCAAATGTATAATACAATTGAATAGAACAGAGACCTAACCAAACATTTAAGCAATGCATGTTCAGAAGGAGTACAGCACAACGGATGGTCTCTGCCAACAGACTCGTCAATGCTGTTCGACAGCCCATTGAGGTTTTCTTCGGATTCCTAAAGTGCTCTATTAAACCTGCTACTTTCTCCAACTACACAACGGTTTACAACCTGAGCCCTTGACATTTTCACACACTGGCAACAAAGAATGATAAATTAGTGAAAACCTGTGTCCCTTAAAAAAAAAAAACTGGCTTAAAAATGTTGACCTTTGTTTTGGAGAAAAAACAGAAATCTGTAGAAGGCAAATAAAAATCAGATGATGGTCATGGTTTTAACTTTGACAAGTGCAGTTTTAGTCTTGTGTTTGAAGGATAACTTCAGGTCATTTTATGTACTAGTCATGCATTAGTAGTATGTAGCTCTGTACTGTATGTATGTAGAGTGTGTATGACACATACATTCAGATAAAACCTTCAGTGATCATATACCCATCAACAGGGCTTCCAAACTGTAAGAGTATAGCTGATCAGTGTAAAAGGGATATACAGATGAATCCTTCAAATGCCTTTAAATTACCAGTTGGAAAGAAAAAGCTAAAAAAGTTTACACTGACACAATTATCCTACTTGCATCCACGAAAAAAGGGCTCAAGCAATAATGCACCAAATGAGACAGTCTATTCTTACATAGGCTGCTTTGTTTCAAAGTTCTTCTCAACAAAAGGACAGTCGTCATTATTTAGAGTAATTTTTCATTTTCTGGAATATTCTCAGATCATAAACATTAGTGTCTAGCATTTGTGTAGATCATCATGAAAGACAGACGTGGGAATGATAAATTACTTTTACATTTGGTTCACAGGAAATATTATATATCCCTGTGCAATGGCAATTATATATAGCTGATTAAACTTCATGAATGTGAGATTTTTGAAGAAGTCATTGTGTGAATATAGTAGCTCTGGATATTAGTGATATTTCAGTATACATTAGTGATATTTCAGTATATACTGTAATAACATCACACGTGTCCGATCTCTTCCTCCCATTGTTGTGGCCTCTTCATAAAACTGTGAAACCTGCTTCCACTCATGCAGTGCCTGTGGACAAAAAAATACATCTTAACCTCGAGCATAGTTGGAAAAAATACAACACAACTTTTTTAATAGTCAGATGGACAGTATGTCATTTCTGCCACATTAATATCAATGATGTAGCAGCAAACTTTTCATATTGAAAGTGAACAATAACATTTCTAACTCGTTTTTGAAACTTCCCTCTGCCCTCGTAATGAGGGATGTGGTAGGCCGATCATGATGCTGCATTGACACTGACCACCAGTAGCAGGACAAAAAAAAAAGTTTATATATTTTCCAAAAGTCAGTGATTCCATTGTAAAATAAGCATCTTTTCAAAACTTAAAAGCATTTTTGAGTGAATATACAAGCCAAAAGAGAGGAGCCAAATTCTCTTTAGTTTCAAATGAACAAACTTGTAATATCTAGAGCAGCCTCAAGAGGATATGTACACCTGTTATAAGGAGAGAGTGTTTATGAGGATGTCCTGACCGAGGATGAGTAAGACAAGTCTGGTGTTATGCGGACATCATCACATTGTTTGGTTCTTTCTGTAATGTTTTGTGCGTTTGGCAACATAATAAATCACACCACATGGTCACTATATACTCACGTCACTGTGTTACGCACTATGACCGAAACCTCAAAAATGGCAATGTTCAAGGTGCAATTACAAATTGAAAGAGCTTTATAAAATACAGATATTTGGTAGCATATGAATGATCATTTTCTGATCTTTACGAAAACTTGACCCAAAATTTTACATGTGAAAATGGGACCCTGTTACATTTTTGTGTTTCCAACAGGACCCTCACACATAACCTATATCAGACTTTCAACATTTGATGGTTTCTTATTTTTGAGTTTCTATAAAATTACAATGTGTTCAGATACAAATCTTTTGATAGAGTTTATGTCAATGCATGGTAGAAGAGTACAAACATAGAAAATGTCAAGCCTCTATGGGTAATACTTAGGGAGATATTGACCTGTGAAAATGGCAGAGAAAATACATGTTTTGGGACAACGAAGTGCATCAGCCATTTGTTGAAAAGGTGTGGAATGACCCATTTATCTTTTTCCTATCTCCTGAAGCTTTGCAAGCTTTCCACAAAATCTAACCAGCAAAAACACTGCATTGTTATGAGTCACAAGCTCCATGTGCAGGGGTGTGGTCTGCTTCAGCAAACTGATTAAGAATGAATGTGATTGCTGCAAACAGTGTGTATCAGGTACCCTGAATGAATTGAGAACAGTCTACTTCATTTGCCTCTAATATCGCAGTGCTGCAATGACACTATTGTGCACACACATATATTGTGATGATGATGATGATGCTCAAACGATCTATCATGCAGCTGTAGTAAGGTGTTACAGTGGTAAAGGGGATATGATGCAATAACCAATATACAAATACATAACACAACCCGGTCACTTTTAGTTATTTTAACACATAAATGTTATTTATATATTGTAACTTTATACATCTACTATGTTGTAGCTTCTGCAAAATTTTAGACAATTAGAAAAGACCTTAACCTTCTTCTCTTTCAGTGAGCACGAGTGCCTGGAGGATATCTGAAAGGGAGACAATTCCCTTCACCACTTCCTGCTCATCCACCACCACCAGCCTGTGAACCTAAAGAACAGATCATCAGACACTGTAATCTATACAAAACAGAACAATAGCAGTCACATGTTAAGAATTGCCACGAGAGTGGCTTGAAAATTATCTGTAGTGTGGATGTTTTTTTTCTGGCTCACTGGTCCAAAAGACAAAAAAAAAAAAAACAGAAAATAATGTATGCAACATTTGTGTCCTGAGGGAGATTTCAGCACAGCAAACCTAAGATCAAATATCAATGCAAAAGTATCACATGAAGCACAGGTGTTAAACTCCAGTCCACCAGGGCCAGTGTCCTGCATGTTTTAAATATTTCCTTTTTCCATCACACTTGGTTCAATTAATGATCAGCTCATCATCATGCTCTGCACAAGTTAGATAATGTTGGAATGGTTTCCAGGTGTGATGGAAGAAAGAAATATCTAAAACATGCAGGATACCAGCCCTCGAGGACCAGAATTTAACACCCCTGATGGAAGGAATGTAATGAATGAATTATGTAGTTCACATAGCTGAACTACATAAGTTCATTACATTCCTTCCGTCAGGGGTGCCCAATCCTGGTCCTCCAGTGCTACTATCCTGCATGTTTTAGATGTATCCCCCTTCAAACACACCTGATTCAAATGATAAACCTCTCATCGAGCTCTGCAGAAGACTGATAATGACCATCAAGTGTGTTGGAAGGGGGATACATCTAAAACATGCAGGATAGTAGCTCTCGAGGACCAGGATTGGGCACCCCTGATAACAGACTTTGCTAGACATCTTTAAAAAAGTGTGAGCAACTTTCCTGAAAATGGCAAGAAAGCAAAGTTGGTGAGACTCAGATTGGGCATTCAGTTATTTTTAGTTAGGCTTAAAATTTTTCACAAAGCAGAATTAAATTTTTATTCTGTATTTGGTGCTTAGGTTTGACACAGGTGACATTTAAAGATGCCACAAACTAGTATTTTATTTTAGGTTTGTTCCTAGTCCTCTACTTTTCTCCACACAGAATAATTCAAAAATGTTTACAATAGTTAAATCTGTTGTCCTTCTTCACTGGATCTGTTCATATCTGTATTTTTATGCTTACCCACAGTGGTCAGTAACCCCCCCACATCCACACCAATCATAATGATAGGAATCTGCTTCTGGTTAGATCTTAACAAACAACCACTACAGTGTTGATCAGTGTCCACTTTCATGAACATCTCACCTCAGCTTCCACCAGTCGGTTGATGATCGCCTCCAGTGTGTCATGCCTGTTGCAGGTTAAGACCCCTTCAAAGTACTGAGAACGGTGCTGCAGAGCTTTGGTCACTGTTATGTCCAGGTTATTGTATGTCTTCTCTGCAGCCAGATTCTGCATAAACACAGAGTTTCAGGTATAAAATGTATTCATTTTATTACTGTATGTAAAATAACATAAATAAACTGTATTGAACTTCATCTACACACTATCTGTAACTTACTATAACATCGAATTTAGAGTAAATGTCCACCACTCGACCTGGAGGAGAACGGCAACACATCATCAAACAAAACTTGCAGGCACACAGTCAACAAGGAGGTCATTTCACTCTGCCCACACACCTTTATCGTCGACTACGGGGAGGGCTGACACCCGTTGCTCCACAAATATCCCCAGTGCTGTGTACAGTGGTGTATCTGCACGTACCACTGCTATGTTCTGGAATGTTCCGATGTTTAGTTCCTCTAAGGTTTCACTCAAGAACTTGGGTTTTGGCATCTCTGAAATCTGTGTAAATTTGTACATTTTTTTTTTACTTACAATTAAATGTCCTTGTGTAATAAGTACAAGATGTACTGTTCCATTCATAATGGTATTTTATAACATTACTATAAAAAAAAAATCTGGGAAATCAAAATCTGACATATACAGATATAAATACTAGGGGACATAGGGGAGGAAGCTAAAGATACCCACAAACAGCTTGAGGAACTTGAGAATCCGCTTGTGTGTGAGAATATAGAGTGTGTTCCCTGTAAGAGGGTCAATTACAGGCAGTCTGTGGATTTTGTTCTTCAGCAGAGATGATACTGCATCGTACAAACTGAGACACAGAGAAATAAATTAATATAGCATGCAACTCCTCATGCCATTCCCATCAGTGCATCATGAAAACATTTAATGTCATATAAGAAGTGCCCAATGCCCATCAGTGTTACTTATGCAACAAAAGAGTTGGAAGATGAATATGAGAAAATATATTGTGTTAACTCAGACTGAGGCTTTATATCAACAGTGATTACCACTCTCAGTATTTCATTTGTGCTGCATTAAGCACAAGTATCAGATATGTACTGTCCCCATTCAGACAAGACCAATAACAAACATTTTAAAACAAAATCCTCACCTTGCATTGGGGGATATGCTAACCAAGGGTTTGAAAGAGTCTTGAAGATACACTTCTGTTGAAAACAGAAAATAAATGCAAGTTTTTACCAATTCAATACTAAAGTAATGTTCAAGAAGCACTCTACAGATCAGATAAATACTCTTACCTCGCCATGTTTCAATTTTGTGTTCTTCTAACTCATATATTTGAACCTGTGACACAAAATACAAAGCAGACATGTTTAACTACTAAATAAAAACTTAAGACAAATTATTACAAAAATTGGCAAACATTTGTGAACCAACACTCTGGAACATAGATCATTGTAAACTAGGTTTAAAATGTGTTTACTACTAACTTAACCTTAAAGCACTGAATATAAAACTTTGATTATGATCTTACCAGTGGTGATTTGTAGTAGCGATGAAGTATGTTAATGAAGTCAGTGATGGTTAACATACCTGTGGAGCAAAATTAGGAGCATGATGCGAAGAATTTGATTGATTTACAAACAATTAACAAAGAACCAAACAAAAATTATTCTTACCAACAAAGCACTGCTTCTTACTGTCCCAAAGAGGTGCTGCTCTTACTCCATTGGAAACGAGAGCAAAAAAGGCCTTTTTGACCTGTTCGAAAACAACACATAAGATGCTTCAGTTTAAGTCTGCAAATTAACATTAGATTGTCCATTTAAATTTTTCAAAGGTTATTAATCACCTGAAGCGACGTATCAAAGACAACCAATTTAGAGCTGGTAGGTACAAGGTCATAACAGCGGTGTGACTTCATAAATCTTGTGTATACATTGTGCTCCGAATCTAAAGAAATTACAAACAACCGATTGATGTTGCTCAAATGTGATCAAACAATGCTGTGTGGAAACTTAGTGACATGCAATTTGAACACACTCCTTACCCTCTATGACTGGATCTTTTTTACCCTCCAGGTCCTCAATAGCGGCTGGAATCTTTACAAAAAAAAAAACAATGGTTAGTCAGTTTCCAGGTAACTGGATCAAAGCTATAATCTATATAAACCAGCTAAATACCCCAGCTGAAAAAGTCGAAGTGTATTTTCGTCATCAAAACTGTTACCTGCTAGGTTATTCACCTGGGATAGTTATAGAAAGAGGAATAAAACATGTGCGAATCTTCCCTTAAAACATCCACATTGGTTAATTAGAGACCTATTCTCGTCATCCTTCCAGCAAAGAAGTCGTGCTCAGACATACCACATAAATAAGATACAAAAACTATTTCATTGTTTCATATTAGTTTGTGGGATGTGTTACGTTTATGAATGTTATGGATTGTGTTTTTGCATTCCCTGTCAACACGCAGCTCAATTAACAGCCAGGTGTTTTACTGTCACATATTAAAGTACTTTACACTACCCCTACGTTTTAACACGTAGCAATAAGTCATGTTAGATGTACATAACAGTGTTAAATGTTCAACAAAAATGCACTTTGTAATTGGTCTTAAATTCATGCAAAGGGTATGGCTCGTTGCTTTGTAGCTCAAAAGAAAATGTTAGCATTAGCATTAGCTAACAGCCTGTTGACATTAGCAAGTCGAGGTGACTTTAATTTCAGGTAGGACTTTTGCCTTCAGTTTCCCTGTTGGGACATTGTTTGCCAATGTCTCTGCCTGCCCGGAAACTGGTCACGTACAAGCGAAGCCCACTCGTCGCATCTTTAAAACGCTTGCTTCAAAACACGTTTAAAAACAGAAATCTTGCTAGTTAGCTACTAGCGTTAGCGTAAGGTTGGCTGCATTAAGTGTGTGGCTTAATAGAAAGCTATCAATTTATATGAGCTAAAGTATTATTTAAAAACTCCAGGATAACTCACACACTCCATGGTCTATCCGAGTTTAGCCGGGGTTTCTTTCTTTCTAGCAAGCAGGCTGTTGCAAAACACACTCTTATCTTCCGTTGTGGATGACTGGAAAACGAGTACTGTAAAAAACATTGTACCACCGCACCTCGATTTGGCTTGTCGTAAATCGTAATCATTGTAATATGACGCCCATGCAAAATTAATTGATGGAGAATTGTTACGTACACACAGTCCGCATACAGTAAGGACTTCTCTAGGTTGTGAAAAATGAATACTAAATTTACCTTCATGGCTGTACAGCACGGATAAAATCCCCTGTAAAAGATTTATTCATTAACTGATTAATTTTGCTCTTTTTAAATTTTAAATTGCAAAAGACGAAACTAATGAACATGTGTATGGAATACAAAAGCAACAGTAATGAACAACTAAACAATTAAAATAAAATACTTCCAAAACGTAAAAATAACACGTTTGAGCCACATGTACATGTACTTCCGGTCCATGGGTGCTTAGCTCGCAAAAAAATTAATGGGAGTGAATGGAGCGAGACAAGCTAAATTCTGATTACGTTTGACAAGCGCTCTGAAATTCACATATGATAGCGGTTAATAAGAAATATTTGATGTGGGATAGGTAGACCACCCGTGTTTGGTGAGAAGCAAACGTGACGTTAGGTTTTATGTGGGCGTAATAAGAGACTACAATGCGTCGCGTATGTGATGTCACACTCTGCTCAGCAGTGGTGTGGAGTCTGTGGAAACGTCACATACGCGCCAGGCGTGTAGTCCAAATTATTAACGGGTTTTACTCGCAAATGAATCAGCCGTTGGTTAACAGATATAGAAAGCAGAATCTGTTGGATTATTCATTTGTAAAAAAAAAAAAGGGATGGTAGTTCATAAGTTTACTTCATCACATTCTGTTGAGTGCAAAAAAAAAAATGTTGACCATGTTGATTGAGTTATTGATGAGATTTGTGCTCAAAATAAATTTAACTGAACCGAACATTCTTCAAAATAACTGAATCATAAGGGTTTGGTAAAATGGAATGTTTACTTTTTTGTGTTGCTGCGGTTACATTTTTACTTTTGTAACTTTCTGGCATGAAACAATTTTTACAATCATGTCACCAAAATCTTATATGACGGCAAAGAGAACAAACACAAAAA
Organism: Siphamia tubifer; assembly: GCA_020466265.1. Classification (NCBI taxonomy): domain Eukaryota; kingdom Metazoa; phylum Chordata; class Actinopteri; order Kurtiformes; family Apogonidae; genus Siphamia; species Siphamia tubifer. The sequence continues at coordinate 33,954,279 of CM035787.1, read as the reverse complement.
CAAACGACACATCAAATGAGTAACAGATTTATTTATATACAAAACTGTTTACAGCAAGATTTCTGAATTAACATTGATCTACACAGGAATTTTGGTGTTCAGGCGCAAAACACCAGCTCTGCCTGTGGGATCAGGTCAACAGAAGGGAGAAAGAAAAAAAACTTTAAGAGCACCTTTGAGTGATGAAGGAAAGCAGATGAAGTCTGAAGAACTGTAAGGCACAAGACACAGCATCACCAGCTTCTATTCAACCATCATCAATCAATCAACTACTTATCCAGCAAAGCACTTAATAATAAAAAAGGTACAGTTACCCACTAGAGGTAGAATGGGAATTATAAGGGAAAATTCCGGCTATCATTTGTAAGGCTATAGGCACTAAGAAAAACAAGTGAGAAAGGATCGTATGTATCCAACAGTGACAATTCAAGTTCATAATGAGAGTTTAATGGGCTGCATGTCTACAAGAATCAACCAATCAAAACCAAAAAAAAAAATCATAATCTATCAAAGTGGCCTGAAGGCAATTAATTTGGCATTTTAAATGTTAAAATGCAATTGAATGAATTGTAACTTACTTAATATGCACTAGTGATTGCTGTCTCTACTAATGGTATTGAATGGGGTACAAACCAGTGTCACTCAAGATAACAAGAATTTCCAAACCAATCAAGAGTCTATTTATGTTGTATATAAAGGCCATAATTAGTAAATAAAAAAAAATATATTCCAATCTATACTCACTTTGGCTATGGATTTGTCTATAACAGCTTTATACAATCAATGAGGAGAAAATGAAGTGATGTGAAAACACTAATCTGCTTAGCCAAGGAAGCAGCACAAAGAAAATGTGTTAATGCATCAAATACACAAATGGTCCATTTTCTCCCTTATGGAATCACGGCTCAGGAACTCATTAGTAAAAGTTATCTGAAGAGGAGTTGTTATAACATGACAGTGAAAATACCCATGAGCCAACAGTGAAATTTCTCATGTGAAATCTCAATCTAGTGTTAAATAAAATTCACCATCTGTGAGAAATAGATTAAGGTCATTTTAACTCCACATTTAAATCAATGTGGACTGTGACTTTTCATCACTGTCAAAAAGAAATGACCCACTGAAATAATACACCAATCTTCAATGTATATTAACTACAAGCTCCTGATATCTCCAACTTAAAGGATTTACATCTAGTTACTAACATAATAATGAAAGATTTAATACAATTCATTTGGACAAATGTGTTTTTCTAACTACTTTTTGAGCATTTGGTTTACACCAAAATGTTGAATATACTTTGTCATAGCCGACATTAATATTTCAAGAAAATGTTAATCAGAGGTGTGGCTCTTAAACAAAATGATTCCCTGTCTTAGAAACTTTTCCATATAGTTACAAATACTGACAGTTTGTCAACTGCCTGGAAAGAGGCCTTTCTATGTAAATAAATCTGCTATCAGAGTGGAGCAGAAAGCTTCCACTGCAGCATCTGGGTGTCCATCGGGTCACGATTGGCAAGCTGGTGACACTGTGCCTACTGTCTCCAGCAAATGAGCTTACTGATGTCCTGGATATGCATTTACATCACAGCACATTTCTTCTCCTCTTGGGGTGCATTTCCATCTGCTTTTTCCATCTCCAAAATAATTCGTTTGAAAACCTCCACAGCAGTCTGCATTAAAAGCACATCAGGAAAGCATGAGTGGTTTGTCAGAACTCAATGTGTAACACAGTACCAAAGCCATGCAAAGAGATATTCATCCTTACCTCATTCTCCTTGGCTGAGGACTCGATAAAAGCAGCACCCCAGGAATCGGCAAGTTTCTTTCCCTCGTCTGGCTTGATAACCCTGACAAAAAAAAGATAACAGAGGAATATTCTTAAATGAAAAATAAATTCCTTTTCTTTTACAGTAAATATACTGTACACACCCTGCCCAAGGATTTCTAATGACCGTTTGAGATAAAAACAGTTAAGCATGTTGGTTAGTATACGATATGATGTTTCAAATAGTATATTATTGAAGCATAAAAATGAATTAAGGAAAATAGTACAAACAGATGACATTTATATTTAAAGATGAAGCATCATCTTACCTTTCCATGTGAAGGTCTTTCTTATTCCCAACAAGGACAGTAGGAACCCTAATAAATAAAACAAATTCTACTGTAAAACTAAGTAACTTAAAATATTGGGTTTTTGCATGGATATTACTTAAAGCATTTCAGAAAACTTACTGGATCTTCCCAACCATGTCTAGCAGCTTATCGTGTAGAGCCTTCACAACTTCAAAACTGGGCAGAGACAGAGATTATAGTACTTTAGGTACGATAATCATATATGGAACATTAGTCATTAGCATATACGCGCGCACACACAAACACGCGCACACACACACACCCACTGAGAGAGGCCAAGTAGCACTACAAACTAACTTGCATTAACAGTGAACAAAGTTTGATTAAATCATTATGCAAGAAAATATCTATCAGAAAGAAGCCACTCTTGCAAACAAGTTACAATAAAACCCACAAGCCCTGCTGCTCTTCAGTGTTTATCCAATACTTAATTCCAACTGTACCTAGCAAGTAAATCTCACCCAAATCACCAGGCCACTATCGATTGTTAGACATATTTATAAATAATGTTTCCCCACAGTTGGTCAAAACTAAAATTGTTTTATATAAATCACATCAAACTCCAGCAGAATGGTTCACACAGTGATCTGAGGGGGGTTTCATACCTGCAGATTTGTTTCACATCAAATTGGAAAGCTTGGACTACATGAGGTCATTGTGAAAGTGCTCTAAGACTTCAGAATGTTTTATGTTATCAATACAGATACAAAACATGATGCTCCACTCACCTTTTTATGGAGGTCACTGAATAGACAAGGACATAGCCATGGATATCCATTGAGTGGGACTGTGGAAAAATTGAGTACTCGTCCTATACAGAAAGGAGATACATTGTCATCTTTTACCAACATTATAGAATTTTACCAAATTGCAATAAAAAATAAAGTTGGACATGCTTAAAAAAGCCCTCCGTGCCAAGATACCAGCAAAAGTCCTTAGAAGGTGTGTAAAAAGACCCAACAAGGCAATGGTTTTAGTACTGCCTCTGGACTAAAACTAGAACTGTTCTAGTGGAACAGAGGTAACTATATGATCTAAGACATCTTGCTTTCATAAAAAATACAAGTACAAATACAATGCATACAACCACAGATGGACAAAGTTAGAAAAACCACTTACTTGTCCAGCTGTATCAACCAGTTGAAGATTGAAGTCTTGACCATTCACACAGACCATTTTGTTAAAGGCTGTGAACAGAAATATTTAATTGCATTAACCTCAATCTATTGTATTTTTCTTTTATCCACTATAACTGCCAATCTTCTATTGAAATGGCACTTACTGTTTTCAATGGTGGGGTCATAGGAGTCCACAAATTGTCCTTCCACAAACTGTATCGTAAGAGATGACTTTCCTGTTAAGGGTAAACATAAAAAGCAGTATCACTACCATTCTGGTGCTAAAATAAAATCTTAGTTTTAACATAAAGCACTTCACAATACATTTAACAGTAATACTACATTTCATTCCTGAGCACCAATATTTCAGCCAAATCAATCAATTGTTAGAATTATTAACGTGAATAAAATTCCAGCTCTAATACACAGCCAATGTGTTTGTTCCATCAATATCTTGAGTAGGGTTATTGTGGTTATTTGTCACTTTTAGGAGTTAAAATTGGCATCGCATAGGATTCTGGTAGAGGAACAGCTACAAGGAAGGACAAAGTGATATACATATTTTCTCATTTTAAATCATTTACAGGAAGATCTCTGCTTTTTTTTTTTATTTTATTTCCACAGATACTTTATAAGCAATCTTTATATTGAGGCACAGTTCTTCAAAATTATTTTTCCTATCATTCCAAGCCATATGTGCAGCACCCAAGCCCTGTTGAACACCAGCTACACCAAAACAAAGTCAATGTGGAGCTCATCATATCCCACATCACCCGGCGTTTGTCACAAAGTGTATGTGACATATATGTATTGGACCTCCAGTCTTACAATATGAATACACTTTACGTCTACAAGTAGAGTTTTTTTTATGTTTTACTTAAAATTGCGTCTGGATTCCAACATTTTCTCTACTTTTGAAGAGACGTAGCCACGTGAGTGAGGTTTCTGGTAGTTGACGTGACCAAAATCTTCCACAAAACGACGTCTAAAAATTCCACATTTTTAGATGGCGATTGTCAATACCATGTCCATGAACAAAAGGAACAACAGATAGTGTCTGTTGTATAATAGTAAGGAAAACCCTGCATGAAAAAAACAAGCTGCTTAAAAAGTTGGTAAAAAGAGTGAGAGTGAATAAATACCTTCTCAAGCAGTGAACATCTCACGCTAAACCCTTTGAAGACAAGGGCAAAAATGCATCAGAACGCATCTTATTTAACCACTATGTTAGGCGTCTAGATAGTCTGATCAAAGGTTTTTAGTAATGCAGTACAGCTGTAATTTTACCAACAATGACTGATGAACACCATGAAGCGTATTTAGCAGTGCGTAAATTATTTTAAAAAGTCAAGTTTCGTTATACCACTTCGTTTAGATGTTGAATATGGTACTCACACACCACTGGCCACTGAGGCGCACCAACTGAGTTAACATTTTCACAGGACATGTTGGAAGTTGTAACATATGGCCAAAGCTATAGACAAAAATTTGAGTAATTCCAGTGTAAATCAGAGACAAATTATTCGACAAAGTGTTACACAAATAACGAACAAAGGTATGTTGGCGTTAGTGGTGTCAGCCTTATTCACTCACAAGGAAAACAAAGCCAGGACGTTAGCCTGTTAGCAGCTAGCCAACTACTGTTAGCCGAGCACGAGCCGTGTGCTTTACTCACCTACAGACCTGTATCCTATCACAGCAATTTTTCGATGTTTTGGTTGAGGCATTGTAGTGACCGACGACGTTCAATACGTTTAGAATATCTAGTACGCCACCTAGTTTTAGTATCAAAACAAACTTTTATCACCACATTCGTCTCGCGTCACGTGACAACAACAAACTTTTCGGAGTCGCCGCTCGAGCTCTCCACTGGGCCTCGAGTTGGAACTTCAGAGTTTCAACACACCAAGTACACCCTGTACTTATCTCCAAAAACACGTCTCCTTCCGTGTCTGATATCCGACTCGACGTTTATCGATAGTTGATGCGAACACGTATTTGCCGTTTTAAGTGAAAATTGAGACAAAAAGCGTGTTCTACGCGCTTACGAACCGCAAGTCAAACTGACGGAAATTGTCATTGTGTAAGCGCACCGTCGTAAAACACCCGATACGTCAGAGCAAACACAAACGTGCATTCAGACCAATTTGTACAGTAGAGGTCAGTCTTTTTCAGCCTCCTCCGACGTTTCCAGAGTGACCTTCAGGTGACAACCCTAAAATCTATAGCATTTCATATTAACAACTTCCTGGATCGAAACTTCATTAAAGTATCAATAACAGTATTACATGGTAATAGTTTGACCAGATCCCGGGAATGCGGGGCATCGTACCAATACTAAGAATTACATTTAAACTTAAATGTTGTCATAATGACTAGTTAAGAAAATAAATACACAAAGACGACTAACTAGGCTACATTTTAATTCTCACGAGCTTACTTTAAAAAATAAAAATTAAAAAAATCTGACTTCAAAATTTAACGCTCGGAGAATAAAGCAAAGAAGGAAACTTGTCTTTCCAATTTATACATTTAATATTGTCAAGCTGCGGTATGTCATTGTATGATTTAGTATTTATTTCACAGAGTATGCATCCACTATAACTTTACCTTAAGCTATAATACATTTCTTCTGCATCACATAATTACAGATCACACTGATAACGAGGAACAAAGCACTAAAATTCAAATTTTTCAATTTCAAATTAGCATTTTGCTCCACTCAGGTTCAAGTGGCCCTGTTCAAGGCATACTGCAAACCACTACACTGCACATCTCTGGGCTTTTTACAAAACGTCCAGTATGCAGAAATGACAAGTAGCATACAATGATGCTTTAAGAATCCTACTTATGTTTCCCAGAGGAGGGGGTGCTAGCCATATGTTTGTTTCTGTTGGAGTAAACACACTTCATGCACTTTTAAGAAACTTAATATATACATAACGACTGGATGATTCCACAAATAATATCATGGTGGCACTCTCAAATCCAAGTGTGAGTAGCACAAGGTATATAGCCAGGCTGAGAGCACAATGAATTAATTGCCTGTATATATTTTAATTCCTTTATTTTCTCTGTTTTTTTTCTCTTGTTTGATTGTTCTGGTCTGTATTGTGTATTTGGATCTGCTTTTATATGTTTTAAATCTATTTGTATCTGTTTTTATGTATTTTGGACAAGTGTCTGGCAAATAAACTGAATTGAATTGCGTATATCACACTGACCCTTCAAAATCAAAATGCTGGATTAATATGAACTCAATATATTCCACACAAGGCACAGCACCTGCCAAAGTGCAGTAGCATCAAACAAACCCAAATATAAAATCAACTGAATGTAGCTTATGTATAAAAGGGCAAGAATGACAATACTCTACAGATGGTGTGAGTAGGACAGAGTGGTTATTCTGCAAAGTGCTGTGCTCAGATAAACCTGACATATGTGTTGTAATAAACATATTCAGCTTCAGGTTGTACTGTTGTATGTGTTATTTGTTGGTTACTCATCCGAGGATGTTTGACAGAAATCTGTGCTGTCAGAGTACTTTTCTAGGTTCTTTGCTTCCTTTGGTATTCATAATTTCATGTACTAATTATTGTTTTTGTTTAGTAATTGATATTACATAATCTATTATTTGCTGTGCCATGGTTAACTATTTTTTATTAAATTTTTGTTGGAGTTAGTTCTTTTTTCTTCTTTTGTAGTTGATGTTGGTAAATTTGATGCATAAGATATGTACATGTTTGTTTATGGTGTCTTCCCTACAAAATACTAGGCTTTTGGATCATATAGCATATTTTTCATTGTTTCAGTATAATAATGCCACATCTCCATTATTTAATTGTTATGTAAGATTACAGACGTATTTGTAGAGTAACCCTCTTTTAAGATATTATCCACTTCAGGTTTAACAGAAGATCTTATTAAGGGAAATGTGTTCTGTTTGTCATTACCTGGACATCTCAGTGGATTTAGATGTCATTGAAATTATAATTTGAAATAGCAATGGAAATAAAAAGAAACAGAGCAGTAATAATTATGTACAGTTACATTTCTGTAAGAAAGGTAATCGTCTTGGTACGAAAACTACAATGTTTTCACTACCTTAACTAATATTACTGCCAATATATACTTGTCAATATGATGTTGATAATTTTAAGATTATATAGTTGCTTTAGGACAGAGACAAACTCCTAATACCCTGTATCTATATCTAAAGAAAGAAACATACAAATTATGGAACATGAGAGTATGATAGCTCTATTTTTATGCATGTGTAGGTCAAATCTGTTGTACTGAACTTCTATTAGAGCAGTGGTTCCCAATTTGTCATAATCCCATTTTAATATCACATATTTCTGGTGACCCCAGGCATTCAAAATCGAGCCTTTATTTATTTATTTATTTATTTATTTGCTAAAATGTATTTATATTTGACCGTGTAATAGTTTTCTATACTATCTTGCAAATAAATATTTATTTTAGGGAACATTTAGTCTACATAATGTATATTATTATGGACAGAGACCGAAAAGCCAGGTGTAGATTACTGCACAAAATGAGAACTTTATTTTCCTAGGTCAGGATATGTCCAGGATCAGTCCATCTTGTATTTACAAGGCTGAATATTATAATATATTAATACTAAACAATAACTCACATTATGAATTATGAAACAGCCAACCACAATGAACATTTGAAAGCAGTACTATAGTGCTTTAGTTTCAGCTTTTATGGATTGTGATTATATACATACATACATACATACATACATACATACATACATACATACATACATACATACATACATACATACATACATACATATGTGTGTGTGTGTGTGTGGTGCGTGTGTAGAAAGTACAGAATATTCCACGTGGGAATAAAACTTCAAATTAATGGAAGAAATCTTCAAAGTAATGCTGGCACCATATGTAAGAATAGGCTTCACATTGATTTTTAAATAAGTAAATAAAGACTACGTAGTACATTTGAAAAAAAAAAATTTAAGTACATTTCTGGCTTTTTAAGGGTGCCGTTGTTAATGGGTTGCAACATTTTTTTTTGTAACCGGAAATTATTTAGAGCTGGAGGTAAACGCTACCGGGAGATGCTGCCGTCAAAAACAGGCAGATGAAAATTTAGAATAACCTCATTGAAACCGCCTTGGCAAGGTTAGGAAATCCATAAGGCACATGGAGAATTAGACCTCTTACTGCAAGTACTACAATAGTTGCATGTGTGGGTCAAGACAGATAAACGTCAGCTGCATTCTTTATGGAGAACAAGCTACCTTCCTAGCTACCTTTAGCTACTAGTTGCCTAGCCATAGCATTTTGGGAGGCGGTGGGTACCATAGCAACCGTTTCGGAAACATTGGCGGTGGAGCTTGCTTGCTAAGATAGTTGAGGCTAACGGTGGTTTGTTATGCTAGCGTTTAACAAAGCGTCGGAGAAACTTCAATGACCAGTGGAGCGTCAATCGACCTCTTAACGTCACATGTCAATGTTGTTGAACGTTACCTTTTTGTCCGTATCGATAGCAGATAGCTGTAACTTTGTTTGTGTTATTTAGTAAGCTGTCAAGGATGGTAAAGTGCTGTAACGTTACCAGTGTTGACTTTAGCTAACTTGGCTAACGGTTATTTCCATCACATGCAGGAGGCTAGCGTTAGCAATGAAGGCCGATCCGTAAACTTGATCTCCCAAATGCTATGGTTATGTAAACGTTGGCACAGTTTCTTTTACGACTTCATAGTATTTTATCAGGGGAATTCATTTTGACAGTGTTGTCATGAGTGAACCTGGTCATTTAGTCACCTGATCTGTGTCTGCTAAGGTTAGACTTGGAGCTAACTTGCTAGTTAATGGTGTTCTGTTAAGCTCCATTTATTCATTTTCAACATATTACATGTTAGTAAAAGACACTTAAATATGTATTCACCGTAACGTAACAATCATTGCTGCAAATATAAAATACATTTGCAAAAGAACACGCTAGATTACAATATTATCTTATTCCCGTACCCCCAAAAGTTTTAACTGTATTCCATGAGTGACACAAATCATGTTTTATATTACATTTGTATTTATTGAATCTAAATAAGGCCAAATGGGCCTCTTCCTGTAATTGGTGTTTTTGTTTTGTTATTGTGTGCTGTCGACAGGTGATCGTACTTAGATAGTAAAAAAGTGCGTGTGTTCATATATCTCAACGAGCTGATTGAAATGTTCCTTTACATTACAGTATTCATTTTAAACTAGTATGGATGGGGATGACTGCAATGGCCGGTCTTATTTGTCAGGTAGGAAAGTGTTCACTTACTTTCAATGATTGACATGATGTTAAAGTTTTGTTTTTATGTTTTTATTTAATTTTTTCTTGGTTGCAGGAAGTGGAGACTCTTCAATGGAAAGAGATTTTTCAGGGGCTCTTGGTGGTCCAACAGTGAGCACCCCAAATAGCAAGGAAGCCTCTCCTATCCGCTCCCTCAGTGGTAAATTTTTAAATTAATGTGGATCACACAAAACTGACTATAATATGTAAATGGTCATCAATAATAAAATTAGAATTTCCGTTACTTAAACAATTCCAAATGTTAAAACAATCAAAATGAGCCTTTTGTGCTAAATTGGTTCATACAAATCTAACCTAGAATGGAAAATTGAGCAAAGACAAATTAGACCTGTTGAATCTTTGAGCTTTTTCCTTGTACCCTTAGATTACTGCATTTTTTATTTGCAGTTGTAAACAAGATGGCAAAGCATGTATTTCTGTGCTGACATGAAATGTTCATCCGTATTAAATCTAAATAAGTTTTTAACAAAGAAACTAAATAAAAAATTAAATATTTTCTAATTAGGATGAAGGAGAACTTAATTCTTTTGTAACTCATGTAATGCAGCTCTAATTCATCATATTGTGATAAAATGAAAATTACTCATCACAGATCGTGAGAGAAATTACCGTAGATAGGGCTTTTTTGTTTGTACATAAAATTTACAGAAGTGCATCAAGATTTTCACAATATGAAGATATATAGTAGCATTAATGACTTTTAAAACATCAGCTTCTCAGAAAACAACAAATTAAATGTGTTTAGCAATGGAGGATTACTCAAATCAAATATAATTACAAAGTTTACATATAATCCCATATTGAAAACCCCCATTTGAAATTCCTCCTCACTGATTTTGTAACACATTTGTTGTCAGATTATATCACTCAAGACCACACAAGACACCTCTTTATGTTTGCTCTCCTGGCTGTATAGCCAACTCCATTAAAGTGGAGTTGTACAGTGATGAAGACCCGGGTCGCAGTACTGAGGATGAAAGAGTTGAGCGAGTAGAGGAAGGAGGTCCAGAGCAGGGATCTGAGGCTGTTGGATGCTACAGGGAGCTTCCCAATCCTGAAACCTTGCCACCAGGAGCCACCAGACTGCCAAATGGAAAGCTCAAGTGTGACGTCTGTGGAATGATCTGCATTGGGCCTAATGTTCTCATGGTGCACAAACGCAGTCATACAGGTGACTGATTAGTAAAGTGTAGAGAAATCCTCTCTGCAGGGACACAGGATTTTGGCTTGTTATTGCAATATGACTTTTGTGTAAAGTTCAAATGAACCAAGAATATATACATTCTTGTTATGATTTCTGAAAATACTCTCAAAGCTACTCAAAATCTCATTCAGCCCCTGAAACTGTATTTTCTGCAAGCCTTGTGCTAAACATTTGATAGTGGTTATTAATCAGAACATGTAGCATGAATAATTCAGGATATACACTGGATATGTAATGCAGTAAGATGCCTTTTGAGTAATGTTGTTGAAGTGTGTTTCTAATTTGTTTGTTCCATACACAGTGACAGCGGTGTGTCCTGGGTTTTCAGTTTATATTTTGATGTTGCATCTAAATAACGCTTAGTGATACTAGTGTGCCAGCAGTCATACCAATACAGCAACAAGGGCTTTGGAAGGAAGAGATGTGCTCACCATGCGTGAACAAGACATGGATGCACAATAAATACTTAAAAATTATTGTGCATAAGATTGGAAAAATACTCGTTATTATAAGATAATTCCCAGGAAGCTTTTATTTACAGTAATAAAACTACTGTTGCAATTAACATTTACAAAGGAAATGGTGAATCAACAGTTTAATGAATGCTTATGGGTGAAGGAAATGCACCACAGACTGAAAGGGTACTGTGAAGGAAATTTGGTTGACATGTTTAATATATTCACAGGTGAGCGACCATTCCAGTGTAATCAGTGTGGTGCCTCATTCACTCAGAAGGGTAATCTTCTTCGCCACATCAAGTTGCACTCAGGGGAGAAGCCCTTTAAATGCCCTTTCTGTAGTTATGCCTGCCGAAGACGAGATGCTCTTACTGGTCACCTTCGTACTCATGCAGGTAGGAGACATTGAATATTGATTTTGTTCTTTCTTTTTATTAAAAAAAAAAAAGTGCATTAATTGAGCTGAGTTTTAAGATCTGTGATGGTGTCAATCACTGTCTCCAGTGTCATCTCCAACTGTGGGGAAGCCGTATAAATGCAGTTACTGTGGACGTAGCTATAAGCAGCAGAGCACCCTGGAGGAGCACCGTGAGCGCTGCCACAGCTACTTACAGAGCCTCGAGTCACAGCAAGCAACCAATGCTCAGAGTCAAGGTATGTTTATTATGACATTTGTGAAGACTATATGTCAGAGACACAAATCTCTTATCACAGTTTCATATTGTAAATGATAATCTCCACAAGGATCGTAGCATCATCACAAGTGGAGATGTAGTATACCTTAAATGATAATGGAGATTTTTAGGTTTTCCCTATTCTAGATATTCCCTAATGTGTTTCAGATTTTTAATAAAACTAAAACAAATGCTGTCCTTTGACACAAGTATATAACTCTAATGATGTGTGCCCTGTGCAGGAGAGGAGATGAGAGAGCTAGAGTTTATACCAGACTCTCTACTGCAACCCTCCTCAGATAAGATGGCATTTATTGATCGGCTCGCCAACAGCATCACCAAACGCAAAAGATCCACACCTCAAAAATTTGTAGGTGAGCATTTGGTCTTAATGTGGACAGATTGAGGAAACTGAAAGCAGCATCACCAATTAAACAACACTACATACAATATTTTTTGTCACAGTAATTCAGTGAGCAGCTTTCATAGTTCTACCTATTCAAAGTGTTATGATTTGCCATAACTGTAAACTAAGTACAAAAGTGAATGATATATGAACTTGTATATTCCCTTTTGGCTTAGCAAAGAGAATGGTATACAGTAATGACTATCTGATAATTAAAGGCTTCTAAAGGACTGTTGATCATTGATCAACTTTTTTTATACAAAAGGTTTTCCGCCGTCTTGTATAGTCTGCATTTCTTTTCATCATACCATTTCTTAGAGAAGAAGATTCTTACCAACAAGTGTAAGGTAATATATTTTGACAATAGTTGTATACTTGACAATGCTACCTATGGATTTGTTGGAAGTACAAGATACTTAATTAATAATTTTTTTAGTTCCAATTGAAGTGCTGGCCTTAGCATTTCAGGGGGAAAAAGATAATTGGGCAGCTTGGGCAAAGAATAAACATGATGCTCCTTTCAAGTGCAAGCCTTTATACAACTTTATGCGAAAATATTTTTCACATAGGCCATCAGCTTTAATAGTACACTATGATAAAATATTTTTTTCCTATCATAGGACAGAAGCACATTCGCCTCAACCTTGCAGATGCACCTTATGAGCTCAGTGCTGGTTTAGACAAAGATGGTGAGATGCACCCTGGGGACCTTGAAGCCCCACACTTTACTGGTCTGGGAGGAGAATATACTAGTGTAGCAGGTAATGGAGGTGGGATATCAGACACATTGAGGCCTCTTCACCTTCCCTCCACACACCCTTCATGTTTAACTGAACTCAGACCAGTCCACAGCTCTGCTCACACCCCTGTTGCTCTCGGCCCAAGGCTGGATTGCACAGGGATGGGAGCTGGAGGCATTGGGGGACGTGAAGCAGCAGAAGGCCATGAAGACCTGCCTGTCAGTCGGTGTCATGCACCTTCACCTAGCAATGGTTGCCAGGACTCGACGGACACAGAAAGTATGCCAGATGAGCCATGCAACAGTACTGCTTCAACTGTAGCAGCGCACAGTAACAATAACAACGGCCATCATCTCCTCCACTCCAACAACAACCCAGGGCCTCCTCCCATTGCACACCACAGGAGTCGAGACCGACATAGCCCAAGCCACGCCAAAGACAGGGAGGTGGAGAGAGAGGATGGAGGCCACTCAGCACCACCGCCTGCTGCCCATGCTCCAACTCCAAGCTCACCCACAGCCCCCTCCTCCACCTCCAGGGAGGCTCTTCGTGTGGTGGATGGAGAGGGGCGAGCTGTGCGTTCTTTCCGTTGTGACCATTGTCGGGTGCTTTTCCTGGACCACGTCATGTTTACCATCCATATGGGCTGCCACGGTTTTCGCCAGCCTTTTGAGTGTAACATCTGTGGCCACCGCAGCCAGGACCGTTATGAATTTTCTTCACACATCGTTCGCGGAGAGCACATCATTGACTGAGGATAGAGATGGAGGACTCACTTCACCTCTAGTTGCTTTGACATTAAGATGAGGACCTGGCTGGGTTTGGTCTGCACAGGAGCTAGAGGTATTGGTACGGTTAGTTTGTACTGGTGTAAAAGAAGAACTATTATTTATGTTCCTAAAATTATTATCATCACACAGTACTTTTGAAAGCACTTTGAAAAGTGAGACAATTTGAAAATGCACTTTAAGTTAAATGTATCCACACAGATGAAGAGCCAATGCACTTTTTCATCCCTAAATGTGCCTTGCTCTAAAATACAGAATTTGCACCCAATGAACAAGTATTTTAGATAATTCTGACTGTTCATTACTCCAAATGCTTACTCTCTTGTGCACTTTATATCATGTTGAAAAAACCTAACATGTGCAGAGGATGTAATAGGATATATAAATATTTTACTGCCTTCTAAAAGCACCTTTACAAATTAATTATTCCCCTGACAAATACTAAATTTCTCAAAATTACTGTCATGTGGGTTATTGTGTGCAATGGGTGTCTTTTCATAAAGCTTAGGAGAATCCAGACCAAACTCAGAAGCCAGGTCCAAGTCAAGCAGTTGTGTTTAAGTTTTCCATGACTTAGAAATGCACTTTTTGTTTTCAATGGGGATGGGTTGACAGATCTGATTGAGTTTATCAATGTGAGAATGTTAGTGATCCTTCATCATTTTCTTTCCTTTTTGTCTTTAGTGGAAGTTGGTTAAATAAGTAAAAATGAAGGCCTTTATTTGTGTGAATGCTGTGTGGAGCAGCGTATGAAATGTTTTTTCCTTTTCTATGATGGCTTTTGTTGCACTGATAACCTGCCAGAATATTATAATTATATTAAAATATTTTGTAGAATACATTAATGACCTGCACATTTCTCTCAAAGTTTGGGAAAAGGTGATGTTTCTCTCACTAGAAAGAAGTGTGAGTATCACTGCCACAATTTTAGAGATTACTGAAAAGATTTGGGTCTTTTCTAAGTCCTTTCATAACAACACTGAAGTGCAAACCATCGACTGTCTATTTATTCTCTATATCAACATGGTTTTGATGTTCTGATGTCATTGTATTGTACGTTTAACTCCCCGTTCTCACCTTGTTGACTGAAGGGCATGAGCTACCTATTGTCGGGTCTTAAAACGGCAGATCTTTATTGGGAGATTTACATTATACAATACATTATCGTGAAAATTCTTTTATGTAGTTGACCTGTAATTTTGAAAAAATTATTTTCCTACTCAACCAAAATGTCAGATTGATACTTATGTGCAAAGAAACAATTCAGCTAATTTATCAAAGACTAAATGTGTACTTAACCCAATGCTGCTAGGATATTAATAAGTGCAGTGTTGACTGGCAGGTGTCAACAGTCTTGAAATTTGTTTTTCAAATATTTGGGTTGTCTTGAATTCTTCTTGGTCATACTGTGGAGAAATATTGTGGTTCACACAATAATCAATCTCTGATCTTTATTTAAATATTGAAAGAAGGACAAACTGTAATAATTTAGATACTCTTTGTTAATATTTAACTTGACACAGTCTAAGCACATAAGACACACTGTCCAGTTAGCTACCCCATTGTTACGTCTCATGGACAGAAAGCTGAGCTATATATATATATATATATATATATATATATATATATATATATATATATGCATGTGTGTTGATTAAGTAAATTTGTAGACGTACTCTACACACTCGTCAGATGTTCAGATGAATTGAAATAAGTCAGAGTGATCAGTGTGTGGTGCTCACAAAGATAATTTCTCCTTTTTCTCATCAGATTTGCTATTTTGTTATATTTTTATGAATATTTGAAAGTTATTTCATAAAATATTAGATCATTTTGGTTCTGTTTAATTGGTTTCTGTAGGTCCTGCCAGGACAAATGCAAACATAATTAATTCTATAAAATATTGCTGGTGATGGACATTTTAGTAAGGTGAAAACTCCCCTGTCCACATGAGCAGAGTAAATATGCGAGGAAGTTCAATTATTGTTCCCTACAAAGAGAAGTAAACAACTGTTATCCCACGAGAGATCACAGTAACTGTGGTTCTAAAAGCACCAATTTACTCCCATAACTGAGCCAAAGAACCATTGTTTAAGTGGTAAACCAAGAAAGTAAAGTAATTTTATATATTTGTTTATATAATGTGGATATAAGGAGGCAAAATGTATCTATTTTCATGGTCCCATCAGTTAAACCTTGTGGTAAAAAATCCTTGTTTTTACATATTTTACAGAAGACAAAGATGAGTGTGTGAGATTTCCCTCTTGAAAATTACACTTAACCTATATAAAGCATTTACACTTGTTAAGTGAAGCTTTGTTTTTGGCTTTAGTATTGCAGTGTTCTTTTACCCATATAGAAACATGTTAAAAATTTGTCTGGAAGACATTGAATATTTAAGTAATTTCACTCAATTTCCAAATGACTTGCCTTAATATAAGACTGTTAGGTCATGTAGAGACAGATTTACAACAACTTAATTGAGAAGTGCTTACAATGTGATTTGAAAGGTTTTCCTTAAATGTGTGGAAGGCTTAGGTGTTGATGGCATTTGATTTTATCACTAAAAACACATTCTGCATTTGCAAAACAGTTCAAAGACACATCTCATTTTGAACTTGCCAGCAAACAACTCTGGCTTCACATGTAATAGATAATCATCACTTTGTTTGGATATTCCCAGGAAAAAAGTAGTCTGGCCCATATGGTACATTTTCTCTTCCGAGTGGTTGTAATCCAGTTTTGTTTTGCTTTCTTTAAAGCTTAGGTTCTGTACCTCAGCCTTATAGTAGGGAATTCTTGGACTTTGACAGTAACAGTCTGACACCAAAGTTGTCATTAGGAATCAAGAAAAGTGTGGTTTTAGTTTGCATGAGCAGAACATTTGAAACTGCTGTATCTTACACGTTGACTAACTTAAATGTGTAAAAAGACCCCAGTGTGACTTGCATTGTAATTGTTTTTGTGCCTTCAGCCTGACTTTGTCTCAGACGTTGCTTTCTCCTCATTTCAAAGTATAAGTAAGGCTTGTAATTCCTACGGCACAATGACTGCACATTATAAAACGTACAAAGACTTCACTTACACTCGTTTTTGAAAATATTCACCATGGTGTAGGGTTTTTAGGAACACTTATTCAATAACACCGTCCACAGATCCATCATAACTTTGAGGACTTTGGTAATGCTGACTGCTAAAAGCCAAAGAAGTAACTACAGGAGACATAAAATTAAACCCTCAGCCTGTTTGTTCAACGTGTAACAACAAATCTACAAAAAAAATTTTTTAAACCTCTGCAATTATTGTATATTTGAGTACACATCTGGCATTGACAACTAATCTGAAGGGTCTTGTTTTTGAGCTCTTGGTTTAGATTTTACATGTTTCAAAACTTGATGCATGAACTTCATTAAATAGTCACATTTCTTCAACCTTCAATTTAAGTCTTAACCAAATAAACTGTCAGCTCTAATTCACGGCAGTTGTTTTTCCTCTAGCTTTGTGGAATTTTGTGTTTAGATGTTTTCCTCGTTGCAGTTTGTCCCTTTGGGTTTTACCATCTGTTAACTCCTCCAGTCTTTATGCCTGTAAAGGGTCAAATATCGCTTTAAATTACTGCAGAGCCTTTTCAAATGTATCATATGTAATTATGCATTTGTGTAATTTGATCTGAAACTACTGTAAGTTTTGTACTGTAATAAAGTATTCCAAATTAAATGTTTCTCAGCTACATACCACACAACACGGTTCCTTCGGGTACGTCACATGTTAAAGACCTTGGGGATTTTTTATTTATTAAAAATTTTCATTAGGGATTAAATATAAATAGTAACAGTACTGTGTTTGTGGCCTTACACAAAGTTGTGTCATCAGTTATGAGTCATGTATAAAATTGGTTGTTTTAAATTTGAATTCAGTGGATTTCAGCCCACATAAAACACTGGCAACCAAAATCTACCAATGTAAAATATTTCATAACTTCTGATCCATTCATCTGAGGTCCTAACATCTGTTTGATCAGTAAATGACTTATTTTTGGGGAAATGCATAATGGAATATAAAAATGTCGATAAATAAACTTATGTAGAGATTTATTTAAGAACTACTCTTTAACTCAAAAGGTTTTGCAAGTCAAATTCACTGTTAGGATGTATGCAGTAATTTGGGGCTTCATGCAACGAAGTATTAGTTCGGATGGTACAGATACTTCAAACATAGGTGCCTTTTAGTGCAGTTCCTAAAACAAAACTTTAACTATTTGATGATTTTGGGTGGCTAAGATGAATCAACGAAATTTTAAACGTAAAGAATCAGCTTCACATATTCAAAGTTTTCTTAAGGACTGTTTATTTTTGTTTACACCATCATCAAATTCTGCATTACACAGGCTTTGGAGCTGCTCTTGGTGTACCAGCCTGCAAAACAAAACAGTCTTAGATTAGACATACTCAAAATGATCACTGTGCATTTAAAAGCGATATTTCTAGCCACACTTTAAGTGTGGAATAATACATTTAAATGTTAGAACAACTCTGAATAGATGAACAGATAACTATTAGTAACTACAGCGATTAAGTGTGCCCAATATCAAGCTCAAATTGTATTTATTACAATAAGACACATTTGACAGACTAAGTTGACAGTGAACAGAGTGATGCACATGATACTCACAGTGGGCCTGAATCTGGGCGGTGGGGTGCGGTCCTTCCTGGCCTCACAGGAACGGTTCCTCACCACTTTGCTGTGAATGGCGCAGCTGACACAGTAGTGCAGCTTCACGTAGAGTTTGGGCAGAGGGTACACTGCAGAGAATACATTGAACAGAACACACAATGAGAAAATCACTCAAACTTCAAAGCAGAACCCTCTGACTATATGACATGAACAAACAACTGGACTCACCCTCATAGGTACAGGCCTCTGTGATGTCTCTGACAGCAGCCGCCTCCACTATGTTCCTGATGACAAACTTCTTGATGGCCTTGTCCTTGGGAACACAACGGGCACAGTTGGTGCAGCGAATGGGTTGCACATGCCCACGGCCCTTCTTGGCACGACCGTTATTTCTCCTCTTCTTGGTCTGGAAAACAAAAACATTAATGGTAAGATTCAATTGTTTACCAAAGCAATCACTGGAGTTAAGTGAGACATCTACATTCTACACGTGTAAGGATGTGTATTCATCACCTGTCAGCATCACCACTATTAAGAGCGAAAATGATTAAGGACAAGATATTAATGATGATATATATATAATTTTATTTTACTTGAATTTCAATGCTGCCGAACTTGTTAATAGATTATCCATTACACTTAATAGATTTTTGGAGGTGGCTTGAAATAACTTCCGGTAAACTTGGATTAGATTTCTATTCAGTCTTTAGCGAATTACACAAACGCGTGTCATGGCAGACGGACGCAACAAAGAAACAAAGCCTACGCCACCGTATCTCCACAAATGAAGGACTATAGTGGTAAATGTAATGTTTACAATCGATGCTCCATCTTACTCCAAATGACTCCATTTTCTCTTTTTAACCATCGCTGGCTCACATGAACACATGCACAAATCGGCTAGCCATGCTAACTGCTAGCTTTAGGCCCAAACGAATTTTTAATCACTTAGATTGACAATTATTAACCATTTCATGTATTACTGGTTTGTTATTTAATTAACATATCTTATAGGGACCAATATCAGGTGCTTATATACTTTAAAAACTCAATATTTTACGTTTTCGTGAAAGGAGCAGCGCCGTAACATACTCACCATGTTGCACGGGAAGCTGGAAAGAGGACCGGAAGAGGTTGTGCCGCAAGAAGTAGTGCAATTCTGCTCCGCCCTCAAAAAATGTTTTAATGAATAATCAAATAATCTCGATATTATATGTTGCCACTACATCATTGTGTATTGATGGTCGAAATTACTGTTAAATAATTACAAAAATGCACAACAGTTGTTCCAAATTTCTTATTTAATGTCATTTTTATGGCGGAAGGATATTAATACACTCGATTTGTCTCACAGTGTTGCCCGAGTGAGCGGAGTTTCACTTAAGTCAGTAGTTTGGATGTAAATTGTACTTGGTCGAGGAAAGCTTTACATCAAAACAAGCGCATCTTTGCTCATCGGCGAATTGGGTAGGTGGCGTGTGTAGTGTATTATTCAATAAACAGTGCAGCAAACGAGCATTGAAACCCGAGCTGATGAACAAAATGAGAAAAATTAAGCATCTGAGCGACATTGCCATGGGTCATATTGTGATGTTTCTACTAATGGGTCACAACATCTCTGAAACTGCAGATCTTGTTATGTGCCCTCTGTCTTCAGTGGTTGGTACCTTCCAGAGGTGGCCAAGATGGACAGGCTGTGACCCGGCGACAGGGTCACGGGCGCCCACGGCTCAGTGATGTGCGAGGGGGTGAAATATAGCCTGTGTTGTCCAATCCCACAGAGGAGCTACTGGAGCACAAATCACTGAAAACTGAATGTTGGTTCTGATAGGAAGGTGTTAGAAAGCAGAGCACCGTGTATTACTGCGTATGGGATTGCGCAGGCGCAGACCAGTCAACGTAGCCATTCAAACCCCTGTGCATTGACAGAAACGCCTATAATGAGCAGAAGAGCATCAGAGCTGGACTGCGGACCAATGGAAAAAGGTAACCTGGTCTGAAGGGTCACGTTTTGTTTTACATCATGTGGATGGCCAGGTGCATGTACAACCTAACATGGAGCCTGCAGATGAAGGCAGTGATGCTTTGTGCTGTGTTCTGCTGGGAAACCTGCCCAGAGGTGGTCAAAATACTCCCATCCTGTACTTAAGTAGAAGTACAGTGTGAAAAATACTCTGGTAAAAGTATAAGTACTGGTTCAACTCCTTTACTTAGGTAAAAGTAAAAAAGTACAACTTCTTGATAATAAAGTAAAAAGTAAAACAGCATTTTTTGCTATGAATGAAATGATACCCATTTAAGCAGGAAAAAACAGAAAAATAAATAAAAAACAAAACAAAACAAAAAAACAATAATAATAATAATAAAGCCTTTAAAAGTGAGTTACTATGTAGATGATGTGTTTGATGAGGTCATGGTACAGGTTTTTTTTTGGGGGGGGGGGCGGTGGTATGGACAGGATATTTTTGGAAAATTTCAAAATAGGAGATTAAAAAAGAAGCAAAATTCTGAAATAAAAAAATCTAAATTATGAGATAAAAAGTCATAATTATGAGATAAGAAATGGATAATTATGAGATAAAAAGTAAAAAAAAAAAAAAAAAAAAAAAAAAGATATAGTATGTCACCGTTTGTGATTTACGACTTATTACTGTCACATTTGTCTAGTTTGAAAAACTAATGAAATACGGATATTTATACAAAAATGTAGAGAGTAAAAGTAAAAAGTTTCCAGAAAAATAAATACTCAAGTAAAGTACAGATACCTAAAAAAAATTACTTAAGTACAGTCAAGGAAGTAATTCTACTTAGTTACTTCCACCTCTGGTCATGCCATATGTGTGGATGACAATTTAACACCTAGCACTTACTTAAATATTGTTGCTGACCAAGTTCACCCTTTCAATGTATGTGGTCTTTTTCAATAAAATAATAATGCCCCATGTGTAAAAATGGTTCAGGATTGGTTTGAGAAACACAGCAATGAGTTCAATCAGTTGATTTGTCCTCTACATTTTGCAGATCTCAGTAAAATGGAGTGACTGTGGGATGTATTAGACAAAAAAGTGCAATCCATGGTGATCCCACCTGAGAATTTAGAGGATTTAAAGGATCTACTGCTAATTTCCTGGTGCCAGATATCACAGAACACCTTCAGAGGCCTAGTGGAGGACATGCCTCAATGGGTCACAGCTGTTCTGGAAGCAAAAGATGGATCTAACAACTGATCATAATGTTATGGCTGACTGGTGTGTCAACAATACCTTTGTCCATGTATCTATTTTTCTATAATTTAAAGCTAACATTTCAACATATTATATATGTTTATTGCAATATTTAGTTTAAATTATTATTATTATTATTATTGGTGAATGTATGTCCTTCATCATTTCTGTTATTTTCAGCATTCAATTCAATTTGCATGACTTAAACTAGAAGATATGGATGATAATGCTTTCTGATTTTTCTGGTTTTAAAATATGCTTAAAATGCAAAAACAGAAAAAAAAAATCGTTAAATAGTTATTTGAGTATTTTTTCAGAAAACAACATGATATTTTGAAACTATTAACAATAAAATATAAAATGAGAAAAAAAAAATAAAGATCAGATTGAATATTTATAAGCCAAAATATAGTTCGAATAAATGAACAAATAAAGCACAAGTAAAACACCAGTAACAACCTTAAGCAACTTAATTTAAACTACATCTTTCACATATACCTTTTATTTACCAGGAGGTAGAGAAGCCAGTATTAAACCATTCACTATTGATGCACAGTTCATGTCATACAGGTGGTTGTTTATGTGTTGTTTTTTTTTATCTAAATATGGTTATCTGTCCTAATCCACATCCTTTGAGCTATTTGGTGGCTCAGCATCAAAGAGATGAAAGTCATCTTTACAGAAAAATAGGTCTGTTCCATGTGAAATAGTGTGGTGTTGGTTATTGTATAAATGTAATGAGGCTTTTAGGAATGTAGAAATATGGACTTCATAGAGAATCAGATCTTCATTGACAGGTTTTCCTTGTACATCCCTCTCATTTTGGAGGGGTTGTGTCCAGTGGATTCAGTGAGAAAATAAGCTCTAAACTGTCATCAGGCTGTTTGTACACACCTGAAAATATTAGATACGAATCCTTGTCAATATAAATATCAGTGAAACTAGAAGAAAATGCGTCTGTTTTACTGTCACAGGGAGATACATGAAAAACAAGAATGTGTATCCATAAGTGTACCTCATAACACATCCTTGTTTTGCACCTTTTTTTTGTTGTTGTTAGAATGGCAATAAAAGATGCTATGAAAACACTTACATACAAAAGAACCAAAGAAAATTACCTAGAAAATGAATGAGTTCTTGTGTGCAGACACTTGTGCATGATGTACCAAGATTACAGTGTCCTTGTACTTCGGTGTGATGTTCTGGAGAACTCTTTGTCCCTTTGCTTCTGCCTTCTCAGTTAAATAAAACAATGATGTCTTGTCATAATAATGCAATGTGCTGTAGAGAAATTCTGCTTTAGTGGCTAAAGGCTCATGTTGAAAATACTGGATGCACACAGAGACAAATACATTTAAAAATTTATTTAAATAGTTCTGAGTGTGTTATTTATTTCTTCTTGCTCTTCTTGTCCTTTGCCTTCTTTTTGCTTGTCTTCTGGGCACTGGCCTTATTATAAAGGTAGAGTCCCACCAGACCAAGTAGAGTGGGCACCAGAGCCAAACACACCAGTGGGAAGACATCATTGACCATTTTTTGCCAAGGCGTCTGCTGCACCAGAGAAATCACTTCCACCTCGAACTCGAGCACAGCATCACCTACAACAAATGAGATGCGTCAGTATCTAACAATGTGCATGATGTAAATGAAGAAATGACAGAAAAAAACAACTAAACATGAAGGAAAAATGTAACCTACCAAAGAGATGCAGATTCTGATCTTAGCTTGATCAAAAAAAAAATTATTTGAAAAGATATCGACGGATTTCATGTTCTCAAAGGTGGTAGACTTGGTATTGCGAGGTGTTCAGATGGGGTTAGAACTGGCCGCTTTGATGTATATATATATATATATATATATATATATATATATATATATATATATATATATATATATATATATAAATGGATGATTGTGGAGAAGCAAAGCAAGAAGTTTCTTCTCAGTTCCCTGTATTTCACTGCCTACACAAGTTCTGCTCAATTACAACTCAGATATGGATGTTGGTTCACCATCTTGACAGACGTCTCAATTGTCTAAAATGCACAGTGAGGGCTGAGGTTTGAAAGCCAAGGAGTTTTCAAAGCATTAGACCCATGACATGTGAAAAAGTGACATGTCTGGATTATATAAAACCGTGGAAGTGGAATGACTTTAAACATTATACTTTTCTTCAACTGAAAATTCTGGTAGACATTTAAAATTATCAAATATATGTTAAAATTTTTGTTTAAAAAGTGTGACATCCCTACATTTGCTAATGTCATGATATGACATGCTGCGAGTTGCATTCAATATCAATGATAAGTTGACATAACCCATCTGTCAGAGATCAAAAACACAATGATGCATTTTAACAAAACACATGATGAAGCTGTTCCATATATTCAACCAGTGTCTCTCTCAAATGACTCTTATCTTTGGAGGAAAGGTCAAGGAGTTGAGGATTTGAGGAGTTAAAATGTGAAAAGTGAGAAGAAGGAGAAAGAGAATACAGGAAAATACCTAATTTTCACTGAAAACCCCCCCAAAAACATGATAATATTACAATAAATGGTGATAAATAATTTAAAAATGATAAATCAGGTGGAAAAACTCCTTTGGGTACTACCACAAAACATAGCACTAGGTCTTTATGGGTTAAGTGTACTTTTAGTGTAGTAATCAGCCACTACCAGTACCACTTTCTACTGATAGAAATACTTCAAACATCTTATTGGTGCCAATTACTCAAATTTTGTAGCCTCGCCGCGCTATCCCCATTCATTACATATATGGGTCTAGTCATACTTCATAGGCAGGGGAGGTGGGGCTAAAAGCCGGTCTTTCAAATCCTCTGTATGCAATGGGACGGTACTACAACCAATCGGAGTAATCTTTAGGATGACGTAGTTAGAAGGTGGAAAGTTCATGGAGGAGAGTCCAGAGAAAGTTATGAATGACTAAACAAAATTGGGTATTATGGAGCTTAACAACTGTTGTCGCTTCTGTAAAAAGAATTTAAAGCGTTTTCTCACATTCTTCCCTCATTTTTGATAAAAGGAAAGTCATCGCCCTGTCGGCAGCTACCTATCATCATTGTTCTTCTTTTATGGTTGTTTCCAGTTGTTTCTCTCCCAGTCATTGCAGCGTCACTTTGTTACGCCCACCCTCTCACTCTATACTTCACTGTGATTCATCGACCAGTTTCAGGGAAATCTAGCCAAAAGTTACATTTCTAACTAGACTACTACTACTACAAATTACAGTAGCTGCCGCTAGGGGCGTCTAGCACGGCTAGGCTACACATTTTGTGCAGTACTACAGTACATTAGAAAGTCACATTTACATTTCAGTAAGAACTTCTGAGCAGACCCAAATGTACAAATGTCACAGTTAATGGCATTAAAAAAAACAAACAAAGAATAACCCTTAATAATACTGTATCTCTGCTGTGGAGACAGGGGCATATTCTTGATCAGTGTGTGTGTTTGTATTTATTACCTGGAATCGTAGGCGGGTAACCTTTTTTTCCATATGCAAGGTGAGAGGGAATAGTGGTTTTGATTTTTTGCCTAAATGAGAGATAAAGAAACATGGAATTAATTTTCAGAAGATGCACTTGTTACACTATGCTGCAACAGCTACAGGTATTTTTTCAATTTGATTCATTGTTGCATGAAGCTGCTAGAAATCTGTTGTTAATTCCTAGTACATAGGTGTGTCCTTTTGACTTACCCTTCACAAACGCCAACCAAGCTTTGCTCCAGACCTGATAAGTATGTCACAGAGGACTTGAATCAGCAAAGCAAGGACATTCCAGGGCATAACTACCACTTATGTCCTCAAAATAACCTCCACAACGTTATATAACTTGCTCAAACTTAATCATTCAATGTTTATTCACCTGCAATAACTGTCCTCTTTCCCAGCTCCACAACAAGGGGATCTCGAGACAGTGAGGAATCGATCACTTTCCCGTCCATCAGTTTACCCTGGACAGAAAAAAAAAACACAATAACGTACATGAAATCATCTTATTCAGACAGTACATGTAAATATAACGATAAGAAGTATCTACTGACTAAAAGATGAAAACTATTAATTACGTTAAATGCTTGTGACAATTAATACTCAACAAAGAGATTTATCAATCTTCCTGCTGTAAAAAAAAAAATAAACCTAAAGAGTGAATCAACTGTAATATTTTGATTTTGGTATTCTGGTAGCTCTCAGACAAACATTCCTTTTGAGTAAACTCCAATCTCTCATTAATTCCAAAGTAGTAACATTTTGACCCAAGACTATATCTTTGACACCATAGCCAACTGGAATTTTTATATAATTTTTCAATATTATGGAATCAAACTTGGTTTCACTCCAGACTCACTACTTTTATTCTGGGGTCATTTTAATTGCAGACCAGTGTAATAATCAGTCATCAGATTATTATTATTTTCTCCTTTGTAACACAAAAGTATTAAGGCAATCTTGAGGTTTGAGAAATTTTTTTCCCACATTTTATATTTGTACATTGTCATGCAGTAACTACTGATCTGCAGTGACATGTTTGAGTGTAACTTAGTTGCAAATTGTTATTAGACTGTAATTAACAGTTTTCTTAAACGTTGTTTTTTAAAAATTATTTTACATATTTTTTCTATTAAGTGAGCAATCACTAGTATTAGAGTATGTTCAAATGTGATAACTCATCAGGTTAGCAGCATTTAAAAAAAATATTTCATAGTTTTCACACAGTTTATCACTTTCTGTTTTTCATTTTAAATACATCATTCTTTACTTCAAAAAATAACTTTACACGATACAGTTAACTGTATGTACACTT
This sequence comes from Siphamia tubifer, assembly GCA_020466265.1. Lineage (NCBI taxonomy): Eukaryota > Metazoa > Chordata > Actinopteri > Kurtiformes > Apogonidae > Siphamia > Siphamia tubifer. The sequence goes on along the minus strand of CM035787.1, from coordinate 33,927,670 downwards.
TAATATGCAATTGCACCTTATTTACTTTGTTTTACTTGCATGTGAATGCTGCTGCTGTTGCAAAGTAATTTTCCAATTGTGGGATCAATAAAGTACTTCTATTTCGTTCTGTAAACACATGGTTTGCAACTAGTGGACATTTTTGTAACTCTATAAGAACAATATAGGTTGATTAATAAGAAGAAGACAAGTCTTGACAAAGGTTTTCATAATTCATACATGAAAGGGTTAAATCACCAAAGAGTGAGTTCTTAAATTCCTAAAAAGCAGCATGTGTGAGGACTGTAAGCACGAGTCTCCAGTGTGTGCATGGATGAACTGGTGCCCCACTGACAGGGCTGTTACTGCTGACGTGTTGCACCGCCCAGTCGCTTCACAGCCACGGCGGAGGAGCCCCTTCTCCCGCATGAAGCCAAATAACCCACACGGTCACATATAAAACCACAATCTGAGACATGTTCAGTCACGACAACATCTGAATAAGTCTGTAACCGTGGAGTGTGCAGTAATCCAGTGTGTGCACAAACCCCGAGTCCACATGGTTCATGCAGACGGTGCCACATAGACAACAACTGCATTCGTCATCAGCTGGGCCGGTTTCACTATGAATAGGAGTAAAATGCATATGCCTGCTGTTTGATTCCAAACAAAAGGATCTCTGCAGAAAACCTATATTTCTTACCGTGTAGTGGATTTGCAGCGTGTCACCCATGCTGGAAAGTACAGAGCAAGTTTCAGGTTGAACCTTTGGGTGCGAAATCACAAGAGTTGACTGTTAACATATAGTTGTATTCATTTGGAACTACTTACTGTATTATTGCGTGGTGCTCTTACATTGTCATATATATAACTATATACTCACCAAGGTTTCCACCTGCAGCTCTTCCACTACATTTTCTTCTCCCCACGCGAGCCCACAGGTGAGAGCCGCGAGCAGGAACACAAAAACGCTGGTGTTCATTGTGAAGTTCTGGAAAAAAGCTGCCATCCAACAACTTCCGTGTAGGTTTTAACTAACACAGCAACAGTGAAGAACAGAGTGGAGCTGCACAGTCCGACCCCCAAAAGGTTTCAGTTCCAGATAACGCTGATGTGTTAAAATACAGGACAGATAAGGACTAGTAGTCCGTGGACGTTGTCCCCACACCTGGGTCTCCCTGAAGAGCCCGCCTCAAACATTTCCCGACAGCATCCCATCAAGCTGCCGTGGGTGGGGGGGCAAAAGCGATACCCCACAGAGACGAAAGGGGCGCCCTTGGTGAGGCTCCAGTCTGATCAGTAATGAGAGTAAGATTTTATTAGATTTTTGAATAGAATCTCACCTTTCCTGTCGGATTTGATTGACCTTTTATGTGGTTCAAAGCATTCCAGGTTTGAATGTGTTGTTTCTTGTTTTGTTTTGTTACTTCCGGTTTTATTTTGAAAATGTAAATGTTACCTATTGAGTTCTCCTTTACTTCATGTGCTCACGTTTGCGTCCCGCTGTTTCTTATTGACTGGACATTTAAACCTGGACTCTCCCTTTGTTTCTTGTTAGATTGTCTACTCTGTTTGGACTGGTCTGTGGCTGTGGGTTCCTTCTTCTCCCTACTGGTGCAGTCACATATTTTTGTTTGGACTGGTTTTGACCCGGCTGTTATTGTTAACTATCAGAATTCTAAGTGTCATTAGGTATCTGTTCCCTGTCTCTTATTGGATTGGCCCCTGGACTGTCTGCCTGTGTTTTTGTTTCAGGAATAATGTGAGTTTTGTGGATTGTTCCCGTTAGCATGATCGTATTTTTCTCTTCTGGGTTACTGCCTGTAGTGTTAATTATTATTGAATCTGAACATTTGCTTATAACCTGTTCTATTTATTGTGTGTGTTCAGTGGTGGAGGAAGTACTTGTGTAATTTATGTTCTACTCTACATGTCCATGTACTTTTGAATGTGTGTTATTACTGATATTTACAATTGCCTAGGCTTTTCCCCACTGCCTTAAAAGGTACATATCATGTCCCTTTTCCACAAGTGAACACAGTTCCCTAGAGTCTTACGCTACGTCCGACAAGTTCAATACAGGTTTAGTTTTGAAACCGTGTCAAAAAGATATTACGTAAAATGGAACTGTTTCAGTAAAAATCCACGTCAGCATGGGGGCGAAACACTTGCCGAAAACGATGCAACTCACATGCCACACCACTATGTGCGCTGTAAGCCAGTCCCACTGGATACAAGAGAACAATAGAAGAAGTAGTGCACGTGGGCCCACATCCTTTTTCTACCAGCGCAACACACACGCCCGACACAAACAACAACAACAATAACACTGCTATCACCCTAACCCATTCACCACTGATCACCATTGTTGCTGTCTTGTGATGAGAATGAATGCTACAGCATCATATCCAGATCTTCCCAATCTGGGACCCATTTTCCATAGAGATCGTTTTGGGGTTTCTGCAAGACCTGTCCCATTTTGATGAAAGGCCACGAAAGTACGTCAGTTTCACGCAAAGTCTTTTCCGTGCAGTCGGGGTCTCAGTGACCTGTCTATGACATGCTTTGGTTAAAATATCACATTGATGAAGAGATACAACAGCTTCTTCAACCTGGAAAAACAGCCATTTTTAAAACAGTTTGTTTTCGTTCCTCTTTTTTTCATGGAAATGGGCTAACAGTGTCAGTGTGCATTCGGGTCTGGTTGGTCTGACCCAGGCCGGCCAGACGAGCCACGACACCATGGCCGTGGTGCCACCCATGGACCAGCTCGTCCAATTAACCTGGTTCAGAGCAACCACAGACCTGGACACACACTGTCCAGGGCTCAGACCCCAAAACCCCAGATGCACACCAGGACTACAGATAGAGAATAATAGTGGATCTCTGAGCAGATGTTGCTGTGACCAGTAGGTGGGGTTACCTGAGCTGTTGGGGTGGGATGGGGTGAGGTAGTCAAATTAATCAATGCATGTGACATACAAAGCACAGACAGTCCAAAACAGAGAAAAAAGGAGAATCGATTTTTTTTCCCATAATTTAAGAGTCTGCTCATACACATGCAGCACATATTTGTATTGGAAAAACATTTAAAAAGTGCATTTTGCATGACATGTCCCCTTTAAGTCTGCATCCTTCCCTGAATGCAATTGAATCCCTTCTAATTTTAAGAATCTCATGAATTACTTGCGAACATATAGACAAACGTTGAGGACCAATTTTTCAGATTTTTGTTCAGTAACCAATAAAACAGTTCATTGTCCATACTAAACAATAATGTACACAATCTTAGATTTGTTCTTTCTAAAATTGAACATGTTCCATAAAGCAGCCAATGACTGCATGATTTTCCTCACCTATGACTCACCCTCATCACACTTTTGTTTTACAGAAACACAAGCCCTCGGTAGAATGTAACAAGGTCACAAAATGCCAACAACCCTGATGGCTGTCATCACAAAAAAATAAACCTTCATTAGTTCACAAGTTTGCCTAATCTGCCAGCAAATAAAAATCTGCAGGAACCTGATGGGTGTATAGGCCTCCCCCACTGAATAAATCAATACTCATTGATCTTTTCCACAAATTTCATCTTGGTGTCTTAAAACCCAGAATCATGAAAGTATTGCAGTATTTAGGCACATGCTTGTGTTTTGGACAGTGTTTCATGTCCATAAGTTGGAGTCAATTTCCCTCTGAGTACTCTAGCTTCTTCACAACATCCAGAGACATGCACTGTTAAGTGAACTGGTTCATCTAAATTACCCATAGATGTGAATGGGTGAGTGATTGGTTCTTTGTCTCTGTCAGTCTGAGATAAACTGGTGACTCACTCAGAGTGTACCCCACTTTTCCCCAAGGGTAGCTGGAATAGGCTCCAGCACCCCCTGTGGCCCTAGTGAGGATGAATTTAGTAATAAACTAATTTATGTGACACTAACTAAAAAAAAAAGATGGGTCGGATAACATGGGTACTGATTTATAGGCACTGTGGCTCATATTACAAATACAACTAACTACAAATTCTTCATATGAAACTGCTGAAAGATCTAGAGTTGACAAAAATAACATTGTCACTGTGCAATGACACATGTTTGCCTGCAAAATAAATGGAAAACCAACAAACACCAACAAACGATGTATGCTGGTAAAACAGTATTATACTGTGTAACAGTATTTTTTTTAATCTATGAATATGAGCAGTTATGACTATTATTTAATATTTAATTTTATTTAAGATAAAGCCTTCATCATTCATCAGACATGATTCTGGGGTGGACCACATTATATATTTGATTGATGCACTTTTTTAGTGTAAACCTCAATATAGAAACTCTTTATTTCATGCAAGTGTCATGCAATAAACATTGCCTGAAATTATAGCACAATCAGTAAATCTAATAAGTGTTGCTTTTCAGATTCACATTTTAACCCTTTGATGCACGAATTAGGAAAACCTAAGTGTTTTTATTCCTCTTTTATGGCATGAAAAAAAGTAATGTGATTGAGATCTTTTTAATGTACCTATTCATTATGGAGTTAAAAAATATCCACTCAGTTGGACAACATGTTTTTAACCTTTGAACCAAAGAAACATATATTTAAAATGGAATATTAGAACAATATGAAATGAAATAATTTTCGTTTAAGAAGATGTTTCATAAACTTGCTGAATTAATTTAGAGAAATGGCAGCACTCCTGACATTTATTCTTGTGCTTGCTGTGTGACAGTCTGAGAAATATATTAATTCATTTTGTTTTACACCATTATGTTAGCTGTCACTTTGTTTTTGGTAAAAAAAAAATTATATATATATATATATATATATATATATATATATATATATATATATATATATATATATATATATATATATATATATATATATATATATATATATATATATATATATACTATTTGTAGCAATGGATGAATGAATGAATTTATTTATTTAGATTAATCTACTTATTTTGGTCCTTGGTGGTAACAAAGCTAAATTTAAAATTAAAGGCAAAATGTACTTTGTAATTATCTAATATCCTACGTAGCTGAAAGTATTTGGCTCTGTAATTGATTATTTGCGGTCAATCACTTTAACTTACATTTGACATAAAATAAATAGTAAATAATAAGAGACTATAAATCGAGAAAGATTCGACTCACTTTCTCTGATTAAAGCTCTCTGCGTCCTGCGTCCTGTTATAACAGGTTTGTTCTTCCAGACTGGATTTATTATTTTTATTGATGTATTTTTGTAATTATTTTTTATAATATACAGAAAGTTATTACATTAGGAAAAACAAACGAAATCTCAAAAGGACCCAAAATTTGCTTGGGTTTTAAAATATGATCTCGCGAGATTTTGACCTCAGATATTGCTGAGTTGTTCCCCAGAAAAATATCGTGAGACGTTTAGTGGGGACCTGTAGTCGGCTAAGGTAAGAAACTGACACCACCTTCAACTTGATAATATACCCATAGGTCTCAGAATGTACTGATATTTTTTAATGTTTGTCGCGTGTGGGATGTGTAACCGTATTGTTGTCCTGGCTGTGGCGGTGGTAGGATGCCCGCTGCAGGGATGAGAGTGGCTGGATGGATGAATGGGGTGTATCAGGACGGAGATACTTGCTAGCTACGGTTATACCCCACCGATTCAAAGCTCAACTACACTCACAAACTGGTTTCTACCAGGATACAGAAATTAGGCGTAGTTGTAGACGACGGTTAGGTCGCTGGCTGAAGCGGGAAAATGTGTAGGATCGATGCTAACGGCTATAACCTTACCTCCTGTAGCATCCTTGGCTAACGACACCTGAGTCACCCGGAGCTGAAATAACATTATCAGATCAGCATATCACGGTCCTGCTTCCTACTGGGTCTCCATCTTAAACCATCATATTTAACTGATAACCTTTAAAACGCGAATATGAGAAGAAAGACGTGTGTTCCCATGGATCTTGTTATATTGTATGAGATGGGATAGTCTTCAGCACCATGGACAGGGCTGCATCCTCATATAATCAACTCGTGTCTTTAATTTTTGTGTCACTTTTTCAAGCCTCTGTTATGGTCAGCCTTTACTCTTGTTATATTTAGTTATAATAAGATTAAGTCAACATCTTTCTTTGTGAGGGAATTTTAAGAAACACCGGTAGTGTAAATAGGACTGCTAAGTAAAATTTTTGGTCAACACGTTTTAGAAAACCTTGAGGTGGTTAACATCAGCTTGGGTCCAATTGGAATGTAAAATAATTATAATAATAAATAAAAATGCTTGATGGGATGCAGCTGAAGGCTATAGAATGCTGGAAATAGTGTATACATTTGAATAACATATGTTTATCTCTATGAAATGTTTAGTAAAATATATTTTATTCTATTAAATGTTTGTATTACTCTAGTAGAAGTGTAACTGCAACTAAGTATTTAGTCATTGCACCTGGTCAAAGGTAATTACTGATCGTATAAATAGAAATAAAATGAGAAATGTGTCTGAAAACAAATTATTCCAGATTTATTGGTGACTATCTCGTACTTTACCTGTATGCTTTGCTACAGTGTAATATGCAAATATTTTAGACTATTAATTGCAGACTGATTAGCTGCAAATTGTACCTACAGTGTAGAGTAGCTTTGTTTAAGAAAATAGTTAAAAAAAATTAATAAAAAGGAGCTGAAAACTCACACAGTTCGCATTCATTCATAAATAAGTATCCAGAGAATGTATAATCTCACCCTATTTTATGCCAATCTCAAGTTTCTATGACAACCCATTCTTGAATTAGAGCCAATAATGTGACCTTTGTGCTAAATACGACCTTGATATTTGACCTTTACTCAAATGGATCATTGCATCGGATGCACATTAGCTATATGTATATGCCCATGTAATGTCATGGTGACATCACAAATATTCGTTGAGTTATAGCATGATATGTCTGACACACAGACAGACACACAGACAGTCACACAGACAGACACACAGACAGTCACACAGACACACACACACTGATTACAATAATCTCTCCCAACCAATGTTGGAGGAAATTAAAAATCACAAAAAAAAAATTCCAATCAGCTAATCAATTTCAATCTTGTGTTAGGGTTTTGTTGAACAAAAGCCACACAAGCCTGGTAATGTAGGACATTTTGCATGTGCCCTGAGGCCTTGGCATTGTTTCAGATTAACATTTGAAGGATAAAAAATGAGAAAGGCCTGAACAGATTGTGCTGGAGCCTGGAGTCATGATACTGACATACATCTCCTTCATCTTCTCTTTGTTGAAGGCTCAGGATGATTAGCAGCTGTTGCACCTTTTGGAGAGAGAAGTTCTGATTTTGTACTATGATGATTTTTTTATGATAGTTGAGGAAAAGTGAACATGAGCATCCCTTTACTGACAAGAACATTTATAATGTCATTCCACTGGATAATCAATCATTTACCTTTTAGTCCATTTGATGTTTACCTTACACAGACACGAGTGGTATATTTGTACTTTCCCTGATAGTAAAAACCAATAGATAATTTGTTAGAATTGTCACAGCTTTCTCTTCTGCTTTAAAACTACATTATGTAATGGAATTCTTTTAAAAAAGACATGTTGTCCACATATTTTAACCACAAAAACAAATTACAAGTTAATCACAAACAGGCAGAATACAAGTTGATAATAATAGTTATATGTGTGCTACTGCTGCTGTCAAAGAGTAGTTTTAATGAGACATCCATACATTTCCTGAAGGAACTATAACTCATATGCTTGCTTCTTGCTGGATCAGTGGAGTCGTGGCTAGGTACAAAGTAAAAGGAAGTAATAGTTTTTGTTTTATGTGGCATCACAGACTTTATGTATGTGTCAGTCCTGTTAAAACTTTGTTAGTAGTAATTGTACTAATAGTAGTGGTAGATTTTGCAGTAGTAGTACTAACAGTACAATAGTAAACTGTAGCAGAAATGGTATTAGTAATGGTATTACTAGTAGTGGTATTAGTAGAAGTCATTGTAATAGCGTTGGTAGTATTAGCAGTAGTAATAGTACCAATAGTGCCAAAAGGAGAAGTAGCATTTGTAATTGTACTAGTAATAGCAGTAGTTATAGTCGTTTTTATAGTATGTTTTATTAGGTAGGATTTACTCCCACATTCTCTTAATAACCTACAGCTGTTTCACATACTGCAGTGCTGTCTCCATAATGACCAGCTGTAGACTGTGATCAAAGGACACAGAGACACAATGACGGGTAAAAATAGGTGTGAACATACTGACAAACTCCTGTGATTTTTGGGAAAACCATAAATAATTAGTGAAGAGTAAGTTGATATTTAGCAGCAGTAGGATCTCACAGATAAGTAGATGTACTTTTTTTCTGGTACTGTGAAAAATAAGCGATCTAGAGCAATATTAAAAACAGTGAACTCAGCAGAAAGAACGAGATCTGTTTGGTCCAAATTTATATTGGTTTCAATGGGAGGTGAGGACATACATGTCTTCCCATTTCACTTTAAAAATACCTGGGTCTTCAAACTCTGGTTTCTTTGAATCCAAGGAACCATGGTTACATTTTTGGAACAGATAGTTTGCCTACTTCTTATTCTTTGGCTGAGAGAGGGCGAGTTATTCAGACATTTGTCACATGGATTTTTGCTTTTCCGTCACTCGAGGTGATGACATCATCCACTGAAGAAATGAAAGATTTTGCCTCATCCAAGGTGGATTTGACAAGTTCTCTATAGAGAACTGTAAATCACATCCCCATGAGAAACACATCCTGTGGAGAGGATGAAAATGCCTGCTTTTTAAAGTTTAAATGTCTGTAGGTGAAAATATGGTGAAGTACACAGTAAATTTTGCAGTGTTAAATCAACTCTTAGAGAGTTTATTTAACTTCTTCTAGAGTGTATTTGGTCCCATTGTGTCCAAATTAACACTGCAAAATCTAAAGTGTAGTGTTGACAATAAGGGTACATTTTGTTGGTCCCTGTTGGGGTTTAGATGGCTGACCACTCTCCCACTGTCAATGGCTCCCTGTTGAGCCATTTACTTATTAGTTTCTCTTGCCTGCTATTAGTAGTATCTTGATCTGGGAATTAAAATCAGATGGTAGGTTACACAGATATATGGTTTGAAAGTTATACTCTATTTAAAGTTTGAGGATTGAGTTAATTTCTTGAACTGCGCCAAACAGATAACATTTAATTGCTGGACAGCCCCCAAAAGATGCGACAGTGTTCAGTCATCAGCAATACCCAGATTGTGCTCTACCATTCTATAAGTATGTTCTTCTCAGGGTGATAAAGTACCTAATAACATCTTTCCATGCAAATTCCATATTACACACACATATACATATATATATATATATATATATATATATATATGGTATACATTTCCATGTGGCCATGTCTCCAGTACATCAAATTCTGATACTGGCACTATTTGCTAACCTGAGTAACTGTTATTTTTTTACTTGACATTAAATTAGCCAAGTCATATTTTGTAGCATTTGGTTTTGTTGTTGTAATTTCCAAATTCCATGCATATTAAATAAATACATTTTCCAATAGTATTAATAAAGTATTTTGTATTTTTTTTAATATATATTTTATGAGTATTTGTATTTTGTAACAAGGTACCTTTTGATATAGCTTGTCTTCTTTTCTTTCAGGCTCTATTATTCATCTCTGCTTGACAACTGAGACATCAAGTGTCAGGATTGTAGTCACACACTGAATCTTAAGAACCTCATTTGAATCATGGGGAACATTTTTGGAAATTTGCTCAAGAGTCTTATAGGGAAGAAGGAGATGAGGATCCTGATGGTGGGGCTCGACGCTGCAGGAAAAACGACAATCCTCTACAAGCTTAAACTGGGCGAAATTGTCACCACAATTCCAACCATCGGTGTGTGCAGTTTCTGTAGATGTTGCTCAGTGTGAAGAGTCGATCAATGCTTTTGTGAAGAGAAGCAGTATTTGATTCACAGCTTGTATAACGTACATGTTCTTTCCAGGGTTCAATGTGGAGACAGTGGAGTACAAGAACATCAGCTTCACTGTGTGGGACGTTGGTGGGCAGGACAAGATCCGCCCCCTCTGGAGACACTACTTTCAAAACACACAGGGTGAGCTAAGCTAATCAAAGGGTAACACTGACCTAAAACTGAACATTTACTTCTTCTTAACAGGATCTTTTGTGAAATTTTGATAATTTCCTCGCCGTGTCTTTTCAGGTCTAATTTTTGTGGTGGATAGTAATGATAGAGAGCGTGTGAACGAAGCACGAGAGGAACTGATGAGGATGCTGGCTGAAGATGAACTCAGAGATGCTGTGCTTCTTGTGTTTGCCAATAAACAGGCAAGTAGCTATTGCTTACATACAGCTCAAATATTTAGAATGCTTTTGAAAAGTTTCACATTACACAGAGTAAAATATTTCAAGCCTTATTGTCTATAAATTTAAATGGCTAAGCTTTAGACTTTAAAAATCCAGTATATCAAAATATTAGAAAATGTCATAGGTTAATGTGGAAAAGGATGACATGTTGAACTTATGCGATAAGAATTTGATTCATTTAGCCACTGAATATGTAGTTGTGGCTCATTTTGGACAAATTATAGATGTTAGGGAAGCCCTGCCTGTGTTGGTAGTAGTCTTCAGATTATCTGTATTATTGGATGTTGTGTCTCATCTTCTTGACAATACCAAGTAGATTCTTTAAAGGGTTCAAGTCAGATGATTTGACAGTTTTACTTTTAAAACTACTCAAAAATGGAATGTGCTAAGTCCAGCGGAAAAGGAAATCAACATCTTTATAAACCAGGGGTGCTCAATCCTGATCCTTGAGAGCTACTATCCTGCATGTTTTAGATGTATCCCCCTTCCAACACACCTGACGGTCATTATCACGCTTTTGAAAAGCTTGATGAGAGGTTTATCATTTGAATCAGGTGTGTTGGAAGTGGGATACATCTAAAATATGCAGTATAGTAGCTCTCGAGGACCAGGATTGAGCACCCCTGCCATAAACATTTTCAGAAAATGCAAATATGAAATGCTCGAAAAGTCTTCCGTAGACAATTGCAGTGACTTTGGACTTGATAAAATGCAGTGGACAAACATCAGAAAATGACATCAAACGCCAAGTCATTACTCACTGAGAAGGAACAGAAATCACTGATCTTTGCCTTTCATCCTCTTTATTCTCACATCTGACAGGATTTACCAAATGCCATGAACGCTGCTGAGATCACAGATAAGTTGGGCTTACACTCTCTGCGTCACCGCAACTGGTACATCCAGGCCACCTGTGCCACCAGCGGGGACGGCCTCTATGAGGGCCTTGATTGGCTGGCCAATCAGCTCAAGAACAAGAAATAAAAGGAAAACCAGCAGCCACAACCACCCACCTTTAGCTTTGTTTTGGGAATGGGAATGCAAGTTAGGAACAGGGCTTTTGGGCGATACATACAAAGTAAGATTTGATCTTCTGGGGACATTTAGGGCTTTCATTTCCAGTCTGTTGAGATTCCTAGTAGTGTTGAGCGCAAGGTGAAAACTAATTCTCATGTACACTATATATAACCACCCTCACAAACACACAAACAATGTACACAAACCACAAGCAATCACAGCAGACACTGGCTTTTTCCATGTTTCCACATCTTGTCCTTAGGTGCAATGTATTGTATGTTAGTCTCTAGATACTGTACTGAGTCATGTGTGACTCCACTGGGTTGACATTAGGTCAGATATGACTTTTGTTGATGTATGTTTTTAAACTGTCAGTCATTTGTCTCTTCTGTGGGGTAACCAAGCCATTTTTGAGAACAATCACAGCTGGTGCATTCATGTCACCATAAACCTCATCTGGTTTAATGGTTAACACTCTTGTTTCAATTTGTGGGCAATGCTGAGGCAATTTGACACTCAGACAAAGTGTATACATGTGTGCGAGCTGGTCGTCAATGTTAATCAGGAACAACTCTGATCTGGGAAAACGATAACAGGAGAAACATCCCCTGCCACATGTCCTCTTACTGCCTCAGTCTTTTGATATCCATGGTGTGTTTCTACTCTCTTGAGTACAACCAGACGCACTGAAGCCGTCCTTTTTAAATGTTTTAAAATGCACAATGGATTCTTGATTGCCAGAAGTGAATGCATTTTGGTAGCACTTATTGACCTGGTTGTATGCTTTTCCATCCTCTAACCTGCATGGATGCTGACGCCGTTTGTAAGTCTTCTCTAACTAAACTAACAGTAAGAATTTGCATTTTTCTAATACTAACTAACATTTTTCTGCATTAGCTGTCAACATATAGACATAATAGTTTAAATTTAGTAGATGAACTTTAATAACAAGGTATAGTTTAACATCTACAATGCACAGCTTGCCTGTCTTCTTGTCAATATGAGTGATCAAACTGCATCAGGTTGCTTTTGCTAATGTGTGTTTTTGTCTCAGATTTGCGTACTGGGGATGATTAACCCAATAAGTCTGTGTTACTGAATGTGAATATTGTTGATGGATCTTAATGGCTATAATGATATTTATTTGACATGCATATTCCTTTATTTATGTGTTTTTGTCAACTTACTTGTTTGAAAGAAAGCAGATCCGTATGTCAGTGTTTTAATTTATCATCAGCACATCCATGACAGAAGAGTCACCACGTCACCACTAATACCAGCACAATCTGTCGAAGAAGTGATTTCTTTGTGCCATACATGGGTACTATCAGTCATATAGTACAATGCAAGTAACAGTTCAACATAATTTACAGTATATTCACTGCAACTACTTATCCATGGATTCATATTCAGCATCTCTTATTTGTTAAATCATGAGTTTGATGATTTTGGTTTTGTGGCCTTATATTTAGTGTTATAGAAACAGACTTAAAATGGGTTTAAGCTGGTTTGGTTGTAGTTTTGAGTTGCATATATTTATATATAAAGAAATAATTTACAGATGTATTTCTCTATTCCCTGATAAGGCAGGTCTTGCACCACAATTCAGGATAAGACAATAGTTTCATCCAACAGTATCTTCTGATTTGCTAGTACACTTGATTCATATTTTGTGGTCAATTACTTTTTTGGGGGTGTAAAGAAACTTTGATGTAGACTGTCTGTGATACAATGATAATCAGTGCAAAAAATAAAAAACATTCTGATGATTCATTCTGTACCGTTATAGTTACACAAGTAGATTTAAACTGAACAGTGAAGACCATGTTTCAATGCTGAATGCATGGAGACATCTGTATGTGATGTAAGATGACAAATAAACCCATTTTCTGTATGACCTGTCTCATCAAACTGTGTTTGTGGTGCACTTTATGTTTTCATTTTTACACAGAATATGATATATAAATGATGGATAACTGAATAAAGAAACGCACTTTTCCTGCTTTAATGAACTTCCACCAACAGGGGGCAATGTTGAGCAGGACCATCCACTGCCAACTGCTACCTTTTTTCCCTCCACTTGCGACCTTCATAGGAAAGATTCTTGGTTATGTTAACATACTTGTTTTTTTTTTTATTATTTGTTGTCATCTGTTTGGACTTTAGACTATCATGTTCACTCATTTTACCATGTAGAGTTTTTGTGAACCAGTAACTTCAATGAAGTTTTATAAGTCAATTAGATAACATTTTATTACAACAATTACAGAACATTTTTAGCAGCCTATCATGGTGACCTTGTGCAGATGAATGTACCAATTTATAAGACTTTTGATATGCCTGCATTCCCAAAACGTATCTGTGTCCGGTGTACATTGGAGTTTCTCTGCTGTTTATCTCCTACACAGACACTCACTGCAGCTGCAGATCTTACACTCCCTTTAACCTTCTCTTCTTTGGTAGACTGTAGGGATAAGAGGAAATACAAACTTTTGGATACATTTGGGAAGTCACATATCCCTGAGAGAGCAGTGTATTCAGATATTTAATTCAAGGAAATGTGCCATACAGTGTAAAATACTCCATTGTAAGATATAAAGTTAATTGAATTAAGTCCATTGTATAGTATTTGTTGGCAAAATACAGTCAAAGTTGGCAATGAAAAGAATACGAAAGCTGATGTTTTTGGACTCATTTTATTACTTAATTAATGTATATGTTGCACTTTTATTACTGTAGATGATTAAGGTTGAGCTCATTTGACCAACTGCGACAGTCATGCATCATATTCAATAAGATCACCATATGTTTTTCATTTATGAGCAAAGAAAAGCAGGTCTGTTTGCAGCTCCATGTGCATTTTAAATCAAAAAGGGATCATTACCTTACCCATGACAAGCCAGTCAATCCTGCAATTCATCACAAACATTCAACATCAGCACAACTAGAAACATATGGTTTATACTAGACAGAAACCTACAGATGAGTAAAAAGCACAATATATGTCTGAGAAGTGGAGTGGGAGCATTGAGTAAAATTGACTGTCCATAATTTGAGTAAAAGTACTTAATTACATCACAGATCGTTGCTGTGCCTCTGCATCACAAATGTTGCAGATATTGTACTCCTTATTTCCTTGAACTTTTCCATCCTGTGTTTGATTGTGACGATAACAGGTAAGAAAAGCGTCTGAGATTGACTTCCTGGTACCAGTGGTGAAAGATTAACTATTGGTTTTGTATCCAACTCTTAAACTTGAAAGATAATTCTGTAGAGAACTAAAGACCGTTCAGATTAAATGAAACCTGTTCACATTTAAGCAGAGCAGGGGTTTTTTGTATGTCATTTAGATTTTCACCACACTGTCAGCATTGTGAGTATAACTTGGCAGCTATGTGCATCTGTATATGTGTAAGTGGGAGGGGGACTGGAGATGCCGGGTGAGCCAGTTTCCACAGAGTAGTCCTTCTGGTTCACCCACTCCTTCGAGCAGACAATACTTGCATGAAGCTTGAGTGACAACCAAGATGACAGGAGTGAGCATTTTCGAACCAAACAAGATGTTACTGAAGGCTGAGGAAGAGAACATCCTGTTGTAAACTGCCTTATCTGTTTTCCTTCCTAAAACTCACTGACTCACTGTATGAAATGCACATTTACATTAGCTGTTATGCACAAGGCAAACAGATTATTTTACTGCTGTGCCTTATTCAGCAGTAAAGTAATTCAGCAGTAAAACTATAAGGCAATAATATGATCTTACTCTTGTTGGCCACTAATATAAGGAGTGGAGGGATCAAAGTCCTGTTGTTAAGATTCCAGATATGAGAATATGACAGTGAAGTGTTAATTTTTGAGTTTGCAAGTAGATAAAAAATGTTATGTAGGAAGAGTTTTTGGTAAAGTAAATATCCTATTGTTTTTGTGTCATGCCTCTTGGAGGAATATCTGAGGGAGGAAAAAAAAAGGGAAATAGCTGATCTTACTGATATGACCATATTGACTAAGCAATCATGAAAGGAAAAAAAGTTGGTTTGGAATTTGACCAAATACACCTGAAGTTTCCAAAGAAACAGAACTTAACTAATTTTACTGAGATGAAATATGTATTGATGTTGATAGACAGAAACAGCTTCAGGTCAGGTGTTTGCATATTCACAATTTGGACATTTACAGTGACTGATCTGGATCCCAGGTTTGTGTTTCAGTTAATATGTTTGATATGTCATTCTTGTCAACTCTTGTTTTATTATTTTCATTAAATTGACTTTTTTAATTGCCATTTTCAATATAACAAACAATACAAACAAACATAGGCCTCTCCCAAACTAACAACAATAACACAATAACTTAAAGATTGCATTTACACCCATACATGTCTCACGTTAAAGGGACAGTTCACTATTTTTCACATGAATTTGTATAGAATCAGCGTCTTTACTGTGGTGCACCCACAGTGTCTTACCTCCGACAGGGTCCTGTGAGTCGAGTTGTGGTCCAGTTTTAGTCAAAGCGAAAGTAGTCGCGGCAGGTTTCCTGGGGTCACGAAAATAAAAACCTGTTTCTTCTCAAAACAATATGTGTTTGAATGAGTGAATTATTTGCATAATAAAACCGTCTCGGAAGAAAAAGTCACACCTCATTATTGCTTGGAGCTACTTTCTTTCAATAGTGATCAATGCGCGTTGTCACTGCTAAAAAACTACTTTCATCAGTTGTTCGGCAGTGTTTGTGGCTGCTACGTGCAGGTGCAGAGCTGTTAGCAGTGACAACGCGCATTGATCACTATTGAGAGAAACTAGCTCCAAGCAATAACGAGGTGTGAGTTTTTGTTCCGGGATGGTTTTATTATACAAATAAATCACTCAGTCAAACACATATTGTGGGGCGGTGCAGTGGTTAGCACTCATGCTTCACAGACCCTGGTTCGAATCCCACACCAGACCTTTCTGTGTGGAGTTTGGAGTTTGTTCTCCCCGGGTCTGCATGGGTTTTCTCCAGGTACTCTGGTTTCCTCCCACGATCCAAACACGTGCACTGGTAGGTTCATTGGTTAATCTAAATTGCCCATAGGTGTGAATGTGACAGTGATTGTTTGTCTATATATGTTCAGCCCTGAGATGAACTGGAGACTCACACAGGCTGTACCCCGCCTTTTCCCATTGTAGCTGGATTAGGCCCCCAGTGACCCCCGTGACCCTAGTGGCGATAAAGCGGGTTCAGACGACGAGAGAGAGAGATGAAACACATATTGTTTTGAAAAGGCACAGGTTTTATTTTCGTGAGCCCAGGAAACCTGCTGGGAATACTTTCACTTTGACCAAAACTGGACCAGAACTCGACTCACAGGACACTGTGAAGAATAGTGAACTTTAATACTAATACTAATATTTTGTCCCACCCCTAACACATATATATATATATATATATATATATATATATATATATATATTTATATTTATTTTTTTAAAGGCGTAAGGGCAAACACTGTCCATAGCTCCATCAGTCTTTACTACCTCAGGGCAAGGAATCAAATCTTTTTCATAAAAGAGTCAACAGGTTTACAGAGATTCCAGAATTGATAAGTCTGAAAATCAACTTTTTGTTGGTGTTAAATCAAAATATTTTGCATGAAATTAAACAATGAAAAAAATATATATATGTAAACAAAAAACAATCTAATAAGGAATATTATAGGGTTAAAACAGTTTCAAAGAGATGAGTTTAATTATGTGAAATATCTGTTCTTGTTGCAGCAGCTTTTTTGTACAATTGTTCTTTATTTTACTTTTAACCTGATTAACTGTAGCCAAAGCCCTAAAATTAAAACTTGTAGATCATAGGCATTCCTTAAGGATGACTTAAATTCAGTCAGCTCATAGCCATTGCCAAATTTCAGTTAATAATTAATGAATAAATCTAATCAGGTAGTGAATACTGAACAGACTGAAGTTTTTAAACCCAAGGTACAGGACCAAGTGATATAAAAGTAGCAGCATTTACACATATTTACTTGTATATCAATTTTATATTTGACTCATCTTAATGATTGACTATTTATTTAGATTTGCTTCTCTTTATATCTTGATTGAGAATTTTATAACTTGTTATTACATAGTAATATATATATATATATATATATATATATATATATATATATATATATATATGTCTGTGTGTGTGTGTGTGTGTGTGTGTGTGTGTGTGTGTGTGTGTGTGTGTGTGTGTGTGTGTTTGTGTGCATGTGTGTTTCTTATTTTTCACCTACATGTACAAATTAAGAAAAAAAAAAGATAAAAAAATAAATAAAGTTTATAAATCCCAAAAAGGAGTGCCTATTATTTATTCACTTACAGTAGTGTATATGATATTTACCCATGAGTATAACCAAATTAACCAAGTCAGAGTGACTACAATTAACATTATCCATGTAGAAAATAATATAATATAATAGCAAAAGGTGTAATAACATGTATATTAATGCATAACTATTCATTGATATCCAACCAAAACGTTTGTGTTCTAGGGTCTCCTCAGACTCATTAAAAAATCCACAAGGCTCAACCTCAAACCTAAATCTTTATTTTAAAGAAAATCTGCCACTGGATACATTTGATTAATTATTTTAAAATTACTTTCTTTGATTTTGGGTGAAATAATTAATTTAGCATGAGCCTTTTCCATAACTGGCCATCATAATTTTTGAAGAAGACTCTGTTGAAATTGTGAAATAATTTCGCTTTAAAGGCTGTACACTGTACGGGCAACTTTATTATTGCAATCCTTGTTGTTGATTTGAATTTCCGCTATAATTATCCGGGTTAGCACAGATCTAACAGTGGAGGTCCTTAATACATTTTGTATCGCTAATTATTTTTGGACATAATGACCTGTGTGTATGTAAAGGTCATACTTTTAACACATTGTCATACACAGTGATAGAAGCAGTGTCCATATCTGTTTGTTGGGTTAAAGTACCACTGTGTAAAAGTGTTGTTGGTTTAGTAGAATAAGGCATCAGGTCCCTCCCAGACAAATCAGAGCCACAGACAGAAGCACAGCTCTGCACCAATCACAGACGAGCAGTGATTCACTGTTCAGTCACACCGGAGCGACAGGTCCTGAAGTCAGCTCAGTCAAATCTCTAACACAGAAACGCACAAACAAGTTTTCAACACACGACGAAACACACTCCTTTATCTCATCAGAGGAGAAGAACCAAGGGAATTAAAAAAAAAAAAAAACAAGGAACGGGCTGGATCCATTTAACCGCCTGGATTTATCTCCGATGTGAAAAGGACGCACTATTAAGACTATTTCTAGGATGGTATTTGTATTCTGACATTTGACCGGCTTGGATATTTGGATGAGGATGAGGATGACCGCCCCCACGATGAAGGTGCAGGTGCTCTGGTGTGTTCTCGTGCTGCTGTACGCGCTCCATCTGTGCCGCGCACAGACTCCACGAGGTGGGTTCTGAAACACACACGCGCGCGCACGCACGGAATAAACTACTTTTCACTTTTTGACAGTCATAACACGCTGTATATGTACTTGTGTACCTCTGGCAAATCCCTCTAAACACCTGGATATAACCACTCACTGCAGGAGAAGCTCTGATGCGGGAAAACACCTGTCCACTTAATCCCCCGCACACACAAACACACGCACGCGCGCGCGCACACACGCGCGCGCACACACGCGCACGCGCACAGAACCTGTTTCGCAAACGTAAAACTTGTTTGCTGTGAGTCAACTGCACCTCTCCCACGCTGTGTGCTTTAGCAAGTTTATCTCAATTGTCTGCCTTTTTCAGAGTTGTGTCACTATAAGTCCCCTTTTGACAGACAACCACACACAACAAACAGTTGATGCAAATGGAAAAGTCAATAATATGCCCTGTCATCATTTATTTTGAAGTCCAACAAGATCCAAGTGGTCAGATTATTGTATAATGCATTAATATAAAAAAAATACTATAGATGTATTAATATGTAAGAATCATGATAAAATGTCCATATTTGTGTGGTGTCATTGTCATTATCTAACAAGCAACTGTTCAAATATGTCTCATAACTTACACTGTTACTTCATCAAAACATGATAAATAACATTGAAGCTTTGATATAAATGTTTGAATCAAGTACAAAGTTGCAGCCTAAACGTACACATCAATATTTCCCATTTAATATACTGTAAAGAGTGAGGTGTTGTGATTTAAATTCCTATGTGAACTTTGACCCTGTTGCCGTCACCTGGCTGTAGGTAAACCAGGTCGCACTCTGAGTTAGAGACAAACAATGTCAGTATGAGATCATTGATTCTCAACAGGTGATACTCAGGTGACAAAGCCTCTGGCACCCGAACTAAACACCTAAACAACAAAAACAGTAACCACACAGGAGACAGAAAGAGGCATTAGGATGATTCTACTGTGGCAAAAGTCTGATGAATTGAACGTGTGCCTCAGTTTTGTAAAAGAAGCAGAAATCACATATATTACATTTTTGACATAGAAAATAGCCTTGATTGGAAACACATGATTCAATAGTTTCTATATTTTTAATTAAAGGTATTTTGCAGTAAAGTGCTTTTTTTTCTTTGTTTAAAGTAAAGGTGTGAACCTCTTGACACCCACAGTGGTTGCTGGGTTTCAGGAAAATGGAGGATATGAGCCCTGATGCACAAATAAGGCCACAATAGCACATTTGTAAATGATGTTGGTCAAGTGTTTTTGCAAACACTTGGGGAAGTTTATTGTGCAGGAATAACTTCATAACCAATAAAGAAAAGAGGGTAATTTAAGATTTGTTTTTCATTGCATTTGAGCAAGTTATTCTTAACTTTTAAGAAAACATTGACTGCTGCGTGAAAAGAAAATATGTTACTCCTTCTATCAAAACTTGCAATATAAAATTAACTAAGCAACGTCTTGTCTTTGAGTCTGTTCATTACCAGTCTTGTATTATGGGAAATAAAAACTATATACAGTATTTACATCTGTGGACAGTGAATGCATCATGAAATAAGTCATGCACTCAGGTGTCTCTTTGAGTTTGTGCATGTGTACGTGCTCACTTCTGAGGTATGCAGTAATCTCTTGCCATCCAGTGCCAAGTTTCTGTTTACCTCTGCCATCATCTCAACCGCTTTATTAAGCTTGTTTATCTCCTCCTCCCTCTATTCTTTCCCTTCTGCTTCTTTTTAAGTATTGAAACCCTGGTAACAGCTGAATGAAAATAATAGCTAAACCCGATCCTCATTTACTTTCACCGTGTCATGTTTTCATCATGTGTTGGGTTACAGTTCAGCGCAGAGGACAATGACACCATTTTTCTGTGAGTTCCTGTCCTGTGTGTGATAGTTGGTGATGAAATAAGTCGGAAGGCGGACTTAAAGAATGACAAGATGCACAGAGAGTAAAGTGTCAGTGCAGACACACAGAGTCTCGTCTGCAAATCTTGATGCACTGTGACACTTGTTTTGCAGTCTTTCAAAATAGGTCCATTGTGTGTGTGTGCACTGACTCTAAACCCTCCACCCCATTATTTTTTTCCTCCATCATCCATCTGCCAACACTGAAAGTCCTCCTTTGACAGAGAAAACCCACTCAGTCTGTTGAGATTTCTGCCTTCCACAGCTGCACCTTGTGCATTGTCTGTATGGTTCACATACCATTTTCTCACTCAGTGGACTGTGGATGTATAGAAATACTGGTTTTCCTACTGGATGGATTCTCTTCATACTGTAGCTTGTGAAACATTCTTGAACATATGTGGGCAGGTGTTCGAGTTATTTCCCAACAGTCAATTCAAAATGACTAGAGTCAACAGCACGAGTCATCCACTGATAACGTTGAGCTGCTCTCATAGCTTAACTAAGGTGGGGTAGATAAAGAGCGTCAACTTTTAACAGACATCATTTTAATTAAATTCCCTTTAGTGAGCAAAGTTTGATTAAAAGTGCACTGTGTAACATTTATGAGCATCTGTTTGAGGCATTGAATTAGTGATTGAATTAGACAGTAGTGCATAGTCATCTGGAAATGAAGGTTTTGGTGTTTTTTACTGGACAGTGGGCTATTTATATGGACTGTAGGTGTTCACCTATATCACACTGATACAGTTGGGGAATAAACTATTTACACACAACCTATCACAGCATAAATTAATATGAAAGTGTGGCATGGTGGCTGAGCAGTTAGCATGCTTGTCTCATAGCAAGAAGGCCCGGGTTAGATTCTCTTTCTGTGTGGAGTTTGTATGTTTCTCTCCCCATGTCTGGATGGGTTTCCTCCGGGTGCTCCGGTTTCCTCCAGCCAGGTGATTCTGACCATTAGCCTGGCTATACAGCTGCAGATGGGTCCCTATGTGCCGTCCACTGCTCCTTTACAGGTGCCCCAATGGCATGAATGAGGGGTTAAATGCAGACGACAAATTTCAGTGTACAACGTATAATGACAAATGGTACTTTACTTTATTGAAAATGTTGTAACATTTAGGATCAATTTAAAATGGATAGTTAATTGCAGAAATGTATTATGTATGTTTGTGATTCAGTAGATTCAAACTCCAAACACAATCGTAATATTGATTAAAATATAAGGTGTTCCACCTAACTGTGTGGCCATAAATCAACCTGAAGACCAGTCATTGACATCGGGGGCCCTTTGTATTTCACTTTTTTTTAGCTGCTACCATATATATATATATATATATATATATATATATATATATATATATATATATATATATATATATATATATATATATATATATATATATATATATATATATATATATATATATATATATATATATATATATATATGTGTGTGTAAAAAAATATTAGACCATCAAAGGTAATCAAAACAATGGTTATACAATTAAGTATTAAGTCCTGTGTGTATCATGTGACTAAAACAGACAGAAAAAAAACATGGAATGCCTCAAAGCATCGTTTTTGTCAGTACAATGCCATAGATATTGATGTAAGGACTGAAGTAATTATAGTTATTACCAAGAATACCACGGAAAATGGATTGATATCAGCTCTGAAATTAAACTCTTATGAGCTATTTTTGTTTTATCATTATATCTGTCCCAAACAAATGTACTTTTAGTTGTATGAGGCATTAAAATGAACAAGAAATTGAAGAAAACAGGTTTGGTCCAATCATTTTTGCCCCAACTGAAGGTTTTCTTCCATGCTAATATTTGCAACCTTAATCCAAAATTTTATTAAATCCTGCATTTTTTAAAAAATATTTTATTGTAATAGTCAAATGCAATATGTGGAAAAAAATCTCCCTATTTTATTTCTTTAAACTAATCACAACCATATTGGGTAGCCAGAGACAAACAATGCTGCATCTTTGCCTTGGCAAAAAGTGTTGGGGAAACTTATTTTGCTCATTAAAATGGTTAAAATTCACGCAAAGCCAGTGTTTTATGTTATCGCACAATACAAGTCCTTATTGAAATTTACCATTTTTAGGGTGTAAGCAAAGGGTGTGTGAAAAATTATAAGATAAGATAAGATAAGATGAGATAAGATAAGATAAGATAAGATAAGATAAGATAAGATAAGATAAGATAAGATAAGATAAGATAAGATAAGATAAGATAAGATAAGATAAGATAAGATAAGATAAGATAAGATAAGATAAGATAAGATAAGATAAGACTTTACTGATACCACCATGAAGAAACTACAATGTTTACAACAGCCAAGAGTGAAACAGGAAATATACGTGTACCTGTTGTTTATATTTCTGTATGTATTACTAGGAGCAAACAGAAATTAAAGTTGCAGGTTTTGTTAATTTTCATTTTCATATCCATGTCAAATCAGTTGTTTACTGTCATGAATGCTAATAAAACACGTGTGAAAATGGGCTTTGGTAACATAAAAGATGACATTAAAACAGAACTATTAAGTACCCATTGTTCATGTAACAGGTCAAGCTAAAAAAACAAAAAACAAAACAGGATTAGATCAAAGTAGCAGACAGTATATTCACACTGTAGGCACTGAGGCTGGTATTGTGTGAGTTTATAATGATCAGTGTTTAGTGAATGCTCATTTTGTCTGGAATCAAAGTTCACTTTTATTATATTTTCAGATAAGTCTGACCTACAATTTGCTTGATCCACACAAATGTTTGTAAGATCAAAAGTCCAAAAAGATGTATGCTTTGAATTCAACAGGCAGCCAAATCAGAACAGCACAACATGGAGACGTGGTCACACAAAACTGAAGAAGAATCCTTCTCTTATTTTCCTGAAAGTAACTCTGTAGCCTGTTCTTTTTCACCAACATGCACAATGTCAGTACAGAAAAACATCTGCGCTGTAGTGCTCAGAAGTTCACACTTCTTCAAGGAAGAAGAACTGTCTGTACAGACCCATGTGGATTGTAACTATATTTTAAAATCTCAACATGAAATAGCTGTCTATAAAAATTTATAACTTTTTGTCAGAATATGCCTTTGCAACTTTGAAGTTTTCCAGCTCATGCCTGGAGTTTTCATCAGTAATGTTTTATTTTTTTCTCCTCATGAGAACTTGTGGTTATTCTAGTAACCCTGAGAGTTATAAAAAAAAAATGCACATGTAAAGGACAAAAAGGTCATATAAAGTACCTGTCAGGATTATTTCTTCCCAGAAACAGTGTCCCAGTCACTTTTGCTAAGTTGTTGTTACTCTGAGTAACACATTATTTCTGGAAACAAAACCTTGAGCAGCATAAACAAAATTCCATTCTCTGTTGTTCAAGGAGTGGTGGAGGAACTTCCAGTGCTGCAAATATTTTCAAATCTTTTCAAATCAAACAGGACCTTTTTTTTTTATTTTTAAATGATTAAACCTGATTACAACACATTCTTAATGAATTAGGTGAATGCTACTTTAATAACCCTTGTTACATAGTCACTTATTGTGAACCCAGAGTTCTTGTCTCTTATCAACTTTATGGACATGACACACATACACACATACACACACACACACACACACACACACACACACACACACACACACACACACACACACACATATACACACACACACATATACACACACACATACATATACACACATACACACACATACACACACACACACACATACATACACACATACACACACACATACACACACACATACATATACACACATACACACACACACACACACACACACACACACACACACACATACACACACACACACACGCACACTGGGGTTAATAATCAAGAGGTTAATAATCATTAGCCTTTGTGACCTTGTTGGTCCTGTTTTACCAAACTCTGTTTTGACTCAGATGTCAGAAATGTGTTTGTGAGTTTGTGTGTCTCACATTCTTTGGATGTGCGACCTGTGTTAGTAGTTTAACAACAAGACGTCACAACAGGTATCTCCAAAACAATCTGAGAGAAGTTGATTATGAAAATATTTTATCACACATTGGGGAAAAAACTATTTAATTAGACATGTTATTTTCTTTTCAAAAAAGGAGGGTCCAAGGCTCTCTTCATTCCCAAAAAATATAAAAAGCATTTATTAATAGATGTATGTATGTATTAATAAAGGTTTTTTTTAAATACTTTTTTGAATGAAGAGAGCCTTGGACATTCTTTCTTTCTTTCTTTCTTTCTTTCTTTCTTTCTTTCTTTCTTTCTTTCTTTCTTTCTTTCTTTCTTTCTTAGGTTCTTTTGGCTAATAATTAGTTGCATTAAATGACTACATACTGGTTTTTGTTTGTTAGCTCTGATGTGAGGCTTAAACAGCACAATAATATTTACTTAATATAGTTGACTTCACTGACTGCCAAACTTTCTGCTGCTGCTAAAACATTGTATTTCACCACCATTAAATCATATATGTTTATTAAAATTACACTAACTGCTCACACAACTCTGTAAATAATAGTAAAGTAATGAAAAATCAACATTTGCCATACGTGCAGCATCCAATGTTGATATTAATCTGGTGAAACACTCATGAAATAATGACAACTTATCTTGCATTAAGGAACCTCATATCATGAAATAATTCCTGTACACATTTCTTTTTAAATATTTTTTTCACTAACAAATAGAATAAATGGCATTGATATGAAAAAGTAACATGATATTAAAGGTGAAGAAAGCCTGTAATATTGAACCCCTACAGAAAAGCACAAGTGGTTAAATTATTGCTGTTGCTGAGTTTTGTTTCAGCATAAGAGGGTCTAATTTTAACCAAATCAAAACCATAAATAGTCCAATGTACATTGTCAAAGATCACATTCCATTAAATAAATATATAATAATGTCACGAGGTAAAACATAATAAGAAAATACAAATACCCAGAAAAACATGACCTGAATTTCTTGAAGGACTTTATGTGTTTACATGTGTGACTGTTTCCTTGATGGCATTTAGATCAACAGCCATGATCGAATCTTCTTCCTCTTTTTTTCTTTCTTCCTTTTTGGCTCTTTCTCTCGTGTTCTACATTTGACTGGCAAAGTAGCCCTTCATGACACTGAATGGCTGAACTCCCACAAACCATAAACAAGGCCTTGTATGTTTGTCTCACAGAAGGACTATATACAATCCTCAGCTTTTTTCACTCTGTTACAGTACTCTCATTGATATGGTGTCAGTACAACACAGTGGTTTGTAGTAAAAGGAATAAACAGTCTTTATAAGTTCTGACGTCAACATCTCATTAATAATTTTATATAATATTCATAGCATTTTGATGTATTACATTATACTCTAATTTTCTATTTTCATTCAAGATCAGTAATTTCCTACGTTCCTTTTTAAATTCCAGTCAACATTACACAAAGATCAATAATAACTCTATAATACCACTATGAATTAATACACATTGACTTAATTGAGGATCATCATCAGCAGTGGTGTAGTCCAGGGTGTACAGCAATGTAAACAAATGTACCGACTTGTTTTTCAGTTAGCATAGGGTTTACCCACTGTTAAATCCCCCTAATGGATAAGGAGTAGTGACCCTGCCATATTGAAAAATAAATACAGAAATATAACAATGGCTCAATAAATGTATTACTGTCCCATTTTTTAAAAAAATGTATTTTATACTTATTTATATTTTGCTTCTTTAATTTGTATCCCTGCATTTATTTCTGCATTGTTTTCTATCTACATTTTCTTTACTTCATTTATCTCTTTCATTTCTACATTTTATTTTCATCACATCTTAATAATTTTTTTATAATAATAGGAAATACAAGTGATAGATTTTGGAGTAAATTAAATACAGAAGTCATATATTATGTCACTGTTTCTAAAATAGTTTTTTTTCTGGACTACTTCTCCAGGGACCACTAGACTACTGAACAGCAGTAGAATATAGTCTCATCGTCTGAACCTGCATTATCCTCACTAGGGTCACAGGGGTCACTGGGGGCCTAATCCAGCTACAATGTGTGAAGGCGGGGTACACCCTGTATGAGATGCCAATTCATCTCAGGACTGAACATATATAGACAAACAATCACTCTCACATTCACACCTATGGACAATTTATTAACCTATCAGTGCATGTCTTTGGATGGTGGGAGGAAAGTTTTTATCCTATACTCATTTATTATTCTTTATCCAACAGTATTATGCTGTCTATGATTGTTATTGTCTGTGACTATTGTTGTCTGTGATTGCTGATTGTTGCTGTTTTTTGTTTTGTCTGTTTATATACCACTACCAAAGAGAAATTTGCATTTTATGTAAAGTTTAATGGACAATGAAACAGTCTGAGTCTGAGTCCCCAGAGAAAAACCCACACAGACACGGGAAGAACATGCAAACTCCACACAGAAAGGTCTGGTGTTGGAATCGAACCAGAGTCCTTTTTGCTGTGAGGTGCAAGTGTTAACCATTACATGTTCTTAAATACATTTGAAAACATGACATAACTTTATTCTTGCACACAGATTCTGCTGGAATGAAAAAATAAAATCAACAGTTTATTAAAAAATAAAAAACACAGTTTTTCAATGTCCAACTTCTCACTCAGTTTGGTGGGCAGAGTTTTTCAGTCGTTATCTTTTAACACTGAAATGTATTTAGCTCTTTTCAGTGTTGAATTAATAACTAACAAAATTAGTTTTCTTTAACACTGAGTATATGACACTGACAGGGTAAAACCTCTGTTAACTCCAATTATTTTCACCAACACTGGAAGTTATCTTTTTCCAATGTTGGAATTTGCTGTGTGTAAAAATCTGAATTTTAGTTTTCTACTTACAATTAGAAATAAAACAAAGATTAAATCTGGATGTAATTGGACACCCTGGCATTTAACAGAACCATTTTATTTTCTGTCCAGTATGTCAAGGTACCCAGAATGCCCTGAGTACGACTGGGAATTCAGAGATCCAGTACAATATGATGAAAGACATGTACACAGGATGCGAGATCGTCATGGGCAACCTGGAAATCACCATGATGGAGCACAACAGAAACTTCTCCTTCCTGCAGGTGAGAATTTCTACACATCCCTAATACAGAGTTAATATGTGCAGTGTTAAAGTATCACACAAGTTTATCCAGTGTAGCATCAGTAAAGGAAGGCAATTTGAGGAAAACTATTGCATACAAGTCATAAAATAGAAATTACCACCAGATAAATATAATATAGACCTTAATGTATGTAAAATAAGGTACGTCATGTTTCTAACTAGTTAAGAGGATGTTTGTTAATTACAGATCATCATTACATCAAATTAATAGATATGTCAAATGCAATGAGTGCATTGGGAAGTTAATTGTTATGTCTTGGATTTCACAAACTTATAATTGGGACCCCAAATGGTTCATGGAGAAAATAAACTTATACTGTAAGTACATGAGGTGTGTGTCTATTGCACTGAAAAAAGCAAAACATTGAATCAATGTAAAAAATAAATAAATAATAATAATCATAATAAGTTCTTCAGTTGGTTTTAATAAAATGAAATAGAGTGAGCTAAATAAAATGTAGTTGAATTCATTTAATTTTCATTTAATTACATTTCATTTAGTACACTCAATTTCATTTTATTAAATGTGACCAACTGAAGATTTTTATTTAATTATTATTATTATTATTATTTTACATTGATTCATTGTTGTACTTTTTTCGAGTGTGGTGTTTTCATCAGTGTTAGAAGTGATTGTTATTCCAGCATTCCAATGAAGTAGAATAATCTCAACAATTCATAGTAAAAATCAATAAAAAATTAGGGCTGTAACAATTAACATATTGTGGATTAATTCATCATCAAAATTCATCTCATTAAAAATGTAAACACAATTAAATGAACAGTGGTTTTGTTTCAAGTTGTGTTGTTGAAACTGTTGAATGTGTTTAATGGATATGTTAATTGCATATATATTAAGTTTTAAATATATTGTCACATTTTTGGTGTTTTTTGAATATATTTTGGATTTTTCATCACATTTTTGTATTAGTTTAGTTATGTTGTGAATTTTAGTAGATTTTTTGCATGTTTTGTATAGTAATTAAATTTTGTGTGTGTTTCTTATTGTATTTTTGTCTATTTTGTGAGAAATTTGGAAACAAATTGGTTGAAATAGATCAAATTATTTGCTGGCAACACTGTGTGTGTGGGGCCTCCTTTACTATTTTATAAAGGAAAAAATAAGACTGAATGCCCAAAATTGATGCAGCCTCACCCTTTTAAAAAAAATCCCTCCAAACATTGGTTGGGAGAGAATTATTGTAATCATCGTGTGTGTGTGTGTGTGTGTGTGTGTGTGTGTGTGTGTCTGCAGAGACATATCATGCTATAACTCAACGAATACTTGAGATATCACCATGAGATTACACGGGCATATACATATAGTTAATGCACATCAGATGCAAAGGTCAAAGGTCAAGGTCATATTTAGCAGAAAGGTTAAAAACACATTATTGGCTGCAATTCAAGAACGGGTTGTCATAGAATCTTGAGATTGAAACAACATAGGGGTGAGATTATGCATTCTGTGAATACTTGTTTACAGTGTGTTCTGAGAAGAACAAGAGATTGATATTGATCAGCTGTTTTAAGACTCACTGGAGAACAAAAACACATTCTGGTAACAAATATTTATCTCTGGCAAAAATCAAGGAACTGATTCAACTACTTGAGGAAAACTGCAGAAGTACAAGGTATGAGTACAAAGTAAAAAAAAACAACAACACATTTTTCTATTTCTACCAACTGCTGAACCTCACATCATACATGGTCTCAATTCTGCATGTCTTAGACTTCTCATTAAATAGGCGAAGCTCTTTCTCTATGATGTTGTTCAGTGTTTTGCTTCAGTAAAGAACAATGATAGATTTTCGTTACTGTCTGCTGTGGATGGTATCGGTTTGAAAAGTACAATTAACTTATTCATGTTTTCCTCCAAATTCTCTTGTAAGTTAATCATCACATTACCTCCATGGTGACTAAGAAAACAAGCAAAACACACCTGTACACTGACTGTGACTTTGATAGTTGGTACACTGGTGGAAAATCAGCAGGACTTATTTTCTTAAACTCGAGCTGTCAAACATGGACCAAAACTGACTCATCATATAGACTCATATCGGGTCCAACTAAGCCTGTGGAATAAACTTGTGAAATTAGAAAACTACACTGGGATATTTGTGATCAAGGGTGTCAAATATCATTTTACTTCAGGGGCCACAAAAAGCCCAGTTCAAACTCAGATGTGTTGGGGCAGTATAATACAGTCAGTCAGGGAACTGTGAACATGCTGGGTGAAAAGAAAAGTCTTTAAGATAGACTTATTTTGTCATTAGTAGCTAATACATGACTGTTTGGGAGTCCTACAACCAAATGTACTGTCTCTAAATGATAACTACAAAAAAGAGAGCCGAGTAATTTTCACTGTTTTAAAAGATTATATTTGGCACCCACATTTACATTTTTACTTTCCCAAAATAATACTGGTTTATGTCTCAAACTTAATAATTATAGGTTTTAAATAATGCTGTAAAATTATTATATTTAACCAGATTAATCACAAGGTTTCTGCGGATTAATTTTAGTTAATCATAATTAAATACTATTCATTTTTAATTACTCACATTTCTATTCAGACTCAAGAAAGGAGTGTATATATATATATATATATATATATATATATATATATATATATATATATATATATATATGTGTGTGTGTGTGTGTGTGTGTAT
Source organism: Siphamia tubifer (assembly GCA_020466265.1). NCBI lineage: Eukaryota > Metazoa > Chordata > Actinopteri > Kurtiformes > Apogonidae > Siphamia > Siphamia tubifer. The sequence continues at coordinate 33,897,052 of CM035787.1, read as the reverse complement.
TAGGGTGGGAGAATTCGATTCACATATATATCAGGATCTTTTGTTTTCCATTTGTTTTTAAATCAATTTTTTCCCATATTTAAATTATTTAAATATGGGGGGAAAAAATGAAAGACCGTAGACAACTGTATGAGTCACTCAGATGTATAATATGCATCATGGAATACACAGAAATCACCTCATGGAAGACAGACGAGACCTAGCTTATTATTGTACTAGCTTCAACAACACACCAGCGTTAAACAGCATTAATTTATTCACAAATAAACAATGCACTATTCCAACTGTATCATTTTATTAATGTCACCTTGTGTCATTTACACACAGTAATAAACTAGGAGTATATGAATTAGAGTTGGGAAAATGAGGGTGTTTAGCAACAACATAGTGGCTAATTCTAAACATGGAGTTTGGTATATTCAGGACATCAAACTTAGAGAAAATGAGTTGTTCCTGAATAAATATAGTTAAACAATCAACAACAATTAAAGTGTGTGGGCTTTCTAACAGAAGGGAAGAGCAGAGCTGGACATGTACACTTTAAAGTGCACTTTATTATGAAGTATGTTCATTTAAAGGCTACTATTTGTGTTGTGTGCAGATAAATGTAGCAGTTTACTTCCCAAAGTCTGGTTCAAATATATTACTGCTGAATGAAACTGAACTAACTCACATATCCTGTGCATTTTTTGGGGAGATATGGCTCCTTATATGATCTGTAGGCATTATCATTCAGCTTTTTCACGTGGTCTGGTGTTAAAAAGGCAAGCGAAAAATTGGGAATATCGAGAATATCAAAGAATTGCGATTTAAATCGAATAAATAGAATCGGCATAAAAGCATATCATCCCAGCCCTAGTTATTATGTTGTTATTTTACTGTTCTCACCCACTTCAGATCATAATGGTCTGCATGTGGCCCCTGTGCTCTAAACAAATGTATATTTGTGTCATTATATTCACAGTCCATCAGGGAGGTGACAGGCTACATCCTGTTTGCTGTAAATGAGTTCAGCCGTCTGCCTCTGGACCACCTGCGTGTCATCAGAGGCACCATGCTGTATGAGAGCCAGTACGCTTTGGCCGTCATGATCAATTACCAGAAGGATGGGCAGCATGGCCTTCAGGAACTGGGCTTGACGCGCCTTACAGGTACGAGAAGAACAGTGTTTAATGTGACACTTGGTGGCTGTTGGATGTTCCACACCCACACAGTTCAGCCACTCCCTCTGAGCAACAGCAGGTGTGTGGGACTGACAGGTTTAGGAATGTCTCATACGCTCAACTGTCTGAGAAACATGAGCTCATTACACTGCGTTTGTGAATGCTGTAGTAAATACCACAGTTTTCCAGGATGAGTCACGGGCCTGCTCTGACTCGCTTAATTGTCTTCACAATTTACATGTTTGCCTCCCACAGAGATATTGGAGGGAGGGGTCAAGATCATCCAGAACAAGTACCTGAGCTACGCCCCACAGGTGAACTGGCTCGATATAGTGAGGGATGGATCAGCAGACATCCTGATCCGGGACAATGGACCTGAACGTAGGTGGAAAACTAAACATCTAAAAACATAAGTAAAACACTTCATTAACCCATAAAGACCCAGTGTGACTTTTGTCAGTTCCCAAATGAAACGTTCTGTGTTTAACCATTCTTAAGTGATTTATCACTTAAGAATAACTTATTTTGCCTTTTTTCTGTGAAAATCATACCTTATCCAATATTTAAATTATTGATCTACTGAGTACATTCAAGAGAAACTGAGGAAAAAGTAACATTTTCAGCAAATATATCATTAACTAAACATAAACCAAGTGTCTGTGTCCACTGTCATCAATCAAATGGGTAATAATGTGGTGACAAAACTGTATTTTGCATCAACTTTTTTACACATATGGATAGGATTAGTGATTCAGAAGCTATTAAATATTTGTCATGTGTAATATACTCTGCTCTAAACATCAGTTATGGAAGTTATTGTCTAATTGAATCTAGGTTGGAAAAGTTGATTGTGTTTTTGAGGTGTAAGAACGTGTTTGGATAATGTAAGGAGTAAAACATACAGATATTTTATTCAAATGTAGGTAGAAGATGTAAAACACATGAATCTCAGATCATAAATGTTACTGGTCCTCTTCTTTTAACTGCGCATAAACATAAAAATGCTTGTGTTCTGATTATAAACTCAGAGGCCTGTGATGAAGGATGTGGTGACGTTCCTTGTTGGGGTCCAGGAAAAGACAAATGCCAGAGATGTGAGTGAAGTCTGTATTTCTGACACATAACCTCAGCTGTTCATCAGATTTAGATGTTGACATGTGCATATCTGCTTTATTTCAGTGACAAAGACTGTGTGCGCTCCACAGTGCAACGGCCGATGCTTTGGTAAAAACCCCAGTGAGTGTTGTCACATCGAGTGTGCTGGCGGCTGCTCTGGCCCTCTGGACACTAACTGCTTTGTGAGTCAAACATCAGCACACAAACACTAATACATTAGTTCTCAATATTTTGCTGTTGAGGCCTCCCTTTGGATGACAAAAATGTCCTGACCCCCAAAACAACTCCACAATATTGTAACAGTGGTTTTGTTGAAATAAAAATCACAATTGTAACAATAGTTTTTACTTCTTCTTGAATAATTTGTTGTAAAAATTTTAAATTAATATTAATAAATACAAATTTTAAATAGCTTGTGAGGTCAAATGTATTTACACAAGATGCAAAATGTAAAAAGTTTACACACAAATACATTTGCAAATACATTTTGGTAACAAAGATGAACATTTAAAAAATGTCAGCAGCTGCAATGAGCCTGTTTACATTACACATCTCAGAACATTAAAGTGTAAACTGTGAAAAAACAGGAACAATGCACTGAACATTGAACATTGCACATTTTTTTTTCCTTTCTAGTAAAATCCTTGTCCGTTCTCCAAACCTAAACCCCTTGTCTAGTTTAGTGACAGATCACCATGGCAGTAGATTTGTTTGTTGCACATTCCTAAAATGAGTCCAAGGTCATCCTATGTTAAAACTTTAGTTCCACCTGCTACATGTCCTAATCCGACACCCAGGAGTGACCCCTTGCCCCTCCCCTAAGGGGCTAACTCCACAGTTTGGGAAACACTGCACTAATACAACTCATCTGTAAAAACCACATTACTGACTGTTCATATATCATGTCTTACAGGCTTGCAGGAACTTCAACAACTCCGGGCCTTGTGTGCGTCAGTGTCCGCAGGCCCTTTTATACAACAAGAACACATTCAAAATGGAGCCCAACCCAAATGCCAAGTACCAGTACGGCTCCATCTGTGTGGCTCAGTGTCCCCGTGAGTCCCCACACATGGTCCTTTGTACCCACTCCACTGGCTTCCAGTTTATATACAGCTGCTCTTCCATCTACAATATGCACAATAGACTTTTTCAGCTCACTTCACGATTATTTCTACACTGTGGTAAATGTTATTTATGTCCTGAGCAGCTCATTTATTCAGCTATTTCATGACAATTCTGTGTTTTCAGTGAACTTTGTGGTCGATGGCAGCTCATGTGTGGTCAATTGTCCCCCGAACACAATGGAGGTAGAGAAAAGTGGAGTGAAAAGGTGTGAGCCCTGTGGAGGCCTATGTCCGAAAGGTATGCAACATGATGCGTTATTTCACAGACACTGATTTCACATTAAAGTCTGTATCTGAAAAATACACAAACAAAAAAACCCTGTTTTATGTGAAGGTATAATAATCCACTATATATAGTATAGTGATAATGGAGATTTAATGCAGAAACAAGGCAAGGCAAGTTTATTTATGTAACACATTTCATGTACAAGACAATTCAAAATCCTTTATATAAAACATTAAAAGTATTAACCATAAATAGATAAACATAAAAAAAAGCTTAAAAGAGAGTACAGATCTGACCTGATGAATAAAATTATATTCAAATGCATCTGAGAACAGATGTGTCTTTAACTTGTATTTAAATAAACTGAGAGTTTCAGCTGATCTGAGGCCAGCCAATGTCATCCTTCACAATGAAAATGTGTTTTTTAGATCAGAAAGTCTTTATTTTTGACATCATAAGAAATGGATTAGCTGTTGAATTAAATATTTGCATTAAAATAATGGAAAATGAACATCAAACAAACTATGAAAAGGAGGTGGGAACTTATTTTTCAGCTACTTTCCATGTCCTCTATTAGCTGTTAACCACCATGGATGGTGATTTCAATCAATAAAAGTCCACAACATCATATTAGTCCCACACCAATTATATATATATATATATATATTTTTTTTTTTTAAAATAATTTGAATACCTTAGTCCCTAATCTCCAATATTTTCTAACTTCTTGTAGCATGATTTAATTCCTCTTAACTTCCTTTTGTCTTACAGCTTGTCATGGTACAGGAACTCAAACCCGACAAACGGTGGATGCTTTCAACATTGACAGTTTCATAAACTGCACGAAGATCCAGGGCAGTCTGCACTTCCTGGTCACTGGAATCAAAGGGTAAATGATGCTGTATTTGTTTGAGCATTTTCAACAGCGTCATTCCTTTATGTATTTCCTTATTTACGTTTATTTTGTTTTTTTCCTTAAGGGATGATTACAACGATGTTCCACCCCTCGACCCAGAGAAGCTGAAAATCTTCAGCACTGTGCGGGAAATTACAGGTATGTGGATTGTTTGGTTTTGTATCACGTTATTCGGAGCTAGTTCATAGACTCTAAAAGTCATTGTGTTCATTTTCAGACATCCTCAGTATCCAGTCGTGGCCTGAAAGTATGTCTGACCTGTCAGTGTTCTCCAACCTCCAAACCATCCAAGGCAGAAGTCTTTACAGGTGACACATTTTTTACTCTCCTTAATGTTTTTTTCTCTGTTTCAAGGATTAACATGAATAAGAACATTTTATTTGAATGTATCTGCACAGACACACAGCAGTGTTGTGTATGTGGGAAAAATATATGCATAACAATAATATAATATAATATAATATAATATAAAACGTCCTTTTGCTTTAATTATTTACTTCCTTTACATGATTCTGATTATGTTTTTATCTCTTGTTGCATTTCTTTTGTGATAACATCATTTAGAGGAGTGAGCTCTAGAAGGTACAGTAAATATTTCCAACGATGCCTCTTCCACCTTTTATTTATCTGGTTTCAATTAAGCTTTATTCAATTCTTTGATTTGGTGGTGGGCACAACCCTTCAAACATTTCAAATGATTTTTCTGCATGTTTTTTCTGATTAAAAAGTGCAAAAAAAAAAAAGAGGTATACACATGAATTAATATGTGATGACAGAGCACTACAACAATGCATAATCATTTAAAGCTGAATTTAAAAAAACCACAAATGGTTAAAAATAATTTAAAAAATGCACAATTTTTCTCATTAATCTTGAATAACATAGTTTAAAAAAGCCAACAAACTCTATTTCCACTTTATTCAGTATTGGTTTTCTGCTTTTTCCTGATTAAAACTAAACAAGTCTGCTCTGATTTCTTCTTCTTTAATCAAGTTTTGTCTCTTAAGCTGCATTTATTCACTGTATATAATTTCAGGGCCTACTCTCTGATGGTGATGAAGATCCCTTCACTGACATCCCTGGGGTTACGATCTCTACGAAGAATAAATGATGGCAATGTCTACATCACAGGAAACAAAAATCTCTGTTATCATGACACGATCAACTGGAATCGGATCTTCAGTGGCAGCCCTCATCCACAGAGACGTCAAAAGAAGTCGGACATCAAGGACAACTGCCCTCAGAGTCAGTGTGGTGAGTGACCATGGATGTCTTTATCTGCTGATTAAGTAAACATTAGGAAACATCACAAATAAACTTGGTGGTAAAATGCAAAAAATAAGTAAAATTAAAACTGAAAATATATAAAAGATACAGTCAGTAAAGGGGAAATAAATGCATTATGGGCAATCATGGCAAGTTTCCAGTGGTTTTTGACATTACTACTCAGTGGTAGAGTAGGTCATCCATTAACCAAAGGGTTGGCTGTTCGATTCCCACTCTGTCCTAGTCAGTCTTTGCCTCCAGTGCCTCCTGGTGTATGAATGTGTATGAATGTGTATGAATGTTCGGTAGCGGTCAGAGGGAGCATGTGAGAGTGAATGAATAATAATGATCACTAATGTAAAGGACTTTGGGTGCCTTGAAAAGTACTATAGAAATCTAATTATTATCATTATCATTATTATTACACCCTGTATGAGTCGCCAGTTCATTTCAGGGGTGAACATATATAGACAAACAATCACTCTCACATTCACACCTATGGACAATTTAGATTAACTAATTAACCTATCAGTGCATGTGTTTGGATGGTGGGAGGAAAACCCACGCAGACATGAGGAGAACATTCAAACTCCACACAGAAATGTCTGGTGTGGGATTCGAACCTAAGATTTGTATTTATTTTTTATATTTTCCAATGTTTCTGAGCATTAAAGTCCATAATGTCTGTTTTTTTTGTTTTGTGTAGCTGCTGAGGGTCATGTGTGTGACCCCCTATGCTCTGCTGATGGATGCTGGGGCCCAGGGCCAAGTCAGTGTCTGTCCTGTAGGAAATACAGCCGAGGAGGAACCTGCGTGCCAGACTGCATGTTCTTAACTGGGTTAGTCAATATTAATATTGAGCCTATTTAACTTATGTGAGTAATGTTTGCTGTGGTGATGCCGTCCCGAGTGCTTCAATGTTATCTCTACTTGACTGAAACATTCTGAAAGTGAGTGACTTTTTGTTACGAATGTAGGGAGAGGCGGGAGTTCAATACTTCCTCAGGAGAGTGTTTGTCCTGTCACCCTGAATGTAAGGTCCAAGACAAAAAGAAGACCTGCATTGGACCGGTATGTATCTTTAATACAAATGTTGGCATGAGTGTGACTTTTTCTGGCTCATAAATTATCTTTAAGTCATCAAACATTGCCTTAAAAATTATTTGCATCTCAACAATGGCCACTAATCAAGTTTTGTTTTATTCTCCAAGAAAAATGAGTGTTGTTGTGTTAACGTTGATGTGTTGCTGCCTCCCAGTGGCAAGAAATAGGAACAAACACATGAAAGTTTCAACCAGTTTGTCCTTTGTTCTTGCATATATGTTTTCTTGATTAAAATGTCCCTCTTCTTCTTCCTCCTCCTCCTCTGCAGGGAGCAGATCAGTGTGTGGCCTGTGCTAACCTGCAGGATGGGCCACACTGCGTGTCATCATGTCCAGAGGGGGTGATGGCAGGGGAAGGGGTCATCTTTAAATACCCCAACAAACAAGGCCACTGTGAACCGTGTCACATCAACTGCACCCAAGGGTAGGAACCAGGAGAGGCTGAGCTCTGCTGAACAGTAACGCTAAGAGTAGAATTTAAACCAGCTGAGAAAAATTAAAAAGAATTGTCCTTATCTTTGTTTTCCCTAAATGTTAATAGTTCATTTAACATGGATAATACAACTTTATATTCACTGATTTTCAAGCGCTTATGTTACAACTTCAGTTTTTTTCATCAATTATATTCTAGAAATCATTGTTTCCCTTATGACAGGGGTGGTACTGGAGAGCTGCTATCCCGCATGCTTACATGTTGCCATGTTTCCCTCTCCCAACACTCCTGATGGTTATTATCAGGCTTCTACAGAGCTGCATACTAGGCTAATCATTTCAATCAGGTGTGTTGGGAGATGGAAACATCAAGAACATGCACAATAGTGGCTCTCCAGGACCAGGGTTGGCCACCCCTGCCTTATGATAATTGAAAACCAAATATATATTAAAAAATCTAAATAAGATTGTGTGTGTATGTGTGGTTATGTGTGAATGTAAAAAATTTAAAAAATTATTGTAATGATCTCAAAGGAGACCACAGGAAGAATAGTTCCTGCATTGTGTCAGGGACTAATGGGGATCTCAATAAAATGAATGAATGAATGAATGAATGAAGACCTGAGCTACTTTTGTAGCAGCTCCTGAATGACTTGTCTATTTAACTTATCCTATATAATTTAACCACCATTTTTTATAGGTTACCCTTTGCATTTTGCATTTTCAGTGATAAGTAGGAATTTAATTTGTGACCATCTGGACCAGGAGGATCACCAAATCTGGTCCTCAAGAGCTACTAACCTGCATGTTTTAGATGTGTTCCTCTTCTAGCACAACTGAAGGGTCATTATCAGGCTTCCATACAACTTGATGATTATTTAAATTAGGTGTGTTGGAAGAAGTTACATCTTTCTTCTCCAAAACTGTTACCCACAATCAATTTAAATTCATAGCAGAGGTTCCTTGCACAGTGGTCTGCCAAGTTTAGTTAAAGGATTAATTAATATTATGTTATTACATCTTATAAATCCTTATTGGTTCATAATGGGGCAAATTTCAAAGCACTATAACTCCAAAGAAGTTGAAAGTATGGACTTTTTTCACAATAAGTGGAAATACATCATGGGAGACTTTCCAAACTTCCTGTTAAACATTAAGACAGTAGAAAGGTGAAAGTAATATGGAGACAGTATTTTCAAGTTCCTGAAGAAATTTGTCACTTTTAACAAAAGACAAAACTGTGACAATAGCTTTGATTCAGAAACCTTTTGTATTTACATGACCTCTTTTTGTATATTTTATATTTAGATGTTTTGGTCCAGGCATTGGTGACTGTTTGGGGTCATCCCGGAACATACAAAGGTAACTTTCTCCTCTGTAAATACGAACAAGATTGTATTTACACAGTATGGTATCAGCAGCTCACAGTTTGTTCTCTTCATTTGTGCTTCCATCACCAGTCAATCTACAACATTCATAGTGCTGGGAGTCATCGCCGTGGTGCTTATTGGATTAATCCTCTTTGTGCTGACTGTGTTTTATCGGAGAGGTCTCGCTATCCGTCGCAAACGGGCAATGAGGAGATATATGGAGAATGGAGAGGTCGGTCCTCATATGGTTCACCTGCCATTATGGTTGTGTGTTTCATTTTGGTTTGTGTAAATCTTCTGTTGTCTGTGTTTTTAGAGATTCGAGCCACTAGATCCTGGAGAGAAAGGGTCCAAAGTCTGTGCTCGTTTCTTAAAGCCCACAGAGCTGCGTAAGATCAAGCTGCTGGGAAATGGAGTGTTTGGAATGGTTCATAAGGTAATGTTGGATACCAGATATTAGAGACAGAGTACTTAACCACTTTGGGTAATTCATCAACAGCAGTAGGAATGGTCTATTATTAGGCTTCTCAACATGGAAAAAAGCAACTGTAGGGGAAACAACTCAAAAACTAAAGATTGCACAAAAAATTCCATAGCTTTACTGACAAGTCATTTCCACATGAATTACTTAATAACTTTGAGGTTGATGTTCATTTATATTTATATTAGTGTGTATTATTTGGATTAAGATGTTCATTTTAATTGTTATAATCAGTCAATAAACTCATAGATTGTTCATTTCAGACCTATAGTCAATTTTTTCATGGGTTGATTCCAGACATTTAATCAGCTTTTTCTTACCTCAAGGTATTGTTTTCCTTCTATCTTTAAAATCCACTACTAGTTGACTTCTACTATGTTTTATTTTAACTCTCTCTGCAGGGTATTTGGATTCCAGAAGGTGACACTGTGAAGCTTCCTGTGGCCATAAAGACAATTCATGATCGATCTGGACGACAGACATTCTATGAGGAAACAGACGTAAGAAATAAAGAAACTTTACCAATGCACATATTGTTATGCAAAATGTAGCTATAAGGCATGTCACTGTGCGATGGAGGCAGCACAGTGGTACACAGTATTCTCCCTGTGTCTGTGTGGGTTTTCTACAGGTACTCCGGTTTCCTCCCACCATCCAAACACATGTCCATAGGTGTGAATGTGAGAGTGATTGTTTGTCTATATATGTTCAGCCCTGAGATGAACTGGAGACTCATGCACGGTGTACCCCGACTTCGCCCATTGTAGCTTGATTAGGCCCCCAGTGACCCTAGTGAGGATAAAGCAGATTCAGATGATGAGACAAGACAAGACTTTGCGATGATTGCACCATCACTTTGACCAAAAGTTCTCAAAAATCTATTCACACCTACTGTATATGGACAGCGGTGACATGACCAGATGCTCCTGCATGCTGTCTTGCTTTTTACCTAAAATGTATTGTCTGATCTACATATATTATCCAACCAAATTATTTGAATAATTATTAATATTGGCAATTTTTTCTACAGTATTGTACATCTGATGAGAATTAGAATTATATAAATAATAGGAAATATGATTAAAGAAGAAAACATTTTAAAATGATAGAGGAAATTTAATTCAATGTTGAAATGGATAAAAGAGGAACATTGCTTGGACTAGACAACAAATGTCTAGAGCCCAACGATATTTATATTTTCATCATCAGTATAAAAAAAAAACAAAAAACAAAACAAAAAAAACTGATAAAAATCTAAACCTGTTGATTCTACAACCAGTTGAATAACTTGAAATGCTGAGATGGAATTTCAACATGAGGTGAAGCAGCGTGTAGGAACTTTTTTCATTGTTTACAACACATAGGGCAGGTATCAAAGTCATTTTCTTCCAGAGCCACATTCAGCCTGATTTGATCTCCAATGGGTCAGACCAGTAAAATGAAAACATAACAACCTATAAATAATGACAACTACACATCTGTGTCATATAAATTATCCAAATGCAAAAAAAAGTACAATTTCATAAGGAAAATAAGGGCAATTTTAACAATATTCTGCCTCAATGTATTATTTGTCCAATTGTTTTATTATGGATCAGTTCTACAAAGACACTAAACTCTTAGTAACAGAAGAAGAAAATAGTTCAAATTTACTGTAATTTTCTTCAGACATTTTACGTTGGTCATATTTGTTTAAGTTATTCACATTTTATTGTTAAATGATAGTTTGTAAATGTAAACATTTTCATAATTACATTTTTTTTTTGCTGTAAAACAATGGCAAAAATGTGAAGTTGTTATCATTTATAGGCAAAGAAAAAACTGAGAAGAAATTATGGAGTAATTTAATAGGTTATTATGCTCTTCATCCCACAGACCATATTGGAACTATTGGTGGGCCACATTTGGCCCCCAGGCCACAGGTTTGAGACCCCTTACATAGGGTCTCAAATGCACATACACATCTTGACAATGGCATATTAGTAAATAAGGATTCTTTTAATTGTGAATTAGGTTGCCTGTGATGTCTATGTACAATGAAGATGTTTAATTGTTGTATAACTCTAATATAATTGTACTGAAGCTAAATGAAGCCACTTTTCAAACCCGTGTGTGATGAGTATGTGATAGACAGACTGTTGAAATGTTATTGATATCAGCTTTCATTGGTCATTGCAGCATATGAGAGCGATGGGAAGTTTGGACCACATCAATGTAGTCCGGATCCTGGGGATTTGTACTGGTGCAAACCTGCAGCTGGTCACCCAGCTCAGTACTCAAGGTTCGCTGTTGGAACATGTCAGGAACCATAAGAACAAACTCAACCCTCAGAGGCTGCTCAACTGGTGTGTCCAAATAGCAAAGGTACTGAGACCACCAGCCTGTACTCTAAACTAAACTCACCTAAATATGTGTGTGCTGACATTGTGAATATACACATTATGATGATTTTAAAAGCCTCCTCTTGTTGTTTTAATCAGGGTATGTACTACCTGGAGGAGAACAGGATGGTCCACAGGAACCTGGCAGCCAGGAATGTACTGCTGAGGAGCAATTATACAGCGCAGATATCAGACTATGGCATCGCAGACCTGTTTTACCCTGAAGATAAGAAGTATTTTTACAGTGAAGCTAAGGTCCGTAGGAGAGGAGACACGTGGAATTTCAGACAAATGATCAAAGTTCAAATTAGTCATTTCTTTCACACACACACACACACACACACACACACACCAAACTAACCAGTAATATTTACTGCAGTTAAGTACAGATTAGCCCTGGTTGTGTTTTTATTTGAATATTGTTATTTAATCCTTCTTCGTATTTACATTACATACAGTTTACTTCACTAGATTAGTTTGATGGTTGGAGTTTCTACACATGTATTGCCAGATTCAGACTTTGAATGTTAGTAGTAAATCAAAACATTAAATGAGTCATTTGTTACAAATGTCTGTTGTAAATCTCTTTGATTATGTACATTCATTTTGACAAAGCTGAAAACAAATGTTTTCTGAGATGATGGAAAGTTGACTTTTAAAAACGCATGTCTCTCAGAGGATGTCAGTGCTACAAATTTCTAATAATCTTTTGGAAAATGTATTGCTGTGAATTGAACTACTGTACCAACAGTTTATAGAATAATTTCAATCAGCTCAATCTTACACATTTACAGCAGTAAAATGCAACAATCCAAAAGCATATTTAATAGTAAAACCATGACACTGCACAGTAATGCTTTTAGTTACATTTTCCTGTGTTGATTTTACATACCTTTTTCTAAATAAGTAAGTTTTAAATGCACACATTTGAGGACATCCACTGCCATATTATTAATTTGATTGGAAAAATACTGATACTCATCCCACCACTATATGTAAAACCTTTCTATGTCATTTAAACATGTTTTTACTTCTTTAGACACCAATCAAATGGATGGCCTTAGAGAGCATCTTATTTCGTAAATATACACATCAGAGTGACGTCTGGAGTTATGGTGAGTTTCAAACAACCTATTACATTAACACTAATATTATATAAATGAAAATGGAGCTGAAGCTAATGATTGAACCATATCTGTGGTGTTTTGTTTTACACCTTTTTTTTTAGGTGTGACAATATGGGAGATGATGTCTTATGGGGCAGAGCCATATGATAAAATGTGCCCACAAGATATTCCTGATTTACTAGAAAAGGGCGAACGTCTGTCCCAACCTCAGATCTGTACAATTGATGTATATATGGTCATGGTCAAGTGTGAGTGGCATTTTATCTTTTCCAATCCAGTAGATGTATCTAATTATAATATATAATCAGTACATTAACATAACAGAAACATAGTACCAAATTATGACTTTTAACTTGTAGTGATGAATTCATCTATTTATCTGTTTTTAACTATCTGTTAAATTACAGGTTGGATGATTGATGAGAATATACGTCCAGCATTTAAGGAATTGGCCAAAGACTTTACAAGAATGGCCAGAGACCCACCTCGCTACCTGGTGATCAAAGTAAGACACTTGGTTGATATACATTAAAAATCATCTCAGCATATTGTAGGTACAAATAGAGATACATGATATATGAGATAGTTTCCTCCTCCCCATGTATTTTCTAACACTGTACCATGTAAGCTAGATGTCAACCACCTATTAGATTTTTTAAAAATCAGTTTACATTGTTTTATTTGACATGGTGCTTAATCTGATTCTTGGTAAAACCGTGTTTTATATCAATTCCGTGCATTTTGTCTTTGTGGAAACTTTATTTTATTCTGTGTTATAGTGGTGATTTTTTTTTTTCTTTTGCTTTGTATGCAGCCTGTGTCACCCCATTAGTATGTTTGTCTATTCTGTCAGCCTTCTCTGTTTATTCTCTAAATTCACATCTGGGCAATTAACAATTTGGATAACACCAGCACATCTACTCTTTTGTTGATTGATGTGCACTGTCCCTGAATAAATAATTAACCAATAATATCCAATATATGTATTGGTACATTTATATCCCCAAATTGAGTTTTGGGGATATTATCTTTTTGGTCTGACTGCTGTCACCACCAAATGTCCTTCATGTGAACATGATAACTTGAAAAAATGTTGTTTTAAAAATCCCATGTTTTTCAAATCATGAAACTGATTCGATGTTGGATGTTTTATCATTCATAAGTTGCCCACAAGGGGCTGCTCAAAAGTTTAAAATCACTAAACACTCTTTTGTTCATATCTCTGGAACTGTTTGTCTGATTGACTTCAAATAAAGTGTACATTAAAGGTCATGACCTGAGAATGCCTGACATTATGACATCATAGGTGTCTGGTTAAGAATTGGTGGGCGTTTGGGGATATACTCTCAGCTGTCGCTTCCCATGGCGTAAGCCTAGTTGACGAAGTAAGCACAATGTTCAATTGCAAGCAACAGTTTACCCAACCTATGACACCAACTACTCAGATAGAACTGTAAAATGTGTAAATGACAAATTACCAAAAAATTTAAAACTTCCCAAGAGAATGCTGATTGAGTTGCTTTGAACAACGGAAAACTAAATAAGAGTAAAAATCAACCGAGCAACATCAACTCGTATCAATATAAATGATAATATCACATATTCTTTGTACAGTCTTTGTACAGTGAGCTCAGAATACACACTTAGATATAGGTGTAATGTTATGATTTTTGCTGCTGCTCTTTTAGTAAAGTGACTTCCTGGGTGAGATTATTGTAAAAACCTTGTGTGTGTGTCTGTGTGTGTGTGTGTGTGTCCGCAAAGACACATCATGCTATAACTTAATGAATACTTGAGATATCACCATTGAATTACATGGGCATATACATATAGCTATTGTGCATCAGATGCAATGATCCATTTGAGTAAAGGTCAAGGTCACAATTAACTAAAAGATCAACATCACATTATCGGGTACAACTCAAGAATGGAGGATCACAGAACTTTCAGATTGGTACCAAACGATGCAGAATGAAGATTTCTACGATCCTCACAGTTGGTGTTATCACCTACGACCAATCGTTTTTGAGATTTCTGGAGGTCAAAGGTGACATGTTGCAAAATGTACTTCTGTAGCACTGTTGTGTACCTTGACTGGGTCATTAAATGTCACTGATCACCATGAACTATAAACATTAAGCTTATGATTATTCGGGAGCTGAAATATTTAAATCACAGGTGGCGTTTTCAAATGGAGGATCAGTGATGGATGACTAATAATTGATTCTTGATGGCTTGATCAACAAGCACATCGAAAGCAAATAACGATGGATTTTGTAACTTTGAAACAGTGAATAATGATAGAAACTTGATATGAAAAGGAACAATAAGAAGAAGTACAGAAAAATAATTAGGATTGATGTCAAATATAGTCAGGGAGACCAATCATTTTTTGAATTGTCTTATTTTACAACTGAAGCCACACAATTATATTAGACTCTGACAATTTATGAACATTCCAGTAAGCCAATTTTTCGCAAGCAGTTTTAAACAAGGCGTGACATTAGGCATTCTCTGAATACTTGTTTTTCCTGTGTCTATCAGGAGGAATGCAGCCAACAGGACGCACCACCAGATGAATTAAACCAGCGCAGTGCAGACCTGGATGACTTGGACGATGCAGACTTTATCTTAGATGATCCAGCAGAAGAAGCATTGACCGACAGCTTATCGCTCTCAGTTCCCCACTATCTGTCTCAGTCCAGGAGCCTCAGTCACCACTCCAGGCTGGACACTCACAGAGTAAAGAATGACTCTGAATGAGAATTTCATGCACAATTTAACGTCTCTAACTTCCTGCATCTAATTCTTGCTCCTGTTGTTTTTGTAAAGGTGCATCTGACTCCACCAAATGAGCCTGGATACCTGCCCATGACCCCTGGTGTCGATAACCCAGGACAGGTACAACCCTAAGGACATCTGTTTAGTCACTTATTGCTTTATTTAACTCTTTTAAGTCAATAGAGAAGAATTATAATTGAGTAGGAGTAGGTAATTCTGGACCTCAAGGCCCGGTGTCCTGCATGTTTTAGATCTTTCCCTTTTCCATCACACCTGGAGACCATTAAATCATTTTCCTGCCTCAAGCTGGATGATGATCATTAGTTGAATCAGGTGTGATGGAAGAAGGCAATATCTAAAACATGCAGGATTCTGGCCCTTCAGGACCAGAATTGCCCACCCCGGAGCAAGAGTTTTTTCCCATCATTTTTAATTTGGCCTGATGTTAAAAAAAAATCTATCAGTAACTGAAGAAACATGATTAAATACAGTTTAGAATTCAGCATGTATCCAATATTTGACGTTAGGCCTAAAAAAGTGGCAAAAATTTTTCCATGTTGACTATTATGTGAGTCAATATTTTTTGCATTTAATTTTCTCCAATCATCAACAAGGTCTGGAGATTATGATTCATAAGACAGGGCATCTCTGAAGCATCAATATTTCAAAAATAACTTTAGATGTAATTTAGATGCTGTACTTTGCCAAATCGCCATTTTTATTACATTTTTGGCTAAATTGGATTATTGTAGTCTACAATGTAATGAAGAGGATCTGAAGGGGCATCACATTTTTGTGCACTAAGACTGTTAAAATTAGACCTGAATCTGATTTATTTCTACCAGCATAAATCAATAATGTCCACCCTTTATCCCTATCAAATAAGTAAAGGTTATTAAATATGAAAGAAACACTGAATGGGATCAGAAGGTTCAAAGTGTAGACATGTAGTTTTTGGTGTTATAGGATTCTAAACACTATAGATGAAGAATATTCTTGTTATTGTCAATATAAGAGAAAATTATGTGATTGGAGATGCTTGTTCTTGAATGAAGTACTCATGGAAGTTATAGTATTTATACATTTTAAAGAAATCTTTGGATCAAACTTTGATGTAGATGACATGTGAATATAAATAATACATCAATCATTACCTCAGCATGACTCCTAAACACCAATAACCCATATTATTAATCATCTCATCCCTCATTATCCCTAATGAAGCTCCTGCTGTTGTTCTCGTGCAGGGTATGTGGCAGTCTCGCTCTCGACTTAACTCAGCTCGGACCATGTCTGAGAGTTCAGAGGGATGTGGGACAGCAGTGGAGCTGGAGATCAATGAGGACTTCACCCTGACAGGGAGCTTGAAAAAAAGACGTCATCGTGAGGACAGTGCTTACATGTCACAGAGGGACAGCCTGTCGGGTGGACCGCCGGAGACACCATCCCCAGAGATACAGGAAGAAGACCAGAATGGATATGTGCTACCTGGAGACAGTCCAGAGAGAGGTGACTGCATTGCATTTATTTATTGTAATACCTTAATAATTCCAAAAAGACCCATACTGTCCATCCTGTAAAACTGATGACAGGCATGATGTGGTAATGGTTGATGTAGCCTGAACATTTATGTTGACCTGTACATATTTTTTTAAAATTCCCCACTATAAGAGGTTCTGCAAACCTATTAAAATAGCATTAATATATAGCTTTTAAATATGTGTCTTTTGTTATTTTCGTATTTGTAAGTATTTTCTTACAGATTTTTAGTTTGAGGACATTTATATCACATCCTTCTGATATGCATTTTTTGTCCTTTTAACAGACAAGAGTTTCACAGCCATATATTAAAAGAAATGCTGTCCATTACATAGCACATTCCTTAAATACGGGAAAAAAATATCTAGGAAGCTGTTGCATCATGCTGTTTCCAATAAAGGAAATCATAAAAAAGCCAAAAGTGTTATCTTCCTGGTTCTCAAGAGGTTATTACACACTGTTAGTTGTTATATCTACCATTATGCATTATATTCTTTAAGATCATTTTGTTTCAGTAATACTGCATAAACCAGAAAAAGTCAACTTTGCCTTGGTCTGTTTTACCTTATTAACATTTATCATCTAATCAATTTTAAAGAGTCTTGTTAGCCTGTCTGGAAACACTTAATGTAATTGTTTTAGAAACTTTCATGCATGCTCTTTATCTGTCTCTTCATCGGAACCCACTTTATTCTCACTAGGGTCATGGGGGTCTGTGGGGGCCTAATCCAGGTGAAGGCGGGGTACACCCTGTATGAGTCGCCAGTTCATCTCAGGGCTAAACATATATAGACAAACAACCACTCTCACATTTAGATTAACCAATTAACCTATCAGTGCATGTGTTTGGATGGTGGGAGAAAACAGGAGTACCTGGAGAAAACCCACACAGAAAGGTCTGGTGTGGGAATTGAACCAGGGACCTTCTTGCTGTGAGGCACGAGTGCTAACCACCCTTTATCTGTATAAAACAAAAAATAATGTACAGATGTACAGATATAAATGAATGAATGAATGAATATTTTGTAATTATTTAATTTTTTACAAAAACTTGGAAAAACATACTTTGAAAATTGTCCATCGGCATCTGAGCACATGTAACTGGCATGTAAAAAGGTAGTTTCTCTGAACAACTGACTGAAATACTTTGCTTTACTGCCTGTAAAATTTGCCAACAGTAGTTTTGCTGGTTGAATATTTATTTCTGACCTTGTGATGCAGTTCATCTCAGAAAAGTTCAGTAGGATTTGGGTCAGGTGACTGGGACATTCCACAATAGATAACACTCCAGCTGACATGTTTCTCTCTGAATAACCTTGACAGAGTTTGGCTGTAAGTTTCTGATCATTGTTTGAATTTGGTGTTTAAGCTTAGAACCATATTATTTATACTGATGCAAGTCATTACTGAGCCATTAAACTGTTTTTCATTGTTTTGCATTCTTAGTCTATAGGATTTCTAATCACCACCCACTCAATGTAATATGCAAAAATGTTCTAAAACCCATCTTAAACAGAAATTTATGAAGAGGACAAATCATTCCCTCATCCAGATTTCATTGTTGCCTAAGTTGACAGTTTGATGTATATTAAGCTTTTCATACAAATATTTGTACATTTATACATTACTTTGATCTAAACAAACCTTTACTCTTTCAAATTACCTAATTTGCTGCATGTTAGCAAGGGATAATGCATGGCACACGAGTTACTATCAGAAAAATATTGTATAACTATTAAAGCTGTAATGCAGTAGGCTTATAAAGCTGTATAAAATTAAAATAATCAAAATATTCTGCTAATTAACAAAACATCAATAATCATCTTTACTTTTACTTTCCTTTTTTTATTGTTAGGTTTTATTGAACAAACAGGATGGAGTTTCTCACCTACTGTTTGTGTGATAAATTATTCTGTTTTATTTCAGATACTCTGCTCTCCTTATCTCAAGCCACTCCCAGCAGGATGGGGAAAAGTCATTCGACAATACTACTGGATGACCCCGATGAAGATGAATATGAGTACATGAACAAACAGAGATATGTGACGCCTACTGTTTCCAGGCAGAACAGCCATCTCAAAGATACTGGCCCCTGGCTGAAGACGAACAGGAAACGAACCACCTCTGTGTCCTCACAAGTGACGGCCTGTTCAGGTGATTTTACACCGTTGGTAGAGGTCAGGGGGGTTCAGCCACAGCAGGAGACGAATGAAGTTCAGTATGAATACATGGATATCAAAGGGAGTGAAAATGAGGAGACCCCACCAGCACATGACCCTCCTCCTCTACCACCGCCATCAAAGCCTGGACGGGAACTGAAGGATGAGGATGAATATGTGGAGGACAGTAACTACCATTACATGAACAGACAACCAAAGCTGCGCCAAGCTCTACAGAACCAGAAGGAGCTACAAATACAGGGACAGGACGAGGATGAGGCATATGAGTATGAGGACATGGACTCCTTTGCTGCGGTGCGGCCTGGAGATGCTGTGGTTTACCAGAACTTGCAAAGAAGAGGAGAATCGGCATATCAGTCTGAATTTGAGCCCTATGTCAAAGTACGAGCAGGAGTTGGAGTTGGAGAACCGGCAGCTGGTGACAGATCATTTGACAATCCAGACTATTGGCACAGTAGGATATACCTGAAGCCTAAAGCAGTACCCACATGAAGAACATCTAAAGCTCATGAAGCTCCCTATCAAATAAATGTATTCATGAAGGACCTGAAACAGGAAATGCAATCAAATGCCCTGCTAATAATGTAGCCTGTCACACAAGATGAAAGATGTTTGTATTGTCTGTTACAGACTGACAATATGTTTTGTATTTAGGTGTATGTTTTTGGGCATTTCCATACTAAATAGCACTGAGTGTTAACGCTAACAGAAATGAACAGATCACAAGCTATTTTTTCTGTTTACACTTTGAAATGAACAAACCTGTGTATTAGAACAAATGTATTTCTTTGGAGTTTGGAAATATATGTTTTAAGACCTCTTTTTATGACAATATATAATACATTTTCTATTCAATAAAAATATTTTAAACAACTATTTTGACTCAACGTCGTATTTAGAACTTGCTAGGACTACATTTGTGATGTTTACTGTTTTTATGTTAACAATCAGCATAAAATGTTAAAATGTCTTGTGATGAGCTTTTTACCAGGGATTGCAGTTTATTCTGTTTCTGGAAATTTTTATATATTATATTATATTTTCTTCATATATAATTACTTCTCGAAACAAACATTTTGTTTCAGATTGCTTTCCACGTTTTGTCAAACTGAGTGTGTCAATGTACTGCAATTAATTATCAATAGCTCTAAACTATGCTGGATTTCCAACATATTCTTCCCAATTACTCACATCTCTATTATTCACTGATTCATTTTCAATCTGTAACCAATACAGTGTTAGGGTAAGATGACCCTAAGGACGATCTTTTGCTGGACATTTCAGTTCATAACAACTAAAACATTTAAGAAACAAGGCAGTTGGAGACAGCAGACCTCCGCCAAGGCTTGATATGGTATCATATGACATCAAAATGTGACGTGATCGAGCCATAAGTGTTGACCCATCTGATGTCCAAAGGTGAGACGATGTGAATGTAAAAAAATTCTATCTTGTCTGAATCCTGAGATATTACCACTTATGGGTTTTAGATGTTGACCTTTACTGTGACCTTGATCTTCATTGCTCAAAATCTAATGGGTTCTTCCTTGACCTATTATTTATCATTCTGGAAAGTTTCATCAAAATCCGTTCAGAACTTTTTGCGTAATCCTGCTGACCAGGGGTCTGCAACCCTGGTCCTAGAGAGCCGCTATCCTGCATGTTTTAGATGTTTCCCTCTTCCAACACACCTGAGTCAGATGATCAGCCTATCATCAAGCTGTGCGGAAGACTGATAATGTCTGTCAGGTGTGCTGGAAGAGGGAAACATCTAAAACATGCAGGATAGCAGCTCTCTAGGACCAGGGTTGCAGACCCCTGCTGCTGACAGACAAACAGACACACAGACAAATGGACCGAAATTTAATACTTCCTTGATAAACATTTTTTCAACATGTGAATGACAACTTGAGTAAACAAGATTTAAATATATCCAGAAATGAATGCATACAGAATAAACAACAATATAAATTATATATAGCTATATACATGTTACTTAATTATGTTTTAATGCTGTTTGTTTGCCTGCAGTTCAGTGTCCATCAGCTCTGTCTTATGTGGGAGTTCCTGGTGACTACAGAGGATTAGATTTGACCAAGTCTAGGTCAGGTCCCAACATTCCAGTTTGTTGTCTTGGGTGAATGATTTGAAATAAAATATCTCTGCTAAAACTCACCTTATTTAAATACCCACAGATGATTTCATAAACAGGGGAACTACTCATCCATATTGATACTAACTACATCTGCAATTGAATAATTACTCCTCCTTGGCCCAACTAAGAAATCAATTACTTGTTTTTACAATATCTTAAGCCAGACTGGTGTGAGAAATGTACATGATGTTATGCAGCCATGGCAAGGTGAACTTGATATAGATATTGACTGGGATAAATTGGCTAAGATATGGACTCAAACAAAGAAAATACACTTCAAATATACAATATATACACTAAATATACACTAGTTGTGCGGTAGAATCTGTCCCTGTTTTTGGCGGGTTGACACATGTGACGTTCGTTGCGTCACCGTGCAGTGGGCGGGGCTTGGCGGCAGCGGGAGGCCGATGTTATTAGCCACGGCGGGTAGAGTAGACTAGAGCTGAGGGGCCCACTAGCGACTGAAACTTCACTGCCAAGATGTCCGACGATGAGCAAGAACAGACCATTGCCGAAGACCTGGTGGTCACCAAGTACAAGATGGGAGGTGACATCGCCAACCGTAAGTCCGTGTAGTTGAAAGAGCAGGAGTTTGTGGCTGACTGGGATGATCTTCCCGTGTCGGCCTGTCGTGGAATCGGCTAACATTAGTTTCCCCGCTCGGCTCTGGCAGCCATGTGATTTACATGCGAGGCACACATATGCTGCTCTGAAAAGCTAACTAGCTAGCCTACAAGCAGGTGCCGCTAGTTTCGGTTGAAGACAGTGTTAGCTCCTTGTACCCGCTGCTGTACGGTAAACTGGAGCAGCTGTCTATCCGCCTGTTAAACCAACGTGATGCTAACCAGCTAGCTCAGCCTGTTGCCCGGTTCAGTCAGTCACACATGACCAGCAAACGGTTATGAGCTGAAAGATAAGGCAGCCACAAACTACACGTAACCCATACTCGTCTAGGTTTCATTCATATCCAGGCTGAACTCTGATAATGTAGTTTCTCCATAAGTTTTAACGGTCACTAAATGTGTTTATGGTAAAATACAAGCCGTTATTTCTTCTCCAAGTAGTCTAAAGCTTTAAGTCATTCACTTGACACCTATGTCTCAGGCTTATGTGACATGTATTATTTTGGAGTAAAATATATAGAATATTAATTAGTAGGAAAAAAAGAACGATTAAAGTCCTATGAAATTAGTGATATTCTCTACTTTAGATGTGTTTTATTAGATTGATCATTACCCTGTAAATGTTATTCCCTATTGAGAAGCCCAACCAGGGACTGGAGTTGCCAGCTAGCTAATGCTATTTATACTCAAATGCAGAACACTAGGCAATTCTACAAGGCCACCATTTGTCACTGCATTGTCCCTGATAAATAAAATACTATAATTTTAAATATGTTTTGCGACTGCTATTGTGATGTGGTATTGAATATTTCATATATTTCAATGTGTTTGTGTTCTGCACTAAACCTAATGTGCCAGGATCATACATGAATGTCCTTTGTCTTAAAGTGACTTTACGTATTAAATAAACATAGTTCTAAGCAGATAGTTTCTGGAGAAGTTTTCAGATTTATATAACCTAATAGGTAAGTTATGAAACACTCCTAAGACAGATATTTTGACAGAATTGGCTAAACACATTTATTTCCAGTCTGGACCCTCAGACCTGGTTTTGGTAAAACAGAAGTGAGTGATTTAGCATTTATTGAACCCTTGATAAGCCTGATGAATTATAAAAGTATTAGACGATAGGTGGTGTTTTCTTTTTAATCCATTATCCACATCTACCCAGTCTAGTTCCCCTTATACATCCTTTTCTTGTTCATATTTTTCATCGTCCAGAGGCTCTCCGTCTGGTCGTGGAAACTGCCAAACCTGGAGTGTCGGTACTCAGCCTCTGTGAGAAAGGGGACGCCTATATAATGGCTGAGACTGGAAAAGTCTTCAAGAAGGAAAAGGAAATGAAGAAAGGTGAGGCAAAGATGGCATCATGTTCAGGATGGGTTTGGTTGAATGCAGGTGGACTCGTTGAGAGGAACTTTTTTTTTTTTTTTTGGTGGTTGTGAGCAATTCCAGGTTTTTTTTTTTTTTTAACTGGTTAAATGGTGGCAGAGTGTGACAGTGTCAGTATGTTGGGTGTCACAGTCTCGATAAGTACGTTCTCATACTGAAGCTGTGGATTATTTTCAATTGAAGACTTGGTGGTTCTCTTTTCCCTCTTCTAGGCATTGCCTTTCCCACCAGCGTCTCAGTCAATAACTGTGTTTGCCACTTCTCTCCCCTGAAGAGTGACCCTGACTACACACTTAAAGATGGGGATCTGGTCAAAATGTAGGCACCATGTTCTGCATTAATGCTATCCGCTCCTCTTCCACTTCTTCCTCCTGTGTGCTTTCAGTCTCCAGTGTATTGTCCTCCCTTCGTTCATTGTGATAGCTCGGCTTGTTTGTGAGGGATTTCTCTGTGCTGTTGTCTGTCTACTCCATTAATCAGGTCTTGTCTGTCCTGTCTGTATGTCTGTTTCTGTGTCGTATGTGGCAAACGACAAGTAAGGTTGGGTGTTTTCTTGCAACAGGTGCCGTTTTTGTCATTTTAACCATGACAGTTTACAACTTGCAAGAGCCCATTTAGGCTAAGCATTTGTCACAATGCATCTTAGTTGTTGTATTGCCACTAATGTCTTTGTAACTTTGTGATTCATTTACATTTTCAGTGTATCTTACTGAACTGTGGTTACATGATAAGTTGTATATTTTTTGCATTTACATTTGTATTCACCCTTACTGGGCAATTCTGGCCCATTTAATACACTGCAGTGTTGCTCCCCTGAATTCACAATAAGTCCTTTTCGGTATCCCAGCTGATGTATAGCCAAGACGTAATTCACCTTGGAAAATATTGTGTTTTCATTGGCCATGACAAATTAGTTTAATTTTTGTCTGACCTTTTGGTGTTAAGTTTTTATTAGGCTCATTTCCCAAGTTCTAGATAACTGACATCTTGTCCTCTGACATGATTTGATTGATTGTTTCCTGCTTCATGTATCTTGATGGCTGAATGGCACTTTAACTTGCAGTGAATCTCAAACATTATTTACTTTGATGTTATTATGGTGTCATTCATTTCTCTTCTTTGTCTTTTGTTCTGTGTAGAGATCTAGGGGTTCATGTTGATGGCTTCATTGCCAATGTTGCTCACAGCTTTGTTGTGGGAGCCACTAAGGTAAGGAGCTCTAGTCACTGGTCAGTATTTACGTAGCGTACTTGAAATCCTCCTAATTCTGTTGTGCTCTGCAGGAAAACCCTGTTACAGGCCGGAAAGCTGATGTGATCAAAGCTGCCCATCTGTGTGCAGAAGCAGCTCTTCGTCTTGTCAAACCTGGCAACCAGGTAACTAGATACTAGTCCTGGGTGATTTTTTTTGTTTTAAATTTTATGCACGATATAACATTTTGATGATTGTAAATTAGACGCGTTCTAAAAAAAAAAAAAAAAAGTAAATTAGACTTGTTCCATAAGCTGATGTCTTCCAAAAAAAATCACCACCGTTTTCAGAGGCACACAAATAGCCAATCATAACTAAACCGTTTGAAGAGAGCTATGTCATGTTAGGTTGTGCGCGTGCAAGTGTGTGTGCGCGTGCAAGTGTGTGTGCGCACGCGAAAACTGTACAATCTGTGGTCGTAACAGCATGGTGAAAGTGAACCATGGTGAAGTTTTCAGCTAAGCATGTCTCCAACCAAACCGACAAAGTAAGACTTTTCAAAAATGACAGAGAGGTCTGTTGGCTGGATTTCTGAACAGCAAATTAAGTCTGAGCGGTGCACAGAAGGAAATCGTTGAAAAGAAGGGCCAGAGAAGTTCGGCTGCTTGGAGGTACTTTGGCTATTTGAAGTCAGATTAACAGAGTAATACCGTGTGCAAAATATGTAGAAGGCAAATCCATAAATTAAAATGGAAAACGCCTCTAATTTATTTCAGCATTTGAAACAAAATCACTCTAGAGCTCATACAGTGCTGCCAGAATGTTGATGCCCTCTCGAGCAGCAATTGATCAACACACCAGCACCATAGCATATGAATAAACTTTGAAATGGCACAAAGACATTACACATACAGTCACTGAATTCATCGCAAAAGGCATGCTGCCAATTTGCACTGTTGAAACATAGTGGGCAAATATAGTGAAAGCTACCTCCTTCAATAAATGGACTAGACTACAGTGTTTTGGCCATTGACGTCACTCACCTGTTGGTAAGTTGAATAATAGAATTGCATTCCTTAATTGTATTTTCAGGTCATATAAATATGGAAAAAAAACATGTTCATGATTTTTTATTTTATTTTTTTACAATGTTTGTTTTTAATGGAATGTTTTTGTAATTTTTATTTGGCAGCCCTTAAAATAATAATCTATATATTTCTCAAAGATGTTTCCACCTCAGAAGATTCTAACATATTCAAACGTTGGATAGTCCATGTTTTTTTTTGTCATTTTTGTTTTTGGCAATTTGCACCAATGAATATTTTTTTATTTAAAATATAGCCTAGGCCTAGTTACTTAATTTGACAAAAGAATGTTCAACCATTTTGCTTTTATTCTGTTTAACATGACGGCTTGTTAAGCTATTTTTGTTCATTAGGTGGAACTAAACAATTTAATTTTTGCTGTTGATTTTTTTGTTTTGAGGCTTTGAACATTAAGTATATTCCACTATACATTTGTAATGTTCTATTTTTTTTTTTTTTTTAAACAGAAAAAAAATATAGTGATTTTTATTTATATGGTGATATATATCGTTATCAAACATTTGAAAACAATTTTTTAAAAATCATAATTTCATTTTTTGTCATATCGCCCAGCCCTACTAGATACACTATCCTTTTCTCTCGGACTTTCCTCCACAGACCATTATGGATTGTGTAATTCTATACACAAAGAAGTGAGAAGATTTATAGAAACAAAACTTGTATTGCCCAGCATCTTAACTATGAAAGGCCCACTAAATCTACAACATTCAGTCATTAATCCCCAATACTTTTTTGTGCAGTCAAAATGTTGTTTTTAAAGTATTTAAAATGCAATATTGTGTCGCTGCTGCAGGCAGTAACCACCATCTGAAGTAGTAATATTTGGGTAGACTTCAAGAAACTCTACATCATTTGGGCCATAAATGTGCACAGTTAAACAATCAGCATTGCACAATCAATGTTTTCTTGATCCACATGAAAAAGTGGAATGACTGTTGACCCTACATTATGTGTTGCCATAAAAGTGAGCGACAAGGCTTTGATTTCTGTTTTGTTGTCTTGTAGTTGCTCATTTGATGCGAAAACTGTAAAATAATTTGATACTAAAACTGTAAAATCTCTCTTTTTCTCAGAACACACAGGTGACTGAGGCCTGGAACAAGATCGCCAAGTCATTCAAATGTTCACCTATTGAGGGTGAGTCTTAAAAGTTCAATCAAATGAGTAGTACCAGTGACAACAGAGCAACACCAAGTGAAAGTGTTTTGCTCTTAAACTGTCTTCTTTTGGTTTTCCATATGGTATGATGATAACAAAATCTGAAGATTTTCTTCATGTTGATTTATTACTTGTAAAATCAATGTTTTCTTTGTGTTTTAAAGGTATGTTGTCTCATCAGCTAAAGCAGCATGTTATAGATGGTGAGAAGACCATCATTCAGAACCCGACAGACCAGCAAAGGTACCACTTGTCATTTCCTCCTCTTCTTCGCTTGTGCTGTGCCTACTTAGTTGAAATGGTGTTGTTGACTTTAAATTTGGCAAATGACACTCAATTACAACATTACTTTGCTGCACCCCGGATGACAAAATCGGGTTTTGACTTGTCTGGATATGGCCATCCATATTAAATTTGCACATGAATCTGTTTCTACATTTCCAGGAAAGACCATGAGAAGGCAGAGTTTGAGGTACATGAAGTCTATGCTGTGGATGTCCTGATCAGCACTGGAGAAGGAAAGGCTCGTGATGGAGGCCTGAGGACCACCATTTATAAGAGGGACCCCAGCAAGCAGTATGGCTTGAAAATGAAGACTTCTCGCACATTCTTCAGCGAGGTGGAGCGACGCTTTGATGCCATGCCCTTCACTCTGAGGTAAAAAACAAAACAAATTCCTATACATAGTTTTAAGTGCTTGGGAGTAGGTGATAAAATGTTAATGGAAACCATGATGTAATTGAATGTATTTCAAATATTCTCTAAATGGGTAATATAAAAGAATTGGCTGGATAGCACCTGGAAGACTTGCCTTCAAAAGCATTTTCCTGTGACACATTCCAGAAAAGGGCTGTGTCGCATGTAGTCTGCTTAACCCACAAAGAAGGCGGTCAGCACATTGTATTGTTATTCCTATGGTTATTGTGTTCACAGGCACAAAAGCTGATGGTTTCATTCTCCTCAAATTTCTGAAATGTTTTGTGGTTTTCCTGTTGGTTGCCATGCTCTGATTATTCGTCAACTTCACCTCTTTCTTTAGGGCGTAAACTGGGTATTAGTCTAAAATGAAATAATTATTTGACATTTAAGGGGTAATGCTCTATGAATGTGTGTCTTTCACATTTTTAGCAATATTACCCACCCCTAAATTGTGGGAATGCAGCTGTTGACCTTGTTGATCCTTTGTCCAACAGGGCATTTGAGGATGAAGGTAAAGCCCGTCTTGGTGTAGTGGAGTGTGCCAAGCATGAGCTGTTACAGCCCTTCAGTGTGCTGCACGAGAAAGAAGGTGAGCCTGTAGCTCCCTGTTGAACATATATGTGCTTTAAAATGTTGCTTTTCATTTCATTCATCACTTGTCTCAATCTATGTGTTTTGTCCTTAGGAGAGTGTGTAGCTCAGTTTAAGTTCACAGTGCTGCTGATGGCTAATGGGCCTCACAGAATCACCAATGGACCCTTTGAGGTGGACCTGTACAAATCAGAGCATGAAGTTCAGGATCCAGAGCTGAAGGTGGGTTTGAAAACCTTTTTTGAGTCCATACAATGCTCAGAAACTGCATCTCATTAATTGATAATAACTTGTCCTCTTGTTTCTAGACTTTACTACAAAGTTCTGCAAGCCGTAAGACACAGAAGAAAAAGAAAAAGAAGGTAAATGTTTTTGCTGTGACCCCCCCCCCCCCCCCCCAATGTCAGTGTTTGCAGGTGTGGTTAATTAAAACTATGTTAAATATATTGTTCATTTCCTCACTTGTTTTTCCTTTTAACTTTCTTTCTTTTTTTATTTCCTTCAGGCCTCAAAGACAGCAGAAAATGCAACTGGACAGCCAACTGAAGAAACAGAAACGGCAGAATAAATGCTGCCTTTTCACCTCTGCAAGACCCCAAAGACAAATGAGACAACACCATAAATTGCCCCCAACTTTCTACAACATAAGTTTTACTAATTAAAATGTCAAATTCAGAATAAAACTGGAATTTTAACTTTAAGATTGTACATTTGTTAGACTTGACCAGGATGCTTAACCCTTTACTGCATTGACAAAGCAGAACATGGACAATATCTTGCTGTTTTTTTTTTTTCTTCCCTAATATGACCAGCAAAAAAATAACATTTGGAAATATATAATTTTAAGAGATCCGTTGCCAAATTGTAATTGCGGTGACAAAAGTTTCATTCTTATGCTTAAAATGAACTGAAGCTAATGGTGGATATGTGTCCGCTCATTCATTTGTCTTTGGCAGTGAGGTCATTGAAATGTATATTTTTTTACGTCTGCAAATTTATGGTTATAGGAAGATCAAGATACATTACTGGAAGGTATAGGCTAATGCTGCCTCATAGTAGAGTGTGTTGTAAAAGTTGCCAATTTTATTACTCCAGTCGTTGAACAATTGACAGGGTTTCAGATATTTTTTTAAACAGTCATGCAGTAAAGGGTGAACTTGTTGAAATTGTCTGATCCTAAAACTGATACATTTGAAATAATTACACAAATTACTTTGATAGAGCAATAACCTGAGCAAAAGACTGGAATATTTTTAAACATACAAGCAAAAAACAGTCCTTGGCTTGACTTTAGGGAACAAACTTGCTATGTTTACTGCCATTCCCCTTGAATTTTATGGAAAAATGGTAATGTGTTCCAATTTTAAGAATCTTTTCTATTAGTAACACCAGTGTCCTGCTTTGCTCAGTCATTGGTGTTGTGAAGCATGAACTATTGATCTTTCTTTTTTTTTTTTAATCCTTTCATGGGTGTCTTCAGTACAGTATGATCATTTCAGCTTTTGAGTTGGTCTGAGACGTTACTGGACCAGATTTGTCAACAACAGAATCTAGAGAAAGTAAAATCCTGCTTTGTAGCTCAATCAGTGGGCAAAGGAACTTTACATCTAATGAAATAAAAATGTTTTCCTACATGTGGCTTTGTCATTAATCTCTTTAAGGTTCAGGATTCAACACATAAGACTGACTGCCTGTTTAAGTTGTAGTTTTGCAAAGTTGAGATTTGAGATAGAAAGGAGCATCACAAGCTCTGTCACTTGACAGTACTGTGATGTATCACCTTGAAAACTAAGTGCTTTAGGGTAGCAACCCAGGCATAAGAAAAGCTAAACTAACAAAGCAGAACAGAAAATTAAGCAAATAGTGAGTGTGTAATGTTTACTTTGGGATGTGATTGTTGTAAGTAACTCATGTTTGGTTAAACAGAAAAGCAAGAAATAACATCGAATTAGTATTAAAAAAATAAATAAATTATGTAAAAACGTCGACATGTGTACTTACGGGCTCTGGATCTCAGAAAATGGACACCTATAAAGAAATATATATATAACAGTTTGTAATAAGGCCTAAAAATGTCTACTACTATTATTATTTTTAATTTAAATTTGTATTTAAACACACCCAGTAACAGCTCACAATGGCGCATCATATAGAAACAAACACTGGATGGCCAGTAACAAAAGGCACATTTTGCAAAGCAACAACTTAAAATAAAGATAACCACTACATATATAATTAAGTAAATAAATAAAACTCATACAAATAGATTTTAATATTATTAATCATAATAATACTGTAGTAATATCAGGAAATAATGAGGTAGGCAAACATCAACATAATGCCTCTGTCTCCTTTGCACTGACTTGCACATTACCCCCACAGAATTGCACATTACATACTTTACTATATTTTTATCTTATTCTATCTTGGTGCATGCTTAGCATTTTTATTATATTTTTATATTGTATATATATATATATATATATATATATATATATATATATATATATATATATATATATATATATATATATATATATATATATATATTTATTTTCCTTTCCTTTTCTTTTTATTGATATACTATATGTTGAATGTTGCAGCGTTACACCGAGACAAATTCCTAGTTGTATACTACATGTGTACTATACGAACAATGGCAATAAAACTCTTTCTGATTCTGATCCCTTAAGTCAAGCACAGTCATGGCTCTGATTAGATGTGAGATGATATAAAACAATCCCAAACCCCCAGTTCAACAGGACTGTTGCCCTTTATTGTCACGAGAAAACACCTCATAGGACGTAGCCTCACTCATTAAGATTTTACAGGCGCAACCTTTAAAATAAAATTAGATATACGCATAAATTGAAGGAATTTAGAGCTATTGCGGGTGTCGCTTATTGATGACGTAGAGCATATTATAAATACTGCCTTCCTCCTCCGTCACATCCTCTTTCCGTTGCTCTTCTCGCTTTGAGGTAGGAAAGCCAATTTCACCGCAATCGAATCCAAAATAATCATTACGTTTTACTTGTCATCCAAAGACTTAAACAATTGTACTTCTTTTATTTTAACAGAAACTCTCCACACGATGAGAGCCAAGGTAAGAAAACAGTCCACTTACTAGATTTTTAAGTGTATGTTCTTTCTGTTTGCAGTCGTGCAGTTGCTAGCTAACAGGATATGCATCTATTGACCTAACTCCTTTTCACTTTAGTTAAGTTTTGCTTAACCTTTGCATTTTATCACTGTTACGCTTAAAGTTTCCGACTTAAAGTGGGCCCACTGTTATGTTAAAGTATATTGCTAATGCTACTGTAAGCTAACACTCGTGCACGATGTCGCATTGTACTGACAAACCTTTACTTATGCTAACTATGTTCGGTGAGTATTTGAATTTTGGGCTCAGATCCCGACTGCTCTTTGTCCTAAGTTCTCTCTCACCCATGCCCTTCATGAAGTAGCATGTAAAAATGTATGTAATGTTATTAACTGTTTATCTCTCTGTGCCCACAGTGGAGGAAGAAGCGTATGCGCAGGTAAAATACTTCAACTCTTTGTACTTGCCTGATAAGAAATTAATTTAGACCGGTCAAAATGTTCAGCCAACTCAATACAATACTAAATACAATGAAATCTCATTTAGCAGCATGTCATCAGCACCATATCATAAAGTAATATAAAGGCAATAAAAGAACAGGCAATATATAAATAAAAATGCATATATCAGGTAAGACATGTGCATACACACCATGGTTCATTTTTTTAAATGTTAAATTCAAAACTCAAAGTGCTAATATATTAAAGTGCCAATGTACATTAAAAGGAGGTTTGATACTTTTTTGAAATACACCCTGGACACAAACAAATGCTTCAGATCAAATGTGTGTAAGAAATGCAAGCATGGTATTAAAATGTTTTCTAAAGGCTATAGATCATTGGATTGAATAAACTGATTAATTTTAAGATGTGTAGTGTTTAATCGTGGAAACTTTACTGTCTTCAACAGGCTGAAGCGTAAAAGAAGAAAGATGAGGCAGAGGTCAAAGTAAGCCCTCATCCCTTACCAGCTGTGATCCTGTCTGGTGGCAGAGTACAACCACAAGGAACCAACTTGGTGAACTGTTGGCCACTGAATTCAGACGACCACACTTCTCATGAAGCCTGCTGTGGATGCCGACTGGAATTCGGCAAGATGCTGGCTGGATCTTGGAACATCAAAAATACAGCTGTTTTGTTCATGGACCATAACATCTTAAACAAGTCAATGTGGTATTTTGAACAATAAATGAACTATGTTCTTAAGTTTACCTTGCATTCCAGCCTCTTAAGTGTTTGACATGCCAGTTTTGTTACATCAGGCACAAATGCTGTCAATGTAAACTAACTTCAAATGTGTAAGCGACAATGCCATATACCGGTGAATGAACAGCTCAAGTAACCATTTATACCAGTGTGGCTGTACTGTTGCCAAAATGCAGTAGGCTGCATCTTGGCTTTGCCAATGTGGTATATTGGCATACTGGTCTGAAATTTAAGTTGACTACCCATAGTTCATATTCTGAATTTAAACTCAGTCTGCCAGTGGAAGTGACAGTTCAAATTTGAGCTAAAATGAGAACACGTGGTTGAGGCACTTAATGGTTTTATAGTAATGATGCAGTTCTCAAAAGATTTCAGAATTTCCAGTCTTGCTATTGGAGACCGTTTGTACCAATATTGGTATGCATACTGTACTAAAGTACTATAAAAAGGTTCGGGTGTTGTGTCCAGAATGACTGTTTTAGAGTATGGGATGCATCATCCTAAGACTGGTGGGTGGTGTGATTCCCCATAATGCCCCCTGTCTACAGTAGAAACCTCTAAGTGCAGTGATTGACCAGATTTAGGTTGAGCAATGTTTCTGCCAATAAAAATAGTTAAGATGAAACTACTGAATGACCAAGTATGAACATTGGTTGATTTTTCCAGAAATGGGCATATTCCAACATCAGTTTATCAGATTTGAATTGTTGGAGTTAAGACCTTAACCGAATTGACACTATTTTATATGTGAAGACTATTCACAAGTATTCACATCCGGTCCTTCAGGGCTGGTATCCTGCATGTTTTCCATATATGCCTCTTCCTTGAAGCCATTGCATTATCAGGCTTCTGCAGAGGATGATGAGCTGATCATTAATTGAACCAGGTGAACAGGAAGAGGGAAATATGTACCACATGCAGAATACTGTACCTAAAGGACCAGATTTGAATGACCCTGCTCTACATAGTGGCCTAACTCATTAGCACAAAATTTTGGTTGAAAGTGTATGCAATTTTGGATTAAAGTAAACGTGACATTGCATGGTAAAAAAAAATGCTACCACAATGAATGGCATAATTAAAGGTAAAGGCAGTTCAACAAAATGTGTGCAGGTATATGCTATGTGCACACCTAAAAAAACAAATGTTAAAGACTTACACAGTAGGCCTACTGTAGTGTAATATATCAAAATAATGTCGGCGCCACATGCTGCAACCCCCTTTCCCCCAGAGCTCTAACTGCGTCGCGTCACCAGGGTGGGGACCGGCCCACATAGCTACAACAGGTGCCAGGGCTCAGCTGCGATGTCTGCAACCCACCCGAGCCATCTTGAAACACATATGGCCTAATGCACATGCGAGTCAGAGGCACGCGGGCAGCAAAATCAGTGCACCCTAACGGACCTGAATAGTGATGTTCAAAACCAGAGTGGTGGGGCTGGTGACCCCCCCTCCACAAATCGCACCCAGTGTATATCCAGATAACATAGAACAGCTTGTAAGCTGAAGTTGAAGGGGGTACTTTATGTTGATTTTTGTGAGTTTAATTTTTTAATGCTGAGGAGACTACAAGTACTTTGAATTTTGGGTCTTCAGCCGAATACAATAAAGAAACCTATAGAATGACACTGATGAGTGCGTTTATGTGCGGGTTTACACTCTGACCAACAGGGGGCGGCAAACTATATTTAATGACACATTTGAATGAAGACACCGTAGAAGAAGAGTTCTTATTGTAAACAGAAGGATATGGCTGACGAGAGGGGTGGAGGTGAAGACAACATAAACGACAACATGGGAAACCAGATACAGCTTTTACCAGGTAACATTATACTCACACATAAGCCTTTCAGTCTCTGACCAGCAGACTATTATCTATCTATTAGCTAAATGGAAGCTAATACTTGTACATAAACAGGCCACTGTCCGTCCTCACATCCTGTCTGACATACTGGGGTTTTACTTTTGCTTTTATACTTGTCACAACGTCTCATTATCCTCGATTTATTTAGTTTTGGGATGACCCAGCGAACTAGCCATTGAGCTAAACTCAGATTGTGTCTCTGCTGTGCCATGTTAGACAATGAGGAAGAAGAGGAAGAGGAGGAAGATGACATGGAGACTGAGGACAGAGACAGTAAAGAGGCAGAGAAGCCCAACACTATCACCTTTGACCCCAGTCTTCCCACCTCTCATGCTGTGAGTGTTGTCAAAGATCCACATTTATTGCATTATGAGACAGAACAGAACCATTTGGTACTAATATTATCCCCTGGAAACAGTTCAGTGTTCAGAAACTTCTCAGTAGTTATGTATTTATCAAAAGAAAAGTGCATATAAGTTATGACATTTAAATGATCATTTATGATAAATGATCATAAAATTATGCATATATCTACCGTGTCATTTTACTTGTCCATTAAAATATATATTTAATTTTACTGCTATACATGTGTACATTTGAACTACTTCCACATCCTGGTATCTTGTTTTATCCACATGCATATATCTCATTCTTTAAGATCATCTATTTATTTTAAAAGCTGTGTTTGCAAGGCTCTTCATTTTTGTGGCCAAGCTTTTTCCCGAAAATTTAAGATTTTGTTTGTTTAAGAGTTTATTTATCTTAATAAGGCTGAAGATTTTCTCAACTGATGAAGGAAACATGTCATCGCTGGTTTCTTAACATGTTTGGAGGTTAAACTCATTGGATTTGGTCTCTGTTGGCAGTACTTGGGTTCAGACATGGAGGAGTTTCATGGCCGCACAGTCCACGATGATGACAGCTGTCAGACCATTCCTGTACTGCCACACACAGCTGTGATGTTGGTTCCAGGTCAGATGTTACCTCTGCAACTTTTCAGACCACAGGAGGTCAGCATGATGCGAAGCGTCATCCAGAGAGATCGTACTTTTGCTGTCCTTGCACACAGGTATATATCTGTGTCAAAGCTTCTGAATCCATACATTTAAAGAGATCAAAGAAATTGAAAGCACATAGTTAATTTCTTTTTGTTTTAAAGGTTTGCTAAAGGTCTGTATTTCACACAGTCTTTGTTTCACAAATAAACCTATTCTTTAATGTCTGAGGAAATTAAAGAGATTCATCTTTATTTGGCCTCTAAACGTATTTTTATCATGATCCATCTGTCTGTGACTCAAAGCATGTCAGTGCAGTCCTTCTTTAGGTTTGTATTTTACTTAATTTTGGGGGGCTGTTGTAGTTTACATGGCTAGAGTTGGCTTGCCACTGAAGGGTCAGCAGTTCGATTCCCCGGCCTGGCAAAGTTGTTCGCTGATGTGATCTTGAGCAAACCCCTTAGCACCCTCCATTTGCTCCCTGGGCACCTAATATGGCAAGACCACTGCTACTGGCATGTGTGTCTGATGCGTGAGCTAGTGGTGGGTTAAAGGTCAAGATCAAATTTCAGTGTGTGGTGCATGTTTACCTTTGTGATAAAATGATTACTGGCAAAATATAAATTCTATTCTATTATTCTACTGCATGTGACTACTTTTTTAATGACTTACTGCAAGTAGTTTGTTGGAATTGTACTTCAAAAATAAAATCACAACAGTCTAAATATAAAGAACAATATCTTTTTGGTACTTTTATCTGTGTGACTTTCCGCAGTACATGAACATTGCAGAAAACATTTCATAAATAATTTTAAAGTGAAATACAAGTCGAAGTGTGAATGTTCAGTGGCCTCACAATTCATTTCAGTTATAATCTCTGTATCATGACACATCTTTGAGTCATTAAATTTCGATATCTAGAGAAATTAATGTAGCAATGATCTCTGAATTTGAACCAAATACACAAAAGCTAGGTCCTTCTTTTTATGGTCTAATAAAAAGCCGATTCCATTTCCTTTATAGGAAATGAAGTATTTGAAATGTATGCTTCGTCTTTAATTATTATAGCATGTTTCTATTCCTGTTTCTGTAGTGATGCTGGTGAGCCAGAGGCAGAGTTTGGGACAACAGCTGAGATCTACGCGTTCCGAGAGGAGGTGGAATATGGCATTGAAACAGTTAAAGTGAAAGCTGTAGGAAGACAGAGGTTCAAAGTCCATGAGATAAGAACTCAAGCAGATGGGTACGTTGAAATTGAATTGGAAATGGTTATGCATTACATGATATTAGAGGCATGATAAACTGCAACTATGTGGCTGTGTTATCATGATTTACCACTAGTGGGCAGATTAAGCCTGTTACATGTGACTAAAATTAACTGAAGGCAACACATCAAATGTTATTTTTGTGTACTGCATATTTAAGTTTTGTATCAGTTTGATAATTTGAACTAAACCTTCTTTTTTAAGACATTGGTGGAACATTCCTCTTAATTCTATGAATGCTTACACTTGTTATCAGAAGACTCACATCCACACTAGTATGGCATATTTCTTGGTATCATTAAAGTAACATGATCTATTGTAAGTGCTGTCATATTCCCTTTATACCATTTTGAGTCTTTGCAGCCTCACACACTCAGGCACTCCCAAGTTGATGTCTGTTACATCACAGGGTAGAAGTTGGTGTCCATGGATGTATCTACAGAGAAAAGCTTGCCACTTAACTGTTGGAGTCATACTATAGATCATGCCTGATTATTTCCTCCATTACCCTGGAGATCATTGAGGTTTCTGGCCATAAAACTAAGTTTTCATGAAGACATATTTCCCTCGTTTTATAGTAGCTGTTATGTAATTTACAAATGAGATTAACATAATCCAGTTGACCTCCTGTTGTGACTCCGGCAATTATAGCAATTAAGATATAATTACTGAGATATAATCTTCTGTTATGTCCATATGAAGTAATATGTACTAGATATTAATGTTCACTTCATGTTTCTGCCTGTGAAATGGCACAGAAAGCAACATATTACAGACAAAACCTCACAGATGGTCTTTTTAAGTCGTGACAGTGACACATTCTGATGTGGTTATTTTGTACAGTTGTCTCCGAAGGTGTTTTTATTGCTTACGTGGAGTCTCTTTGCATGTGTACATCCAGAGATTTCACTGGCAGCACTTGAATTTACAAATATCCTGTCACACACTTGATAACATACAGCCAGCACACCATTTGTTTAATCTGTTATTCATCTGCACCTTTGTCTCATGTTGCTCCCTTTCCCTTCTTCCTTCTGTTTTTTTCAACAGTGGTGACAGCATCTTTCTTTGTGTCTCTCCTTAGGATCAGACAGGCTAAAGTACAGATTCTTCCAGAACGAATCCTCCCAGATCCCCTGTCTGCAGTGCAGCTGACGTCCCTGTCCAGACTCCCTGTGCAGCCCTTGTCTAAAGCCCCAACTCAGAGCTTCAAACAGGCTCAGTGCTGGTGGAATAACTATCAACAGGTCAGACAAATACACATTTGTAACACACATAATGAACTTAATTTACATACACAGAGTATTCAACTTTATGTTGTTAGGTTGCTTCCATGCTAATAAAAAATAATTACACCACACAAAATTTCTATTCATATGCCTGCATGTATATGCTGAATAAAAGCATCAAATGCACATACCCTCTTTCATTCTCTCAACCACTCTGAAAAAGTTTTCCAAAACCAACTAATATTTTAAGTGGTGAAATTGCATATTGCACATCTGCCTGTGACCTCACTGTGACCTCTGGTTGGCAATGAACATATGCAAGTCTTTTATGTAGAACTCATGTTTGCTGTGTCCATTCTTTATTATAAGGGGCCGTTAACTGTGGTCCAATTCTAAAAGTAGGAGTTGGGACAGTCTTAACCATATCTTAACCATTTTTAGATTATGTGATGTCTGTCATTCAGATTACTGAATATATATGTATAGATTTTATTCAGTAATATAAAGTGTGTATGTGTACATATACAGTATATATGTATGTGTGTGTAATCTCAGACACCTCTCACTTTAAACAATCCAGATGCAGAATCACATTGAGTGTGATAGAATTAAAGTCTGTTATACACATTTTTGTGCTATAACACACTAAGCCTTTATTCCATATAATAATCAGAATTAATGGCTAGATTTTGAAAGTTAACATACTCTTGAAAAAAGTGCAAAAGAATTGGAAAAGAATGTCTTCTGACACTTATTAGAAAAACAATATATAGAAATCTAGGCAGCCTTTTATAATGGTAGTTGTTATTTGGTTAATGCTGGATTTAGTTTGTGTTGAAAAAGAAAGAAAACATGGTGGACTCTGGTATCACACTAATGAAACATAATTGTGAATATGATGTTATTTTTCTATAAATAAACCACTTAAATCCATACAAATCTTACACACTGGGCCTGAAAACATTGCTGTATTTGCCATTATGATAAAAAGATTGGACTTATTCTTTCTAGAGGCCATTCAACTCTGGCTACTTGGTGTGTTTACAGCGGTGAAGAAAATAATTTTCTTCCTTGTTTGACAAGGTGCCAGAGGACCTGAATCCCCCCTGATGGGGTTTATGTTACACTAACAAACAGTTTATTGTACAACATTCCATCAATAATTTAATCACAGATATTAATTTACAATTTATTTGATTGATTTGTAATGTTCCCTGGAGTTCATAAACAGATGTGTATGCCCATAGTAACTGTCTGCACAGAAATAACAGATGATAGGATGTTATAATTGACTTATCAGAGTCACTTGCTCAATAAAGCTATCTAATAAATCTCTGTTTGTAGCTGTATAAATCTTGTGAAACTGCCATAAAGTGTAATAATTATTTATAGATGTAATTGACTAATTGGGTCACCTGTTATTCGTCTCAGAGGAAATTTCACTGTGCCAGTGTGACTCCATGGCCGTCGTGGGTCTATGCTCTTTATGACTCGGTGAGTGCTACTGCATTCTTCTTCCATGGAAACCTGCTATAAATAGAGTATTGAAGAAAACATAAACTTTGCTTTATCTGGTTCCTTTGTTTTACCTGCCAGGAGTCACTTATGAACAGAGTAAAGAAACAACTTCACGAATGGGATGAGAACCTGAAGGAAGATTCTCTCCCGACAAATGCCGTAGGTCAGCTTCTGTTGGGTTTACTTCAGATGGATTGCAGATGTGTACCCACATCCACTTGTGCAACTTTTGTTTGTGTTATTTCTGTGTTTGGTCCTTTCATCGCCCTCTCCTTCCTCTCTGCCTGCTTTGTGTCAGACTTCTCCTACAGAGTGGCAGCCTGTCTGCCCATAGACGATGCTCTGCGGCTCCAGCTGCTGAAGATCGGCAGCGCCATTCAGAGACTCCGATGTGAGCTCGACATCATGGACCGGGTAAGAGATAGATAGCAGATGTGGTTCTATGACGAGATTTCATATCAGTTTGCAATACAAGTAGAGATAGTTTTATAATTTTCCCACTGATGGTTCATGTCGTCTCTGTCAGCCGGAAATCTCTGATGTCCAAAATGGTTGTTTTTTAGGAAAATGGAAAAACAATGTATTTTATAAATTAATGAATGGAGTTTTGATATGTAGCCACAAGTAGTTTTTAACACTTAAATATTTCTAAAACCACTGGACCAACATAAAACCTGACCAGTAGAATTATTTTAGGACAAAAAAGACTAAAAATGGACTTATAAGGTTTCCACCTGACAGCGACAGTATGTTATCATGTAGTACCCATCCATTGTTCATCATTAAATATCACAAAGAGTGTGTTTGAATGAATGAAAAAAACTTTCTTTTAAAGCAAATCATACAGATCATACAGATCAAAAATGTAATAAAAACAAACAGGTGGTTTAGTAGCTATGAATATCTAAATATGAAACAAAAACAAGCATCGTATAATTTTTATATATATTGTATTTGTATGGATGCAGAGGTAGTGCTGGGCAGTAAATTTGTATGAGTATTGTTTGAGATTCTGGCCAATTCATAGTATCATCCAAAATGTATTACTCTTTTTTTTGTCTGAGGATAATTTAATTATATAACTGTCCAGAGTATAAAGTGTTTGAATAACTGGATTTAATTGGCCACGCAAGATCAATCAATACATATTGCAGAATAATTACTTTCCAACATTGTAATTTAAGTGGTTGTTGTAGATGGTTAAACCCCAGGGGTTTTTAGAGGGGTGAGAGGTTAAATATGTCATTGACAGCTTTTTTCTATAGTATACAACTTTACTGGTCTTCTATGTGGTTTGATACATTTGCAGTAAAACATCACACATAATGTCCATATTTTGGCCTCACTTTTCAGTAACACAGATCAACACATGTATGTAAGCTAAAGATGAACTCATTTAGATATATCAACTCATATATATTTATATTAAATTAATTTGGACAGCTTTACTGCATGATGACTCTGTCTATGTGAAAGTTGGGCAGTTACTTCACCCTCATTTTTGTCGTGAGCTGTTTTAACATCACTCCATTTTTAAAGTAAAATGTTGACTGTCTCTCATGAAATCGTTTCCATTAATAGGGTCAAGGTATGAAAGCATAAATTCTTGTCCGATAGGATTAAACTGCTTGAAAAATTAACAAACGGCTGAACGGCGTAGTTTTTTATTTTTAATTTGGGTTGAAGGAAACCAGAAACAAAACAACAGATTTGAAAATAGTGGTTCTTAAATGTGTTTATGAACATTTTGTGGTTTTACTGTAATTATTTCATCCATAAATAAGGACTGTCATGTGACCCGGAATTAAAAGTGTTAGAATAAAAGCCATAGATAGATAGATGTGCTGCTATTTAAATCATGTTACAGTGTGAAAAAATGAACTTCATGGGGAATTAAAACATGTTTTTATCATCCAGTATTTATCCAGTTTCTGCTCTGTTATTCCCAGAGCAGGAACTAGTTGGATATTTGATTGATACATATTTATATTTTTCTGTGTAAATGATGGAATCAGTATTCTACATCATGTTGTCATATCTACACTATGCACAGTAATAAACTTTTTGACCCGTCTAATGGGAGAGGCGGGGTTGAGGTGTGTCGGTTCAGAAGGGGCAGTTTGTACTTGGAGATTGAGGAAGGTGTTGAAGTATTTATCACAGCTCTTGTCTTCCTCACCCCCAGACTAACACTGACATTATATAACATAAACAGAACCAAACAGTCTGGTCTTTGTCTTCCTGTCTGTGTACTCATTGAGGTTTTATTTAAACCACACTCGCAGCACAACTCTAGAGAACAGAGTCAGTCTGCTCCTGGCTCAAATACATTTCAACTCATTAGATGGATTGCTACACATTTACATCCTCCTTCCATCGAACTGAAAAATGT
Source organism: Siphamia tubifer (assembly GCA_020466265.1). NCBI lineage: Eukaryota > Metazoa > Chordata > Actinopteri > Kurtiformes > Apogonidae > Siphamia > Siphamia tubifer. Next base: position 33,855,358 of record CM035787.1, on the reverse strand, counting down.
AACAGATTATCTGATTATGAAGTCGAAATGAAGCCTCAAACCTGTCCACTGTTACCAGACTGAGCAGTACACGTATCTTAATCATTTATGCTTAAGATACGTTCATGTTATACAAACAGTAAGCTAAAGATGAACACATTTTTAGTCTAGATTTAACAACAAGTGCCTTTCAATATAGATATTTTAGTTTTAAAGGGTTAAATGTAGTACTGATATTCCAAACTCCCACAGTACAGGGGACAGGGTCACATCTCAGAACACACCAGAAAAACAGTGATATGTATCCACAGGCTGTATCACTCAGTGAATTATGTATAAAGTTCATTGGCACACATTGAGGTAGCATCACGTTTTCTTCATCAAACTAAGATAAAGTCAAAATAACACTGTCTTGTAAACTGCGTCTGCAGAAATTGGCAGCCTTGCTTCTGTCAGTCTGCCCCAGGGTAACTGTGGCTACAAATGTAGTTTACCACCAGAGGGAGAATGTGACAGAAGTGTATAATGTAAAGCATTTTGGGTGCCTTGAAAAGCACTATAGAAATCTAATCCATTACTGTATAGCCCATTTTAAAGAGTTTTTGAAAGTGTTTGCAAGTTTCAAGCTAAAATAAAAAGTTCACACACATATGTTACCTTGCTTTTTAAAATAAAACTGATGCTACAGATGTCTTGTTACTCCACCAAGAAATGGTGGAGTTATGTTTTTACCAGTGTTTATCTGTTTGTATGTTTGTCTGTGTGCAAATTAACTCAAAAAGTTATGGACGGATTTGGCTGAAAATTTCAGGAAATGCTGATATAGGAACAAATGATTAGATTTTGGTGGTGATCAGTGGGGGTGTGTGATTCATAGCAAAACAACTCAAACGGTTATGGATGGATTTGGCTGAAAAGTTCAGGGAATGTTGATTGGAATGTTGTACAAGGAACAAGGGATAAAACGTTTGGCGGTGATCAGTGGAGGGCGGCACACGTGTGTTTTTCGGGATGGGGGGACTTGTCTGCCTTGGCGGAGTCTGCACGCTCTGAGTGTTTTTCTAGTTAATTTATTGTTTATTATCTGATTTTCTGATATTTCCCTCTTGTATGATTAACCAGAGTAATCCTTTCTCAGAAGAGTCTTTAGAATCACACTGCCCAGATGCTCTTGTGCAAGAATAAAGGATGGTTATTATTATATGTAATCATTTGGATATTTTTAGGTAGAACATTTGGCATTGACTATTCTATGTTTTTCTAACTGATCTTTCCTCAGTGCACCTCACTGTGCTGCAAGCAGTGCCAGGACACAGAGATCACCACAAAAAATGAGATCTTCAGGTGAGAACATGGTTTTTGGTTTCACTACCCCTACACTTTTTTTTACTCTTCTTTTCTTCTTGTCACTCATTTTATTTTATTTTTTCATTACTTTAAAAAACATTCTGGACATTATTTTATTTGTACTGTAAAATCATGTATTTTTTTTCTTTTTTAGGGTTATGGGTGGATGGATGGATTGTCATATGAACATTAAATAACATTTCTCATGTGTTGAATGAAACTTGAAGCCATATTAATTGAAACACAGTGATGCCCAGAAATTAAATGATAAATAAATGCTTGGAAACTAGAAAAACACTCTGAAATCGCAGACCTCTGCCAGTATTATATATAGAGTTACAACCATTTATGTCAAAACCAGCCCCATCCCCCAATGGTAAAGAAACCTGAAAAAATCTTGGATCCAGACGGTGATCCGCATCACCCCCAAAATCTACTTGGTTTTTGATTTCATCATTCCAGATATTCTGTGAAAATTTGGTTGAAATCTGTCGATAATTCTTAAGACCTGTGAGAAGTTTTGAGTCAAAGTTAACGTCTTTGAATGGATTCAGTTTGATGATTCCTGCAGTAACTTTCATATGATCTGACCCATTAGATGGTGTGTTAAATGCAGAAGCAGAGCTCACTAAATACTTCTCATGTAAACAATAATTAGTGTTTTTAATGCTTGTTGCATAATTACCATGTATTTGAGTTCTTACAAAACATTAGACCTGGTTGTGACTGGGCTGTAGCGACCACTGACACTGATAAAACTTGTGTGCACCTTACATTTGTAAAAAGTCCAACACATTCTCTTAAACAAAAGGCCTGAAAAGCTACACTTTGCTGAAATAATTTAAGCAAAATGTGGTGGTAACAGAGAATATCAAACCTCTGCTAACCCTCTGCCCTGACAAAAAAAAACCAGATCATGTAATGTAAAAAAAACATTAACATTTTTGGTTGTATGGACGGTCGACACAACTTTAAGATAAAACACAATTCAGGTTTTTAGTCAAAATGATATGTGTTTTATGCGATGAAACAAATAAACAGCAATAGTAATAGTGAAATTATTTCAATAGTTCCATTAAATAAACTAAAGAAGCTTAAGCTAAAAAAAAATTGCCTGTTTGAGAAATGTAATTAATTTATTTAAATTTTTGACACTGATGTTAAATTTAGCTTGATCTGTCTTTACATAACTCAGAGCTACCTTTTGTATTTGTGTTGAACTTCATAGCCGTAATTACAGATGTGTCAAAATGGGGTCTATGTAACTGTCTGGAGGTTGCATAAAAGTCAGATCTTGTATAATGAACATAAGTGGCCATACGCGACACTTTGGTCTCATCTGTGCTCACAGACCCACAGACACACTCACACACAGACACACTCACACACTATTATGTAATGTAATTTTGCAGCTGTCTGTGATGTGTGATGGTTAATATGTTTTTCCAAGAGGGACACATAAAAACTCCTACAATGATGAAATTGTCCAGATCCTCTCAATGCATTTATAAATAAAAAAAAAACAAACAAAACAGAATGTTTTTCCCGTAGAATGACCAGTTAATTTTAGGGTTAGGGTTGTGGATGAGTAATGGTTGTTGAAGGTTTTTTCTATAATTAGACAAAAGTTTTAAAGCACACATCCTCTGACCAACAAAAACTGTCTGAGGCTACTGTGTTTTCAATCCCAAAAAAACAGAAGCAGACTAAAGACAAACCTTGCTTGAGAAACACAAATGAACCTTTTGGTATTTAACATAAATTGCAATTTATGTTAAATAGCAAAAGGTACATGTGTGTGGGGGGGGTATTTTCAACCATTTTGTGGATCCAGTTTTCAAGCATTTCAAACCATGGGGAACTGGAAAAAAATATCACTATGTGTTGCTGTCTTTGTGATCATATTTAACATTTCAGACATATTTCCCCAAGCTCAGTATGCACAAACTCATCAATTTAGTTGGGTGGTGAATGCTACAATGCCTAAACCTCTCAATTTCAGTAAATTATTAATACATTTCCATTGTTGTTTAAAAAAAATATTAGTTTTTTTTAAGTGAAGTATGGTGGAATATAGTTTTTATACTGTAAGCCACATGCCCTAGCCTCAGATGAATATAAAAGTTTTTAAACTCATCCAGGATTTTTCTTGCTAGCATCGGGGGTTTGGGTTCCTCTGGGCTGCTCTTCACCTTTGTAGACTTGCAGTGAGCTGAACCTGCATTTGACTGAATTATGACCTTGATTTTTGCTTTTACAGCACTTGCAGCATTCACAGCAGTGTTTATATCATGATACAGTGCTCCCTGTATTTAACACGTATAAGGTTAGATTTTACTTTTAGAAAATATACACTTGATGACAAACTAGGCAGATTTCATAGTATTTGGAGCTTATTTATGTAAACTGTTTAAGGGACAGAGATGTGGAGATTAGATTAGGTAGCAGGAAGGTTTTTGCCGCACTAGTATCAGCATTCATCTATGTAACCTTTGTCCATGAATGTTTAGTAGTGTTTTTGTGATGTATTTCTAAGTATATACAGTATCTCCTCTGATTTTATATTGTACACTGTATGTATGTTTATTCTTTAATAATTTGTGAATGCAAATTTGCCTTAAAAATAATACAGATACAGCGGAACTTTAGTGATCCTTAATCACCTCAATAAAAAGAAAGAAACGTAAACAATAATCTGTAATCATTAGTTTGTGAATCATCAGACTGACATGTTGGAGACTGATGAAGGATCTTTTAAACCTTCATCCTGCATCTTGATGATGATGGTCATCCACTGTGGCAGCTTTTCTGGTTTGTCAGACTGAAATGAAGATGATGATAATCTTTCCAATATGCTCTTCACTATATTCAGGATCGAACTCTTGCATTGTTTTTTTGATTATGTACTTAACTCTTAAGATTTACTAATTTAGCTATATATGTACTTTTTAAAGACATTTCTTGCATGTATTGTAAAATTTTACCTGATTTTTTTTGTCATTTGTTGAAAACTCATTATATATACATTTGTATACATTTTTTTTTTAAAAAGAACCTTGTTTAGATGAGTTTTTCTGGACAGTGTTACCATGCAGGCAGCCTCTGGAATGATCGTATTATTTACAAGAAAGATATCTTGTTGAAATATTTACTGGAGGCAGGACCACTATTCAAGACATCTCACCGTCTGTCTTTTCTCTCACTGCAGTTTGTCTTTGTATGGCCCCATGGCAGCATACGTCAATCCCCACGGATACGTTCATGAAACCTTGACAGTCTACAAAGCCAACAACCTCAACCTGGTCAGCAGGCCATCCACACTGCACAGCTGGTTTCCAGGGTAAGTGATGCTCATGGCATGTAACTCCCTGCCTGAAAATAGGTAATAATAACCTCACACATACATGTATCTGACATCTTGCTGTCCTTTTCAATTTCATGGATGCGCATCAGTAGGACATACTTAAATGCCATGTTTGGGTCACTAGTGATGCTGCTGAGAGTCTCGAATCAAAGCTGTCCTGCAATGTGTTCTGACCAGTAATGTAATTTTTAATTCACTTTTATCAAAGTGCCGTCTCTCCCTCTTATGCCAGAGGTTGGGAACCCCACACTCATGTAGAGAGTACCCGGAGAGACGCCTCCACTGGGCTCTTACTCAAATAAAATAATAGTTTCCTGACTCAGAATGCATTTGTACAAATATAACCCATTGAAAATACTGACATATTCTTGTTTAATACATGTTTTCAAATAACTAACTGTAAGTGGGGAAAAAAATAAAATAATAAACTTCAAATATGGCAAATATGATATTATGGTTGGGAACAGTGGAGGTGCTGGTCTATCGATATAAAATAAATGAATAAATGCAGTGGAAATGGATTCAAAGTCAACATTGTTTGATTTAATGTAAGAAAAAGAAATATAAGAGACATATTAGGTCAGAAACAACAACAAAATAATGAACCAACACTTAATATTCACAGAATACATGAATGGAAATTCAGTATTGTCTAAAAATATGGTTCAAAGCCATGACTCATTTTGTTGGAAACTGTCAACATCACCAATTTTTTGGAATAAATTAAAAGTTGATGTTAGGCTGAAATGGGTATAGATAGGATTAAAAAAAAAACATTTATTGTCGATTCTGCTTGTCACCCTCCTTCTTTGTCGATTCCAGACCAGTTTTCATAATCATTCGCTCTGCTAAGGAACAGTGGAGGCTGTGTTTTCATCAGGGTGCGTCTCTTTGACTGTTAGCAAGATGACTCAAAAATGTATGGATGGAACAAAATTATTACATTTTCACAGTTATCCAGGGGGGTGGGTCTGTGCTCTCCAAATGCTTTTTTAGTTGTACCGGTTTTATCTCTGAGCAAAGTGTACTAATATGTGTGTGAGATGAACTGTTTAATTCACATATGCAAATGCAAAATGTAACTGCTAGCACTGATAAAAGGTCTTGTCAAGCTCAGGGCCATACGACACGTCTCTCATCGCACCTTTACATTTTTCTCTCAGTTACGCTTGGACAATCGCTCAGTGTCGAACCTGCGGATCTCACATGGGTTGGAAGTTCACAGCCACCAAGAAGGACTTGTCTCCGCCTCGTTTCTGGGGTCTGACTCGTTCTGCCATGCTGCCCCGTATCCCCCAGGGTGAAGGTGAAGGCGAGGAGGCGAGGGAAGGCTCACGCCTCTTCTGCCTGTGATGTTGGACTATTCTCACGCAGTCATTTAAAAACCCTGCAAACCCCCAAGCCTGGATCTTCAGTGAGTTTGTGCTGTGATTACATTTAGTAATCAATGCATTGCACATCACCCGTCACCCCCCCCGGCAGTGAATCCATCATATTAGTGAAAAGGTCAGTGGGTATTTAAATGGCAATCTAACAGCAAAGTAAAAAGGATACAGGTAGTGATTTCTTAAGGGCTTGTTAAAAGTTGAGGACGACGTGGATGTGACAAGAAAGAAGTACTAGAATTTTTGGCACGTAGTCGTCCTAGCATGCAGCTCCCTAATCTGCGCCCCTGTTCAGCTGTTGTTCTCATGGTCACTGCAAATACTCACAAAACACAAAGTAATGCTTAATGCACAGTGCTGTTCTCCCTTGACTCCTTTCCTTCATATGATGGGGAATGTGACTGAATGCAGATGAGAGTCTGAATGAGAATCGCACTGATGTTTGTGTAGATCTTTTATGATGGGGGGGTTATTTTGGACCTCGGAATTAAATTCGATGTACGTTTTTTATGAAAGACGATGGGAAGTGAAAACAAAATGCTAAGCCGTGCGTGGAGATCACAATCATCATTACACCAGTTTTTGTGCAGTAAACAAAATTACAATAAGTATGGATAATAAATATCATATAAACAGTTTTTGGTCAGGTGATGAGTTTCAGCATTTACAAGCTTCATCTATAGAAGTTTGAGAAAATAAAATATGTCTTCGTGCCTAAAGGCATTTTTTCCCTCTTTTTTTTCTTAAAGGTCAAGAGGGTGGGTTAGGAGAGCTTTACCATCTTTGTTTCAGTTATGTAGTGTGTTAACATGGTGTGCCTACACTCCAGCTCAGTGTCTTTAAGAGGATTGAAATGTCAATGGATGAAAGATTATCAGGGTTTATTTCAGTCTTTCAGTTTTTCATAGGTTTCAGGATTTTAATTCTTGTGATTTTTGTTGCAAGGAGCTGGTTCACATTTGTGTAAATGTAACTATAAATAAGACACAGTTATGGAATTTGTTATGTAATGTAACTGTTGATCTACAGATTATAGAATCTGACTCTTATTCATGTCTGAATCATCAAAAAAAGTCAGCAATCAGGTAGTTTCTTCAAGTGGGAAAATTTTCACTTAAAATATTCTCATGGATTATCATTGAGGCCAAGGCATAATGTCACATGGGTTACACAGTTATCTCTGTCATATTATTATCTTAAATGTGAGCTCTCTCAGATGTTTGTTCAGATTACTTAGTTTTTTTGTCTCACAACATATCACATCATATTATTTCATCAAGTTGAACCAGTCCAGTTACGTTTCCAGCCCAAGAATAATTCATCAGATCTCTCAGATCCTGCTCTACAACCTTTTGATCCTTTTCTTTGTAACGGCAGTTTCATCATTTGCCAGATTTCCACCCTTTCATGTAATCGTAATAAAATTAAGGATACATTACCAAAAAAAATGAATGATGTGACTCCAGAGAAGGCTTTTGCTTTTTTTTTTTCTTTCATGTAATTTTTTGAAACACAGAAAAATAAACATGTTATTGCTTTCCCCCGATGTCACCTGTTTTTGTCACCAGCCTGTTGCATAAGAGTTGGACATCATACCTTTATGTGCTCAGCGTGCGGCATAAATTTGTTAATAGAGCACGTGTTGAGATGGTGAACTGTCAAGGTGATGTCTTCATTAATCTTCACATCCACAGGTTGACTGTTTGTGTACGTTCATGTGTCTGCATATAAACTCCCTTAATGACTTTTCCAAAGTATTAATCGAGTGCAGATACATGTGAACAGGGTTCATTTATATGCAAACACAGTGTGAGTCTAATGAGCCTTTGCAGATGGAAAAGACCATGTGAGGAAAAGCATTACAGTGAGCTTTGCATCTGACAACTGAGAATATGAACGTGAGGAGATGTCCTAACAGAGACATAAAGAAGTGAATATGATGTCATCCTTGACTGTGACTTAAGTACTGATTTGCTGATTTTCTTTTATTTCTTGAAAAATTATTAATATTACATGAACAAAAATAGGAAACAGAAAAATCTGTAATTAGATGAGATGGAAGGAAATGCTTTGTTGATGATTGACTGAAATCTTATTATAACTTAACTACTGAACCAACAGCGTCATTTTTTTCTGTATCTATAATCCAAATAGACTGCTTTTTTAAATTTTAGATATTTGCTATTATCTTCTTTTCAGGAAATAAGGGAAATGACTGAGTTGAACTGAGTGAGCTGTTAGGTACCTTTCATATAATTCAAAGAGAGAAAAGGACATAGAGAAGTGAAGAATTATTATTGCAAAAGTATCACAAAAACTTAAACAGCTCTGAATTTTAATGAACTTGAGAGTCCATGCATTTGTTCATTCATATACATAACCCATCAGTAAATGTTTACGATGTTAAGAGACTACTTCAGTTGTTAAAACCTCAGTTTAATTTATATCTGATGTTTGAAGCAGTAGTCAAGGTCTGTTTACTCTTAATCTCATATTATTTACACCTTTTAATGAGGAAAAAACTATGAATAATGCTAAGTTAATACAGTTATTTATGTTTGAAACCTCACCTGCTGATAAACACAAAATGATGCAGTGAGTAGAATTTGAGTGATTTTCACAAGTTGTCTTTTTAATGTGACTTGGGTCTATGTAAGTGATGCAAGTGCATATCATTGTTTATTATTTCCAGTTGAAACCAGTGTGAACCTTGTAAAGGGAATATGAAATTAGCAGGATGTAATTACTTGGGGTTATGTAAGTTCCTCATTTTCATTTCTCTTGATGTCCCGAAATAATACAGTGCTATTCATCAATTTTTCCTCCAGCAGTCAGAGTTTTACATGTTTTTCAGAAGAGTAAAATAGCCCATCTATGTATTTCTAATGACTGTTAATGAAGCTGGGTTGTAAATATTTAGTGAAAGCCCTGATTCAATTGAAATAGCTATTTTAAAATAAGATGAAATGTTTAATAATCTCTTTGGGGAAATCAAGTTATTGTGGCAGCATTCACAAAGGAAAAGATAATCTCTGAAGACTGGTTTAATCAAGAAAAGTACTGACTTTTAAAGATAAAATGACTGCAGGGAATTAAACTGGCTTAACCTCCTGACACCCACAAAAGTGAAAATTTTAGCTTTTTTACATTAAACAATTATCTTGATTGGAAAATGCGCAATGGGATGTTTTGGGTTTTTTTTTCAAATGCACTAAAAAAAAATAAATGTATTTATTTAGAATTATTTTTTCAATGGAATGTCATTTACTCAGAATTTCAAAGTAAAACTGTGAAGTTTTTGTCTCCTACAGAGGACAAAATTGCATTACTAGGTCTCAGGAGGAGATGGTTCCTGAGTGTAATGTTTACTTCACAATATAATTATATGAATTACATCAGCATTTATGGTTATGTAGTCTGATGACCGCTGTAACTATTAATCGCCTGACAGGACCTGAGGTTGTTTGACCAAGACAAGAGTAAATAGTAACTGTGGACAACAGAAATCTTCAGCCAGCAACAATTCAACATACTTAAATATGCAACTTAGATTGAAACTTTTCTATCAAAACTGAAATTGTGGATATAATTGGATCATTCTACTGACAGTATGTTTTTGTTACAATAAAGGTACTGCAATGATGAAAAGAAGAACACTGTAGCACCAAAAACAAGTGACATAAGTGCATTAATGATATCAAGGTATGAACATTTACAGATGAAACAGAGACGACAGCCGCTGCCATAGTGACATAACAAAAACCTTAGTAACTCTTGGCCTCCTTTGTTGAAGATAGTTAGGCTATACTGTCATACATAAAATTATTCTCAAGAGTAATTTTCCCCTGCAAAGTCCAGGTCAGTGTCTTTTATTATTTTGTTAAAAGCTTTTTTTCCCTTGGTCTTATTCAGCACTGTGCATGTCCCCAGTTACCAAGGCATCCACCTGCAATGTGGCTCAACCAAAAATAATTGGGCCACATTCCCTGCATGTTTACTCTATGTATAATTCAGGCCATGTTAGTTTTGGGTATGCAGCTCCCGCACTAAAAAAAAAGGTGTGATTCATGCACAAACCATTTACTATTTACTACACATTTAGAATCAAATAAGGTGTAAATATTTCTATATGTAATAGTGAAGTAAATGAAAAACATATGGATTCCCTTTGACAATGTGACTATTCTTCACAAGACCTAAACAGGTAGGACACATTAATCAAAGAAAACGTACTGCAAGTTGAGCAATTAATTTATTTCACAACAAATTCAGTAGCAACATATGACAATATTTTGTAAATGCAGTTCATCAAAGGAAGATAACATCACAGAACATTCACAGAAGCCAAAGAAGTTTCACAAATTTTACATTCAACCATATTTGTAAAGACTTTCTGAAGGCAAACATATTTGCATTTTTCATAGTTTTATCCTGATATTCCCATATGTGTCCAAAATTCAACAAGTTCTTTTAGAAATATTTCACACCAGAACATGGCAGACAGGACTGTATCATGAGTTATTACCCTGCAGTAAAGCAATTGCTATTTCACTCACCAACTCTGTCAATGCTCTAAATATCGGTACATTTGATTTCTTAGGTTGTTTTCCCTGTGTAAACTTTAACTAAAATTTGCACAACTTGATCTGACCCTTATGTTTCAGTGTTCCTAAAATACACACCCAGCTTCTATTAAGTAATAACAAGGGGTATTTTACTCTATGTGCCATTAAGATACTTCCCTCATAATGTGATGATATAACCCATCTACACTTTGTCATCCGTTAACGTGCAACATTAACATATGTCAGATGGCACATTTTTTAATATGTCACAGACAACGTTGGACATGTTTTTATTTTCTCTTAGTATTTTCTGTTCAGATTCACAGTCCAAATCAGACAAGGCTCAGATGCACCTACTGCTTTTTCTTACGGACTCTTCAAGTTCCTACACTCGTGCGTCGTCCTCATTTAGACACAGATGAATTTTTGAAGCTTATGTACAAGGTACTGATCAGTGTCAGCTCTTCTTGCCCTGAATCTTTAACATCAGGTTGTCGTTGGCACAGGAATGTCGCCAGTCTTTTAGGGAATTGACCACTGAATGCAAGGTAAATGCAGGGGTTTGCGCAGCTGTTCAGACTGGCAAGAAGCATCAGGATGGTAAAGGTCGCAGCTGAAATAAGAGGAGAAGCGAAATTTACAAAGAAGTGTATTTTTCCAATTATTGACACTAAGTGGCTGTACACACAGAGAAATGGGAGTACAACTCTGTACCTAAGTTTGTCGCACTGGCAGTACCTTTTTGCAGAATAATTGTGTCCTCATTTTTTGATTAAAAGGTACAATATGGTGATCTGTGGGGTACAAAATTGTACGTCCAGGTATAAAACTAATTTTTCCCCAGATGAAAAAGGGTACCAAAAAGTTCCTTTGTATCATATTGTACTTTAGAAGGTACAAACATGTTCTTCAATAAAAAGGTACTGCCGGTGCGACAACTTTAGTACTCCCATTTCTTTGTGTGTAGTTTTATGTGTAATACGAAAAGACTACTACTATAGTATAAAAACAAGGAGAATTTCAGGGAAATCAGTTGAACTTAAAATGCAACATCAGTACTGACTAATACTTACTTTCTTTTGGCGCATTTAAGTCCCAGGCGGACCACAGCTGGACCGTGAAGAAGGGAGCCCAGCAGATGATATAAGCCAGAACTATGACCACCGTCATCTTCAGTGTCTTCACCCTGGCCTTGGACATGCCAGCCACCCCACTGGCTCTTGATGGGAGGGGGGTAGACGCGCCCTGCTGCTGAGCCTTTTGGTACAAGTTGATCTGGATGGCTCGACAGATGCGCACTTGGCAAATTAAAACAGTGATTACAGGACAAATAAAAATGACCAGTGTGGTCCAGGTGATGTAGGTCTGCAGTCCCCAGGGCTGAACAAATGTCGCCCAACAGTCAAACACACCTGGTGCAACTTCTACCTGTGAGAAAATAAAAACCTGAGGCAGACTTCCCAGCAAAGAAACACCCCAAGCGATGCACACGGGGATGTTGATTCGTGTGCGCGTCCGTTGGAACTTCACCATCGGGTTGCACACAGCTTGGTAACGATCGACTGTCATCACCACGATCATGTAAGTCGAGGAAAACATGCCCAGAACCTGCAAATACTTCACCAGGCGGCAGATCAGGTCTGGTCCGATGAACCTGTCTGTGATGTCCCACATGAACTGGGGGCACACCTGAAAGAAGGCGACCACCAGATCCGCCACGCACAGGTGGAAGACGAAGACGCGCATCCTGGTCATCTGTTTGCGCTGTCTCCAGAGGACGCACAGCAGAGCGCTGTTGAGGATGGCAGCGCTGACGAAGATAACTCCAAGCAGTGCGATTTCCACTTTTGCCAGACTCTCATCTCTCGCCACGTCCTCCACATCCATAAAGTCACTGTTATTAAGAGGGAGCATATTGCTCAGGGGTTTTAACTTCCGATAGCTGCGGTGGAAAATTACTAAATGTCTTGTACAATTATATAAAATCTTCTTAAAACATATAAAGTTCCGTTGTGAACTATTAGATTTACTGATGACCTAAATACTATCGATCAGGGAAGGAAAAATAAATTAGGCCTAAACAAAATATATTTGCCTTCCTTCAAACAAATATTTACATACATATGAAAAAATATATATTGTCCAAGGGTGACTGGAAGTTAGTCGGTTTGAGTCATCTCTACTCTTGCTGTGGAAAGCTTTGTCGCGGCTTTTTATGAGTCTGAAGGTGGGTGGAGCCTCTATTCATTCTGCTCTGTGATTACTAATATTCATTAGCCTATTACGCACAGTCGGAAAGTAATAAATGGGCTATTTACGTTTAACATAAGATATATCAATATAGATTTCAGAAATGTTATCTCAAATTGATTCCACATTTTTGAAGAACTACATAAAATCCATGTTCTTATGTATTAGTTGACGGTTTAAAAATATATAGGCTATATAATATTCTACAATAATACAAATGAAATGTGTCTTCGGCAGTAATGTGTTTTACGTTTTCAAGTAGACCTACATTGTCTAATAATACTTGTCTACTCCTGAGTGTTCCTAAACTGATATTTGTATTTTCAAAACGACGTCTTCCTCCGCAGACTCAATGTCTTATACAGAAAGACGACTATCTATCTACTCTATCTACCTACCTACACACACACACACACACACACACACACACACACACACACACACACATATACATATGTATATATATATATATATATATATATATATATATATATATATATATATATATATATATATATATATATATATATATATATAATGACCAAAGTGCGTCACAATGAAATCAAGACAATCAAAATTAAAACTGTTCATAAGGACAATACAACTAAAGTGCATTTAAATAACGTATCACAAGGTATATATCACGTATATATAGGTGTGTGTATATATATATATATATATAATATATATATATATTATATATATATATATATATATATATATATATATATATATATATATATATATATATATATATATATATATATATAATCACTTTCGGTGTATCCCCTGTGAATTTGACACGTGATTATTTTGGCCAATCACAATCAAGTATACACTGATGTCATGTCGCTTCCACCCGGAAGTATTTTGTAAACAAAATAGGAGAAAGAGCTGAGAAAGTCTGAAGTAGAGACCCTCGCTTTAGAATAATAACTACAAACTGCAGATTTAAAAACGATTTCATCATAATTACACTACCCCCCCCCCCGATAGCTTAAACCTACTGCCAGGTTTAAGTTATCTTGCTAAGATAGCTGCTAGCTGACGTTACCGGAGTGGTTAATTCCACTGTGCTAACAGTTAGCCTGGTTTAGCCCCAGGTTAGAGATGCCTCAGGGCGGAGACCAGGCCGTCTCCTTGGTTCGCTCCCATAACAGTGAAATACCAGTTCATGCTGTATTTTGTAATCGCAGCTCCCGAGTGGTACGGCCACTATGGATAGATTTCAGCGGTGAACTTCAGCCCTACCCGGATATACAGCCTGGGACAGGACGGAGAATGCACACCTTTGTTGGTAAACTTCTCCAAGAACTTTACATCCCAGTAGTTTGGAAATAACAATGTTACAGTTTTAAATGTTTAAACATCGTGCACTGAACAACACGGACATGCATAACTCGTGAGTTCATCTGGCGACAAATCCCCGTATATCAGAGGGAAGTACGGTTTGTGTTGCATGTGATTTAAATAAAGTGTATATGTGAATTTCCCAGGTCACCCCTGGATCTTCAGAGATGCAGGAACTGATGAACCAATGAGGGTGAACTGCAAAGAGCTGTTTCTCCCTAAACCAGCGGAACACGGGCACACTACAATTGCTAATATCACTTTACCAGGTAAATTTAAGATGTCATTTTATGCTGAGACCATTGACAGTTTACTTACATGTATACCCCCTCTGGTGCTTACATTTAAATTATGTTTGGCCAAAGTTTCATACATTAAAGCAGATGTAAGCAGTTTTAATCAACTTTCATTCCTATCTTGATTAACAAAGTGTTTTATTGCACTAACTTCTTGGTTTGTTCGCCTAATAAAAGTTCAGAGACTCGTCAATGACATAGCTACATTTCCATTAATAGTTACACATATTGATGTTTTTCTATTAGAAACAATTTCCTCCCCCTAGTTGATCTTAGGAATCAAAGCCAATGGGACAACTGTATTGAATATTATATTTATCATTATACTTGGAACATCAGACACCACATATGTTTTAAACAAAGTGCACCAGCAGTTTTTCTCCCATGGTTGTGATATGATGAAAAGGAATATTCTTATTTTAATTTCTCTCTGAAGGAATTAGCTGATACCATTCATCTTTATAAAAAAAGAAAGAAAAAGGATCCTAAATAAAGAGTTACAATATCATAAGAATTAGTCATACGTGGTTTCTGACCTAAAGAATAACCCTTAGATGACTCACTGAAATAGGAGAAATAACTTCCTCTACTCTTTTCTTTATATTTGACAAAATATTTGTTTGATTTATACAGTGTACAGCCTCAAGGATCGTGCTCTTCAGGTGATTCGGTGTTTGGTAAAACCAGAAGACTACAGGAGGTTAGAAATAGCATGGTGTCTCCATGAAGAGCTGGAAGACAAGCCCAGTGCTTTGAAAGACCTACGTCGCATAAACCAGAGAGTAGAGCAGTACCTGCAAGATGCATCTGGGGATGAGACATGAAACTCAGAAGTGTGGAAGATGATTTTGAACAGTGATATAGGACACTTTTATAAAGCAGGGGGAGTAAGAATTAATTAACCATAAGATACAACATCTGGGTCAATTTCTTGAAGAAATCAGCAGCTCTTGCAAAGACTCCAGAAACCTGCTATTTATCACTTTCTCTTGCTGTTGCCTTCCTTAGCACAACAATGCTCAATGTTGCATTTATCTGTTAGTAACAGGAAAAAAAAAATGTAATTCAAAGATTGGTCCAAAAATTATACTTTAAGTTCTGGATGCTTATCATGTAGCCAGGCCTCATTGTATGAACATTTCTAATGCTATTTTTGTTTTGGTATTTTTGCACAAATTAGTGTTGTTTTTTAATATATTATACTTGTATATTGAATTCCTGTCAAAAAGATCACAATTTATGTACAGTTTATAAAAGATTAATACTGTTTATATGCATTTAGTTTTTTGTCAAAATTATATTGTTCCGGTTTATAGTACAGTTCATGCTGAAAGTATCCTTTTTAATGATTTTTATTTGTACACCAAGTCGAGAAAAAGTTGCTCAGGAATCAAACAAACAAACAAACTAAATGAAGACTGTTGTTTGACGGTATACAGCCACCCATGCTCAGTGTCCTACAGTGGAATGCATGTAACATTTGTTCTCAAGTTAATCACACAAGGTTTAGAATACCAT
Organism: Siphamia tubifer; assembly: GCA_020466265.1. Lineage (NCBI taxonomy): Eukaryota > Metazoa > Chordata > Actinopteri > Kurtiformes > Apogonidae > Siphamia > Siphamia tubifer. The sequence continues at coordinate 33,839,304 of CM035787.1, read as the reverse complement.
GCATGTGGCACCTTTACACAAAATTTGGTCAAAGTATCTTGTTTGCCTGCTTTGTGCTTCTCTGGTGCTGATTTGAATTCATATTTTACGATTGGACCTCAAAGAATGTTAGTATTTTGTGTACTAAATAAATGACCCATATTACTTTTAGTGAGAATTTTTTTTTTTTATTATTGAAAAGTGGAAACATTTAATTATAAACAATGTTTCAATGTTTACAGATGCCATTATCAGTGGTATGAGCAGTGAATTGAGGGCGAATAACTAGAGGTGAAAGATTGATGGCATTGCTGAGATCATGCTAAATTTCCCTTGGTGGTTATATATTATCTGAGAGGGTGTGTTTGTGCAGTGAAAATTGCAATAATCATAGCCATAAAAATAACACCAATAATAGAAGTTATTTCTAATACTATTAACATCACATTGTTGAAGCTCAAAATATATTTCAGTCTTTTTAGACTGTTCCACTTCCTCATGAATGAAACCGTTTAATAAGCAGAAAACACTTATTCTGTAGATCTAAAGAGTAACACACACACACATATATATATATATATATATATATATATATATATATATATATATATATATATATATATATATATATATATATATATATATATATATATATATATCTTTTTTATGTACATTTCTTTGCTCTTCTTGTCTTATTCTTTGAGA